>VXBT01009064.1:0-38683 GCA_013400235.1 Oriolus oriolus
TGCTCCCCTTACCACAACATAATTATTTGTTATTGACATAAAAGCTTCATTTAGCACTGAGTATGTTGCCCCTGTGTCTCATTAAAAACTCCATTTCTTTTTCTTGGTTCCCTAGCTTATTTATAACCAGAGGATCCCCTAGGGTGGGAACTTCCGGTCCCCCTCAGTCTTCTTTAACGCGAGCAGCCGCCCCCTCCCTTCTTTGGTCTTCCCTTCTCTGGTTGTCACCTTTTCTTCATTCTGGGCATTGGTTCTTCCAGTGTCCGATTTTCCTGCAAAAAGCGCACTGATTTCTTCCTAACTGGCATGGTCCTTGCTCATGTCCCCCTCCTTCTTTTTCTTTTACTGTTGCTATTAATTTTCTCATCCCTTGTTTACATCCTTATTCTCGGTTGCTAAAAACTCTCCGCGCTTCTTTTAGCAAAGTCTCTAAATCTCGCGCCGTCGGGCCCTGTATTTTCTGAAGTTTGCGTCTAATGTCCCCTGCAGATTGTCCTAAAAATAAGCTCACCAGCTGTTGCGTCCCTTCCTCCGATTCAGGGTCTAATGTTGTATGGCGACGCATTGCATCTTGCAAACATTCTAAAAATTCAGAAGGTGTTTCAGAGGGGCCTCGCTTAATTGCATATAGGGCTGACCAGTTTATGGTTTTAGGAACTGCCCTCTCCAGCCCCTTTGCTATGAAGTATTGATAATCTTCTAATCTCTCTGTATCACTGCCATCATTAGGATCCCACTGCAGATCTTGGAAAGGAAAAACATCTTTCACTTTCATTCGTGTTATTTTGCAAGCGTCCTCTGCTAAACTCCCCGCTGCTTTCAAAACTAGTAGTTTTTCTGTCTCTGTGAGGGCATCTAACAACAATTGAAGATCTAACCAATCAGGTCAATGTTGTTTAACTATGAATTTAAATTTCTTTGCAACACCTATTGGGTCGCTTCGGTAGCGTTTAGCAATCTTTTCCCAAGCCTCTAAATGTACTGTAGAAAAAGGAATTTTAACTAGCACTGTTTTTCCTTTAGGATTTACTGCCTCTCTTAAAGGTGCTTGTATGATTTCCTTAGTTTGTTTCCAGGTCTGGGATGCTACAGGGCCCTCTGGAAAGAGCAGCTCTTCACCTTCACTGTCACTGCTGGGCAGTAGTAAAGCTTTAGGGGTCTTTTTCCAAGGTGTGGGTGAAGTGGAAAATGAAGCAGAAGCTGGGGTTGAAATTGGAGTTGATTCACCTGTATTTATAGCTGGAGTTGAAGTTGAAATAGTAATAGCTTTAATTGGAGTGGGGGATAGAACATGAGCTGGAGTTGGGATCGGCAAAGTAGGGGGTGAAATGGGATTTGGGGTTACTTCTCTCAATTCCCCTCATCTTTTAGGGGGTGGTTTAAACAGATCCCCCAGCTCTTGCTCCAGTGAGTCAGCTGGATACACTTTATCAGGGTGTCTGCAGTGCCGGTTTATTGAACAGGTACTGCAACATTGTCTAGGCTTTCCCTTATTAATTTATTGTCTTTTTCGAGGGCCAATGCTAAGGGATCAGAAGGGAGCTTAATCCCACAGTCCCTCTGCCACTCGGGGTGGTTTTGGAGGGAGAAAAATAGATCAGCATAGATCACTTCTTCCCATCTCTGCTCTCGTCTCAAAAAAAGCATAAGCTGTAACAGAGTCTCATAATCTGTCATTCCAGCTGGTGGCTATCTGACACCTTCTTCAAGCTTATAAAGTGGCCACCATTGTGTGCAGAACTTAATAAGAGTCTTTTTGTTTTCTCTACCACCACAACCCACTAATTCTTTCCAGTGTGTCAGAATACATCCCAAAGGACTAGTTTGAGGGATCTCCTTACTCTGGCTGGTTCCCATTTCTTTCTTTTACAGTCCTTTCCACACAGTCCACAGCTCAGGCTAAAATCACCCTAAAGGGGCTGTAGGTACTGTGCACACTTTCTGCACTGGGTTACAAAGAACAGTAATAGCATCTGGTACAGAACTCACACTGCAGTAATATCCGCACACAATGCTGGCTACAAAAAGCTGCAGGAAAAATTTTACAAATACAAGCTATTTCACTCACTTTTTAAAATTTCTAGATTTTACTACAAGTTGCTTCCAATTCAAAGCTACCAAGTTACCTCTCGAGGTTTTATGTAACTCTTTTAAATAAAATTTTCTATTCTCCCTGTCAATCCGGGAGTTCAGCGAATACATGAATTCCTACGGGTCTAACTCAAACTGCTGAGCTTTTTATTTGTCTAGTCAGTTTAAAATATATCCACGCTACATGTAATAATTTTCATGCAAAGCCTACTTTTGTCATAACTTTGGCAATTTACCAACACAACTTTTATCTAAAAATTACTTTTTCACTTGGCTGCAATTATAACTTTTGACGCGAGATGGAGATACTACCTTTAAAATGCGCCTCAGACAGCAAATGCCGTCTCCATCGCTTCTCACAACTCGGATCTTTTTAGCGCGAACGCCGGGTGCTACAGCCAATGCCGTCCTCTCATACCCGCTACAATTAAAATAAAAACACGCAACACACACAGCGTTCGCTTTTAAACATTCGCCACACTCGCTTCGTTTTTTCCCGACTGTTTCGGTCGCCAGAAAACAGAAATGCGGGTCCAAACTCCTCTCTCGCTTCGTGCGAATAGCAGCGCGTCCCAACAAACTCTCCCACAGTCGCTCTCGCAGTCGGGACACACTCACAACAGCATAAACAGCCGTGCCTCTCTACGGCACAGCAACTGCTAGCCCCAAATTTCCAACAAGCCAAGCCCTCTACGGCACAACAAACAAGGATTTGCCTTTAAAACTGGTACCCCCGAATTGCTAGCACACCAAGCCCTCTACGGCACAACAAAGGGCAAAATCCCCCCTCTGCCGACAGCTCCACAGCGTTTGCCGACAGCAGGGTACCACTGCAGCTTGCAAGCACGCTACATAGGCACGAGTTGTGCGGGGGATGTCTCCCTCCGACTTACCAACCATTCTACTGTTTCAGTATTTTAAACATACCGTATTGTCCGGAGTTTTAGCAGTCAGGAGTCCCTGTCTGCTGCTGGATGAACAGTCCGGGCAGCGGAGCCCTCTCTCCAGGAATATACCGGGGGCGCCCCGAGGGGTTCACCAGCCCGGGCTGGTCTCACAGCCGAACAGATTTTTCTCCTGCCTGGCTCGCCAGAATGATGCGTTAAAATCACGATATTCACGGGCAAAAGACCCTCTAACTAATTAAGGTTAGAAAGTGGCATGTTTAGGCGGGCAGCATGGGAGTAACCTCCTAAAGACATGCCAGCCAAGTACAAGGTTTTTCACTCCCTGTTTATTACTCCAAGTTTTACATCCTCTACATGTATATAACCCGAGTGCCTCCCATTCCCCGCTCTGTGTTAAAATGAGATCATTCGTCCTTCACACACGCGCAGTTCCTCTCTTGAATTGAGTTGGTGGTCTCGAACTGGGTCAGTGGTCCTGAAAGATGCAGTCAGGAATGTCTTCCTCACAGTGACCTCTTTACCTTCCCACTGTTGGCAGGCCTTCATGACCTGCTGGCACAGCCCAAGATCTCCTACTTTTGCTTAATTATTACGAAACCCAGGTGCTGTTCTTGATTCTGTTAGTTTCAATTTGCTTTGATGACAGTTCATTTATTCTGTTTCCCTCTATAAAGAAAACTTAAAACAAGAATATAATGGCAAATAATACATCACTTAGCTCTAGCTTAAACATCTAATAATCATTAACTTACCTTTTGTTTTTCTACTTTGCATTCTAATCAGTACAAATTGCTTCTAACTCTTAGCTAAAATTTTAACCCTTTAAGACCTTGACTCAATGTGTCCTCAGGACAGAGAGAGAGAGAGAGGGATGGGTTGTACTGCTCCCTTCCAGAGTAGTTTTCCACTGAGATTTGAGGGAGTTTTGCTTATTTCTTGGAATGATAATGGACCACTCAGTGAATAGAAATTTTTCTGTCCCTTCTGGCTGTCTCCATCCTTCCAGGAGCCACCTCCAAGTGAGACAGGATTTCTCCAGTAGGACTGGGACAATAGTTGCTTTAAAGTCTTGAAGAATGGTCAGCTGTTGGCAGGGGGTGCACCTAGAGCTTCTTCAAGAAATATTCTTGGGGTGCAAACAGGCCTTGCTTGTTGGGTTTGATTTATTTTTTTTACCATCAAACAGGTGCGACTACATAAGGTCCTGATTAGAAGTAAAGTTCCATTTTGGAATTTAAGTGTGGCTTTCTTTGGTGTTGCATTTTTTGTGGGTGGGATTATTCTTGGCGTGAATTATTTTAATGCTACAAGTGTTGCTATGCCTCAATTTTACATGGCTTTTCCATCCAAATAAGGAAAAGTTTGATGTGGAATGTGCCTGGTTTAGTTGACTGGCCAACCCAAAACTCAAGCTGTCTCATCAGACCAATTTGACTGAGGACTCCTGTCAGTGATGCTTGCACTAATGAGTCTCTAATAATTGTTTTTTCTTCCAGGAGCCAGCACAGTTCCAGTGGAAAAAGACCGTACTGAAGAAATGGTGAGTAGCTGCTTGTCAAACCAGTCTCAGAAAATATCAGTGATGTGTTCTCCATGTTTGGTCTTTAAACTCTCTGGGCAATGCTTTATTTTTTTCCTAAGGGTGAATTTTTAAAAGCTCCTGGCTGATGTGGAACTCGGAGTGCTGTTAGCTGTCAGGAGATGCCTGCCTGCGCCTGAGTGTGTTTGGTGGAAATGGGAGCTGGCTCTTGTGTCAGTGTGGTACTTGTGAGACTCTGCATTGTACAGCTGCTTGGAAAGGGTTATGAAATATTACACAGTACATGTTATTGTACTGTAAACAGAGAGGTGACAGCTTTGGGGAAGGATGAAATATGTTCAGTTACCAACTGTGTAACAGACTTTCTAATGCAGTCCTTCCTCTCCTGCTTTGGAAAGAGATCTTACCCTGTGCGATTAAATAAATGCCATCAGCTGCTTCCAGACCCTTTAACCTGACACCAGACCCCCTGCACTGGTTGTTACTGTAATCATTTAGATTAGTAAACACCTGGTAATAACAAAAAATAATTAAAAGACATATGGCTCTATGAATGTTGCATTGTCCCCTCCCAGCCATCCCCACAGGCTGTCAACCTGAGGCTCTCGTATTCCCAGCAAGCAGAGCACTTGTTCACACCAACAACTTCAGCACTTGAAAATCACTTTATACAGAGGAGCTACTTTGGTAGTGCTTAGAATTAGAGCACACTGTGTGACTTTCCTAAATCAATCCATTTTCTCTGCTTCCAGACAGTCCAGTTGAATGTTCAGTGCTAAAAACCAGGCAGGACTTGGAGCATACACAGGTGAAAAGCAGTGGGGTGTATCCCTTACAGAGGATACAGAGGTGTTTTAGTTTACTGGCAGTCCAAACTGCCTTTGCAGAATCCTCATTTGGACCGATCCTACAGGATAATCCTCATCCTTTGAACGTGTGTGTTGTGTTTGTTTATTTTATAGGGTGTGTTACCACTTGCTGTTTCCTTTGTACTGAGTATGGTACTTAATATTTAAAAAGGTACAAAAGGAGCCTTTTACCTGTGCAAACAAGCTCAGAGATAAAAAGACCTTGTGTCTGTTCTCTTCCTACTGGCATGAGAGTGAGGAGCAAAGCCCAAATGCACAGGATTACTCCAAACTCATTAATAGTAACCTGAACTCTAATCTCAAACAGGCTTTTCTACCAGCTGGGTCAGAAGTAAAGCTTCCATTTTGGCCATGAGGATTTTTTCTGCTGTTCTGTCTCTCCCAGGTAACCCGGTGCATAGTGGAGGTTCTGTCCAATGCTCTGTCTAAGCCAAATGCTCCCCCCATTAATCCTGAATGCAAAGAAATCCTGAAGAAGAGTAAGTACAAAGTTATCTGAACTTATGAAAGGAATTTGGTACGTGGTTTCTCTCCAGCGCTGGAGCTGGTGAATTGTTATTTCAGCCTGTGTGAAACGGGTGCCTCCAAATTTCAGTGCCAGCATTCTGGTTTCCTTCTGTTCAGTCTGTCTCACTCAGAGAACAAACAGCCTGACCTGGGAATTGTCAGGGATTCTTGGCTGACACTTGTGGCTCTCTCCTTGAACCACCTGGAGAGTCTGAGAGGACTTGACAAACTCTTTAGGTAGCCTGAGAAGATGAAGCATAACTATTGCAAAGCATCAGATTTCTTTAATACTTTTTTCAGTCAATTTTTAACAACTTTTAGAATTTGCTTTAAAATCCCTGGTGGTTTTGAGTAGCTTGGATTAGATGGCTGTCTTTTTATTGTGAACAAGCATCTGTGATGGGTAGGGGCCTGACATTCAAAGAACTGAACACAATTCCAGATCCCATTGATTTTTGATGGGAATGAGAGCTAGATTAATTCACTACTAAAAATGTGATCACAAAAAAGCCAAAGAAGGAAAATTATTCTGGAAATTCCAGGCAAACTTGTAAAATGCCTAATTAAGAGGAGTTAATTAGTTAATCCTTTTCCAGGCAAGCATACAAAATAGTAGCAAACTATTGATTTTAAAAACAGAATTAAGAAATCAATTCTGTCCAAATTTCCTCGGTACTTTGGGAAGCCAATTATCTCTTTGAAATAACACTTCAGTGGAGGGTTGGATCACTCCATGATGCTGATTTTGTTACTGTAGGTGATAAAAATGACAGAGAGAGAGGCGAAAACGAACAACCTGAAGTGAGGCATCCCAAAGACCCAGCAGAGACTGAAAAACATCCTACTGAGAGCATGGAGAAAGAACAAAGGCAGGCAGAAGAGGAATCTAAAAAGTACATGGAAGGAAGTGATGAAGATAAACTGGCTCGTGAGGAAGGTAAAAGCAAGGAGGAGGAGGCTGGACACCACACCCCTGCTCAGGATGAGACACTTCACACAGAAATAAAAAAGCACTATCAGGAAATTGGGAGAGAGGAGGAGAGGAATTACCACAGTGAAGAGGAAAGCAAAGAGGGCAAGTGTTGTGAAGAGGTAGAGGCTGCTGTTCTCAACAAGAAGTCCCACTCGGAGGGCATGAGCATGGATGAGTTCCGTGGTGGGAATGATCAGAGCCCCAGGGGCCGCTGGCACCTGGAGGAGGGAATGCAGAGCCCTTACAAACAAATTCGGGAAGGTGAAGAGGGAGAGGAAGAAAGGAGTGAGAAATACCTCCATGAGTCTCAGGAACATGGTTTCTCCCACCAGCAGGAGCGTGAAGAATCTGAGGAGAGTGAAGAAACAGAGGAGGAAAAGCAACCCTACAAACCCAAAGGTTACCATGGGAAGCACAGAGCGGGTGACTCCTATGAAGAGAAAAGGGGCCGTGGCAGTGAGAGGGGGGAGCCGGCTGGGGGATCACACCCAGGGGAGGCCAATCTCTGGGAGCAGTTGAAGCACCGTCAGAAATATCGGGAAGAGTCTGAGGAGAAGGGTGGCTATCCTGGGAGGCGCGGGCCTGAGGAGCTGCAGGAGGAGAGGCCTGCAGAGCAGGGCAGTGAGGAGCACGGGGACAGCTGGCAGCAGAGCCAGGAGAGCAGGGAAGAGGAAAACAAGAGGCACCACCACAGCGAGGAAAGCAGTGAGAAGGGGCGTGAGGAGAGGAGGCACCATGATGGACCACACCGTTCTCAGGGGAGGATGTACCTTGCCGATGAAAATGAGGAAGAGCTGGACAGGTACCTCAGCAAGGAGAAGCAGCGTCGTGCTGGAGGGAGATCCCACTTATGGAACAAGGAGGAAGAGGAAGGGTCACAGAAGGTTTATGCTCGAGAGCGCAAGGGGCAGGCCAGGAGGCACTACAGCACTGAGGACAGCCTGGAGGAGGAGGTGGAGGAGGTGGAAAATGCCCCTCACAGCAGGGACCAGGTGGAAAATGAAGAGGAGGAAAGATATGCAGAGAGGGAGGAGCACAGAGGCCATCTCCCTGCAGAGAAAGAGAAGAGAACTGCAGCGTCCTACAGGCCTTTCTACCCACTGCTGTGGTGGAAAAGCCGGCACTTGGACAAAAGGGACAGTGCAGGGGAGCAGCTTCTGGAGGGCAGGGAGGATGGCAGGCCCGGCCTGAGTGAGAAGAGCCTTTTCCCTGAATACGATGACGATGAGTGGTGGTCAGAAAAGCAAATCCAGAGTGCTCTGAATCACAGGCGCACCGAGAAGAGGAATCCTGGCAAAGCGAACAGGTACGATGTGGAAAGGCAGTACAACAAGGTGGATCAACTTGCACAACTTCTGAACTACAGGAAGAAGTCAGCTGAATTCCCAGAGCTGTATAGCTCTGGAGAAGACCTGAAGAAACGTCATGTAGCTGGGAATGACAGAAGGAGTCTAAGCCAGAGGCCCCTGACAGAAGAGGAGGTATGTGTACAGCAGTTTCTCTGAAAAGCTGGGGGAAGCACACTTCCAAATCCATTCCCAAGGCAGCTGGGACACTGTGCATGGAAAAACACAAACAAGATTAAGTCACATTTTGAGAGTAGATCTTCAGTGATCTAAAAATCAGCTTTCTTTGAACAGTGCAACTTTGAGTTTGGTGAACTACCCCAGGGCACAGTTTGTGGGATAAAGACACAGCTCCTGTCTGCTGCAAGACAGGAAGGGAAGGATTTTATTCCTCTTTGGGCCCTGCCTCTCCCTCTAGGCTCGTACAGACTGACAAAACAAAGGTGCCATTGCAGCAGGAGCAGAGGGGAACTGACGAGCACCACTTGGTCTGTTGGGTTGTTTAAATTACAGAGCTGGAAAGTGAGTTGGGAGTGTAGAGTGAAATCAGCTGTCCATGCACTTCCCAGCTGGAACTGCAGAGCAGAACCTGCCTTGCACCTGGCAGTCCAATTCGTGTGTGTAGTTCACATGTTGTGAATCCTCTTTTTTTGTTGGACTTCCTGTTCTGCTCCAGTGTCCAGGAAAACTGAGCCTGCACCCATCAGTTAGATCCCATCAGCCAGGTCCTCCTCGTGTGTGTCGCTGTATCTGTGCGTTGCACAGAGCTGTGCTGGGAGCAGTGGAGGCTGGATGCTGATTAATACAGATGTTAATTGGTGCTAACAAGTCATCATGGTAAAGAATTGGCTGCGTAAAACTTCTCCTGCTCTCTGTGGCTGTGGAGCTGTGCCCTTGCTGCACTGTGCTTGCTGTGGGACCTCCCAGGGACAGCACCTGCAGCTGTGACACCGCACGAGGCCACCACTGGGTCATGGTGCTTTAAATCTACACAGATGACGCTGCAATTAGGGACAGCTCTCAGAATTAAAATTTGGATGCTTTCCTCAGACTTAATTCAGTCCAAAGCAGGGAATTTCACCCATCTCCCAAGAATGAGCTGCACTGCTGTTAACAGCCCCTCTGCTCAGGGACCGGGAAGTGGTGGGACAGAATCTGCATTAGAAATGGCCTTTCCTCTCCTTTCCTCGGAACAGAACATTTGCCACTGTTAATGATGTGTAAAACGCTCTCTTTTTTTCACAGGAAAAGGAGCTGGAGAACTTGGCCACTATGGATCTGGAGCTGCAGAAAATAGCAGAGAAGATTAACAGCCTCAGGAGAGGCTGAAGGTGTCCTCGCAATACCTGTGTTTTGTGGTAAATTCACTGCCACTGGATTGCTGTTTGCCCTAAACCCAGGAAATTCTATTCACTGTCCACTCCCGTGTAGTGATTTACACAGCTGAAAGTGTCTTTAATTTGCTGTTATGCTCCCGAGACCTGAATGGCATGAATTTTAGTAATATAGCCTTTCATGTGGGCAGGTATTTTTAATATGCTTTTGGAGATAATTGTGTTAGTGTTCTTCAGGAATATATTTGTCTGAGTTTGCAATAATAAAAACCATTGATCTTGGACCAAACCTTCTCCTTGTTCATGTGGCTGGTGGGGTTATCTCAGAGTGAGCTGGATCAGGTGTGTGGATTGTGCACACAATGGTGGAGCTCCACCAATCTCTTTTAGAAGTTACAAGGAGCCCATCTGTGCATTTTGTTTGCCAGTTTGCACGAGCATGAGGGAAGAAGGCATTTGAAATCTCAGTAGTGATTAATTTCTTGTTTCCTTACTGGTTTTCACTGCATTTTGCAAGGATTATGGCATATTGGAAAACTGGGATTCACTTTTCACTGAAAACCAGTGAAAATTTCACCAGTTTCATGTGGTGAGACCATGCCACTGTCACTGCTGGTGAAATGGAGCCAGTTCAGCTTTGATCCAAATTCAACATTCTTTATTTCTCAGACTGATCTATTATGCAAATGTATTTCCCATGTTACTGTTTTTATTGTCTATAAATCTAGGATAAGCAGCTGTCTGGAATGCAGGTGTTGAAATCTACATCTTCTCCTTTCATGTGTTTTTCACATAAGGAGAAGAAAAGAGAAAGAGAAGAGAAACTTCCCAAAAAGTAGAAAAACAACACTGGGAAGTTTACAAAAAGCAGAGGCAGATAAAACCTGAAGATGTAGTGTACCTGTTCTCCCAAGAGAAACCTTCAACTGCTTCTTCACATGAAATACAACCCCTGTTTTGAGTTAATGGTGCCCTGAAAGAGCATTACTCTTATCAAAACACAGAATTCTACAGCTTTGTCAAGTCTCAGCACTTGATCCAGGTTCAGTCCAGACACTGATGAGGGAGTTCCAGAATGGAAGCCAAGCCCTCCTGGCCCTACGAGCTCCCACTGGGGGTGTAATGGGATGCAGCCAGCAGTGTGTTGTCCTCCTAAAGCCTATGCTCTGGACCTTTTTATTTCCAAAAAAGAGGGAAAAGTAAGAAAAAGAAGATAAATCTCTTTAGGGAAAACACCCTGTAGTTTACTTGACATGGCAAATGCAAAGTTTAAAAAAATTAATTAAAAAAGCCAGACATCTGAAAGATCCAACAGTAGAATAAATATATATATATATACATACAGCAGTTTTCCAAATAATAACGTCTTAAAAACATACAGCAACTCTCAGGAAAATGACAGACAATACTAATAGAGACATTCTGTTTAAATATTTAGTATTTTAATTTAATAACATGCACTTTCTCCTCTGTATTTATTTCAGGACAACATGGAGTCATGCTGTAAGCATGGGGTCATGTCTACTCTTAATTTTCTCTCTTTATGGTTCCTTTGGGAAAAAAAGTGTATGATTTTTGCTGTTCATCCTATGTTCTTAAATTACTGAAGGGAGCTGAGTTCTGTGTCTCAAGTGGGAGCACATCACCCTGTGGAATCCTGAGGAGAATCCTCTGATAGCTTTCTGGGAGAATGGAAAGCTAAGTTGGATGTGTTGATCCTGATTCAATCTTTAAAAAAACTACCTCATATTCAGATTTGGCAACAAACAAACAGAATGCCTGCACTGAGGCTTTGTCCTCTCTTGATCTCCTCTCCTTCTTGAAGTTCCTATGAGTTCAGTGGGATGTTTGCTCCCAAGGGTTTTCCTTGACATTCAGATGATGTGAACTGCTAAGAAACAGGACAGTCCTCCCTCCCCTGCAGTTCTGCTGCTTTCTCTGACAGATGCACAACAGGCACAGCCCTGTGCTGTCAACAGCACAGAAAGGACTTGTTATTTCACTAAAACTCCTGAGATCTAAACCACAAGTCAATTCTTCAAATGTTAACAAGGAAGGTCTTGAAGTCTGCATCTTTTAGATGATGGCTCCTCCATCTTCAGTGCTTCTGAGTTACTGGAATCAGATTTGCCCTTATCCAAGACAACAGTGATGCCAGACAGGAGGTACCCTCCACCTCCACTCATGGTCAGCTTTGGATGGCTGCGGTCTGGTAAAACCTTTAAAACAAACAAACAACAACAGAACACACCCAAAACACACCCCACAACCAGCACCTGTAAATATCCAGTCTGTGTGTGCACTTCATGCTGTGTAATTTCAGCTTACAGGATAGG
Source organism: Oriolus oriolus (assembly GCA_013400235.1). Lineage (NCBI taxonomy): Eukaryota > Metazoa > Chordata > Aves > Passeriformes > Corvidae > Oriolus > Oriolus oriolus. The sequence goes on from VXBT01009064.1 coordinate 11,905, forward strand.
ATGTACATCTTTTTCCCAGCCATAACAACAAACAGCCATTTGGGAAGTGTTATTTGTCTTTAAAGTATCTGCAGAGGAGAATCCAGTTGTAGAAATCCATAATAACACAGGCTGCTGCCTCACTGGTTACTTCTTCATGACATTGCCAGCCAAATTATAAAGCCAAGGTCAGAGCACATGGAAGTGCCATTATGTGCTCAGAAGTGAGGTGCTCTGCAAGAAACCACAGCTGCTGCACAAACCAGCCTGAAGGAATTCTGTGATTTCCAGTTCTGTCCCTTTCTGCAGCCCCCCCTTAGGGTCACACTCGGCACTGAACCATCCCTTTCAGCCACATTACACCTTCTTGTAAGGACTGTCCCTTCAGCTGTGCTGCCCTCTCACTGCAGGTCTCAGAGGTTTTACCTGTGACCAGGACACTGCAGTGCTGTTCTCACTGCAGCTGGACACACAGGACCCCTTGTCAGGCCCACCTTGTGTGGACATCTAGGAATTACTAACCCTGTCACTTTGCTACAAATATTGCAGCAAATGTTTCATGAAATGTAAGAAAGTGAAGTGTCTTTCCATTTGAAATTGCTACAATGAAGCATCAAAGCTCTTCAAGAATGCCCACTGCTCTGGGGTAGAGCAAATGCCTGAGCTTATACATTGTTTCAATCAGTCCAAACCCCCCCTATTTTCAGGGAATGTTTTGCTCCCCAGCACTCCCATGGTTTTGGCAGCCCCTCACTGCCATCCTTACCTGGTAGTTCCGTAGCCAGCTTTCAGACAGCTTCAGGTTAATGACTCCACCTCTTTCTCTCAGCTTGGTGTAACATTCTAACAATGGCTTAAAGAACCAAAAAGGAGGTTACACAGCAGAATGGCATCACACTTGAACTGCGACAGCTGAAGCAGCATCTTGATTTACCTCTTTATACTGGCAGTAGACAACAAAAGGCCTCGAGGGAGCAACAAATTCCAACAAAGAAAGTAACAAGGGTGTGGGATGAAACTTGCTGGCTACAATTAACCTGCAAAAGAAGTTCCACGCCCGTTAGCTTTGTGCTTCTAAAAACCTGCTCATCAAGCGAGATTTCCTCCTACTTAGCAGAGCAATCAGTTATAGCTTAAAAGTGTCTCATCAGCATGTTTTCATTGCTCTCACAACTCCCCAAATATAAAAACAAATCATGACTTCCTACTGGCATAATTAAGAGGCTGAAGCACTTGCTCCCCAAAGTGCAGAATATTAAATGCATTGCAGGAGCCCTCACTTCAGCTGTCTTGGGCTCCACAATAATTCTTACAATCTAGGAAATTTTATGTTGCTTGCTCTGCCCCAAGACCATTTTCCAAACAGAATTTAAATTTTGTGATTGCCAAACGTTGCTTAGAATGTAACCTCAGTAATGACTCTTTAGACTGAGCAGTCTTCTTAAGTAGTTTTATATAAAAAGAATATTTGAAGAGAGAACAAATCCTTAATAGGCATGACTAAAAATCTGTTAAAAAGAGACAATGACCTTGACAATCTAAAGCCTTCACATTTTATTCTCCATCCTCATTTTAACATCATAGGATAACTTGGATCTACAGATGGCTGAGATTCTCAACAGCTATCTCCAGTTTTAATCCAAAAAAAAAATCATTGCTGAACTAGATTGCAGGAAATGGTTGACAATTAGTTAATTAGTTATTAAGTTGTGCTTGTGCAGAAAGAATGGGCTAATTAATAATTAAACTCCTTCTCCAGTGTACACAGACTACTGAGATGCCCCATCAATTAACATTTGTTCTCTGGGGAAATGTGCAGCACTGGAGCAGAGTTAAACTTGCCTGACAAAAGGGAGGTAAAAGTTGATGTTCAATTTTGTAAATACAACAGAGATAAGGAGGTGAGATAATTCTTTTTCAGCTGTTCCCACTTTGGTTGCTTGCCAGCCATGTTCTCGCAGGCCATTTGCTTCAAATGCAAACCTCAAAAGAAAGGTGCTCCATCATGAACCAAGCAGCCACAAAGGAAAGACTCCTCCTGTGCCTTGGAATGCTGCACTGGCACTGCCAGCGGCTCTGCCAGGCTGCAGGAAGGCAAGTGAGGGCTGAGAGACTGGGGAAAAATCAAACGCTGCTCTTTCGTGTGGCAGCACAGATTGCTGCCAGCAGGAAGCCTGGCCAGGCACAAAATTGATTCAGTGGCTTGGCAGGGGGGGGGCGGGCAGGAAGAGGCAGAGGAAGAGCAGGGAAGGGCAGAGGAAGGGAGGTGGTCTAATTCTGAACACATGGAGCATCTATGAACCAATTTCTGATTCCATAGTGTCAGGAAAATGGAATAGTCTATCTCTAAATTCCTCTTTAAAAGAATACCAAATACCCAATGAGTATCTTCCTTTTTCCCCTCAGTGGCCTAACATCAGACCTCAACTCTCATAAAAGGAATTGAACAAACAGGTCCAGCACAAACAACGTTTTACCACACAACAGCACAAAAGATAGAAATTGTACTGAAATGGTATCTTCTACACTCAGTAATAAATACTGTTGAAATCAGGACCTCAAGAACTCTCCTGAAGCTGGTACCCACCTTCACCTAATGAACAGCTTTGCTTTACTCTGCCATAGGTCCCAGTCTTTCTCCCCACCTCCAGCGTTAACCAGCTTTTTCTCTATCCTTTCCCCGTTTCTCTCCTGCAAAAAAACCCCAAGCCCTTACTTTCCCTCCCTGCTTGTACTCAGGTACAGAGTCGTTAATTTGTAGCATTTCTTTACTCCATGCCAAGGTTTTTATGTTACCCTGTGGTTCCTGATCTCAAGGAGCAGTGGCTATAAAAGGCAGATGCCTGAAGAAAGGGGATCAGGGGTGAGCCATCTGGGACAGTGCTCTCAGGCACCATAAATTCTCTTTACCCCCATCATGCTGAAGCCTTCTTAAAGCCAGGAATCACTCATCCCTTCAGGAATGTCACTGTTACAGCTTTCATGCATCACAGAGGACAAAAGGAGGATGAAAGTGATTGAAAACAAATAAACTAGAGACAAATACTAAACAGGCTTCCTTGAACTCAATCAACAACTGAATGTACTGTTTTACACGAAAGGAAATGACAAATATTAATTTTCCCTTTGCCAGATCATGCACAGACATTCATTACAGCGCTGGTGCAGGAAACAGCAGTGAAACCAGACCCAAACACTGCCACTACTCAGGCAGCTCAATGGTCACAGCCACAGGCACTGCCAGACAGATGTGCAGAGCTTTTTACAAACCTCCTTGACCATTTTACTGCTTCAGAGAGCATAGAATGACCCTCTTCTGCATATTTATCAATTCTAACACTTAAATATGCTGGATGACGTATATGAATTAGTTAAAACATTTCATGGTAATAAACCCAAAAATTATATACAAGCATTTAAAAATAACCAGTAAATGTGCAGTAAAACTTATCCAAGCAGAACAGCTTTATTCTCAGTGAACCAATATTCTTTGGAGAAAAAAGAAAAAAAGAATGTTATTAAATTAATTAAATCAATGTTCTTAAGCATTTGCTAAGACCACAGTGAAAAAGTCACAACCACCAAATGCTCTTACACTATTTTGGAGCTCAGTTTCTAGGAATGTATTGATTGTATTTGTTTTAAATTTATGACATTAAATCTTTGTGCTAAATTGTTCCTCGGGAATAACTGATCCTGGCTAAAGCAGGTAAAATTAAGTTATGAGGTTTTTTCCTGTGTAAAAAAAATGCATTTCTAAAAACAAACTAAGCAATCAAAAGCCCAGAACAACAAATTTAGTTCCACTGTAATGAACTAAAAACCTCGGGTTCTACTTCGCCAATTAGAATCCTGTGATTTTTTTGGCAGTCATTTTGTATTAGATTCTACCTGGATTCTGTTTTTCTTTGGACAGGTTTTTTTTTTCATTTTTAATATTTGCTTATATTTAGTTGACTTTTAGATCATTTCAAGCCGTTTACATAAAAGAAAAAATCTCAACCAGGTAAGAACTAACCAAGACCAAGACACACTTGTTCTGTGCCCCTCCTCTGTCATTAGCACTGTTGATGTTCCTTTTTGTCTCTTATTTCGTTGCTGTTTCCAGTGAATCGTTCTTATCTCAACCCCTATCTCTGCCTTGTGCCCCCAGTTCTCTGCTCCAGCCCATGGCCCTCATGGGCTGGGCTGTTTCAGCAGGAGCACCAAATTGGGGAATACTGTTCCCAAATTATGACAGCTCTAACCAGACTCACCCATCAGCATTCTTCTCTCTCAGCAAAGCAGCAGCTTCTAGCAGCTTTTTCCTTCTCTCCCACTGCTTTATTTGCTTTTCCCGAACCTTGGAACAACAAAACAAACAGTTGGCAATTTAACTGGTAATTATTTATCGAATCATTATTGCCTGGACTGCATTTTCATTTTCTGAATCTTAATGTAAGACAAAAGACAACTTGCAGAGTTCCCCCTTATCACCAGACTAAGCTGCATTTCAGGAGGGCTCATTCAGACACCAGAATTTTATGTCCAAAGACGTTGTGACACTTGAACAGCCACAATAAACATTCTTACATTTTCTTTACTTTCTTTTCCTTTGTTCTCTTTAAATTCTACATCTTCAGCATTAATGTCCATCGTGTCCTGCTCTTCTGCTGGATTGATCTCCATAGCTGCTTCAGTAGTAGGTTCCTCCTCTGTTTCCAGGAGGGAAGTCTGCTTCTCCTCAGTCAGTCCATTGCTTTCCTCTTCCACCAGTGCATTCTCCTCAGGGTCTGCAGGCAGAGTCTCCGTAGTGAATGTCCCAGACAGGAGACTCTGCACTTTGCTGAGAGGAAACTCATGAAGATTATCAAAGAAAGGTTTGGGAAATCCAAAACAACTGGTGGCAGCTCTAACAGGTCCTCCTCCTGGGTACATCTGAATGATAGATCCATAGCCTGTGGGAGGGAAAGAACGAAACACATTGGAAAGCCAGAATTCTTAAAATTTTAAAATTCTTTCTAAAATGCTTAAATGGAGGTCCATTTAAGAACAGGGAAGTAAACTGCCTGCTCTTAATTCAACAATCAAATTTAACAAGCTGTGGAAATATGCCTCAAGGTAGAAAACCTTTATTGAAAGGACAACAGTTATTAAAACTCAAAAGGACAACATAACTCATGGAATATTTGTGTATTAAACATGTATTTAGGATTACTTCAGAACGTATAAACAGTGAAAAATTAGAAAACCTAATTGAATTAATAATTAAAAGACAAAATTTCTACAGTTTCTGTTACTTATTTATGGACTTACTTGGATAAAACCCAAAAGTTAATTTAAAGAGCTTTATTAGGCAAAGAATTTCTTCAACATCCAGGCTCTAAAGGAAGAGCTGTGAGATGTTAAACACACTAAAAACAACTTTTCAATAGTTACACTGAAATTGTATCTTATTTACTGCAAAGAGCAGCCCCATGACCAAAAGCTGCTGAAACAAAACCAATCTGTAGCAGCACTGCCTGTGTGCTTCCCAGACAACAGACAGCACATCTGTGTGCACATCACATCACACTCCCTACCTTTCCAGGCTTCTGGAATACAATTGTCACCTCTGCGTGGTGTCTAATTAAACTGATTAACTGAGTTTGAAAGCCAAATCAGGAGTCAAACTTCTCCTAGTATATGGTCAAGGAAATGTCATATACTTTCAAAAGCCACATTTTGCAGAACACACATTAAATCTGGCACAGGGAACAAGATGAATGGCAACATTCCAGTGCTGTTTGAATTCCACTGGCACTATTCCTGTTTTTTGCCGTTCACGTCCCTGGACTTCCACGTGTCTGGGAGGAATCTCCATGCAAGCTCCTTACAGCTTTTTCTGAACTCAATGTCATTATGCTAAGAGAGGAACTAAAACAGATCTGCATACAAGACTATCAATTTAATCAAAATTAATTATATAAACAACGATATCAAATTTAATTCTCAATTAATTTTTTATGTTTTTTTTTAAATACTGAAAAATAAATCCAACTGGTGCAAAACGCAACTTTCCCCAGTGGAAAAACAAGTCTTCCTTTGAATCCTGGAGGGGGTAAAAACCAGATTTCAAAAGGTGAGGATGCATTTTGAGGCGCTGCCTTTCAGCAGTGTCACACAGGTGCGTATTTCCCTTGGTGTGTGCATGACTGAGGTGTGACTCACCCCCCATTCTCTCCATCACTGCCCCGAGCACCAGGCCCGCACACGTTTCCATGACAATCATCTTGTTGCCAGCGTGGATGTTTCCCAAAGTCAGCATCTGAGCCAGGGTGTCATATCTCAAGTGGCTGGAAGACAAAGAGGGATTTAACAAGCATCAAAGTTTGCTTAGAGATACTGCCTACTAGCTCAGGAGCCTGCCAAAAAAGGTTGGAATACAGGCAGATTTTCGGGAAGAGCATCAATGATCTTCACCCGAAATTTGACCATGCAGAAACTTATAATTAAACACTTGGTAATGAAGAAGAACTAAAACTGGAGTCGACAAGAAATTGGCCAGGAATAGCAAAAGTAGGATATGCAGTAGGGTGCACATAGCAAAGTGGACATCTTGTGCTGTGCCAGTCAGACAAAATATTTGTTTTAAACTTTTGTTTGTATTTTTCTCTGATACGTCAGCTTTGTAAAGAACAAATGGTATGGATGCATTTCCTGATCCAATAGTGTATCCCTTGTGATTTTTCACCTGTTTTCAGGAGCCTGCAGCACCTGCACCCCAGGACCAAAACCCAACACACGCACTGAAGAGACTCAGTGATAGCTACACAAATGACAAGTGGTCTTTAATAGTAAAAAAAAGCCAAGTGACAGAGATAGTGGAAGGAGAAGGAAAAAGGTTTGAGAAGCCTTAAATAACATGTATTTGAAGATTTTAAATCTCAGCATCTCAGACCTACTATTTCTACATTAGAAAAAAGTATCAGTCCACCTTTAATGCCTGTAGCAACGCATCTCTTAAGTTAGGTGAGTGAAAATCACACTGGACAGATGTCTGTAGTCATGGCCCCCTCTGACTCTGACCCCAATGTTACCCACACTTTCTTAAACTCTGGAGACTTCTGATTTGAGGATTTTGAATCCCCTACACGTTAAAGACAACAGTTCTTGCTTCTGGTAAGTGGCTGGTTATTTTGTTACCGAGCCAGAAAACAGAGGCATTGTGCCACCAGCCAAAGCAGGTGGGAGATACCTTTGAAAATGCAAAGAACCTCTGCCTGCACAGGTAATTAGCAAGGTGGTGGTGACAGAGAAATGGTAAAAGCTGGTGCTGCATGCAAAAGAGTTCTCCTGTTTGCTGCAGTATTGACTGATTTTCTGTATCACATTATTTTTCATTAATGTGCAATCTTTGTGTTCACGGGAAAGAAAAGAGAAGAAAGGTGGGTATCGTACACTTTGGTATAGCGCAGGTATTTAAAAAGTCTTTCTGTTACCATTTGAGAACAGAAACAAAATGAAAACTCACTTAATTTTTCCAGGTTCCCTTGCATAATACATGGTTGAAAGGATGCGAGTGGATGGTTTCACAATTGTAATAACTGCCTCATATCTGTAAAAAAAACCAAAACCATAGTAATGGTCTTATTTTAATCTCAACAATTTAGGGAATTACCAAATATTTTTCACATTTTAAAATTCACTTACTTTTTTTTCTTCTTCTTTATGTATTTATCTTGAGCAAATTCAGTTTTGTCTCTGAATGTTGTACTGTTCTCTATTAACTGTTGAACTATTTCCTTGGAAGAGACAATTCATTTTTGTTACAGCTAGCATTTATTTCTCATACATTTCGTATACAGTATTTTTTAAACAAAAACTGAAAATATTTTCTTCCAGTAGAGGCATGAACACCATTAACTTCTCCTGACACTAATGGCAAAGTCCATTTCTGTTAACCAACAGGACAAGTGAGGCACTACTCTGACTATGTGTAGGAATTTAATCATACAGTTTTGCATAAAAACGATAAAACTGAAAATGCTTATCCTGGAATGTTCAGTTATATATAGTTTACTCCAACTCCCTCTTTGGGAGGGAGAAATCTCTCTGATTTCAGCATCTCTGAGGGTATCTTTTTTCCCTGTTTCATGTAGTTCCTCCCCTCTGCTCTGGTTAATCACCAGACATCTCCCTGCCCCCATTAATTCTGTCAGTGTCACCAACTGTGCTTTACTCCTGGATAAACTCCTTGCACAATGTCCAACTCCTTAGCATTTATTATTTCCTACAATATTCCTCCTGACTTTTTCCTTCTCTAGCTCCCAGGTTTTTCCAGAATTCCAGTTTTGGTTCCTTGGTCTCTCCTGTTCTAATCTCCACCCTTTGCCAATCCAACTCTTTCTCATGCTTTCAGATTCCAGCTGGAGGGATCATTAGGACCTCCAACCAAAACAAACCAACCCAACAGAACTTTCCTTGCTTGGGGTTTGTTTCCATGCCAGCAACACAGGAACAAATGCTGCTATTTTGTGTTCTGTGATCCAAGCGGTTTAACTGCTAAAATTATGGGTTCTATTAAACATGGAAAGGATGAATGAAAAAAGGAGGATTCTCAATTTGGACACTGCAGCTCCCATTGTGCTTTAAAAACCTGCTCAAAAAACAGAGTGGTGCAAGTACTCCTCACTTCCTATTGCTGCTTTTCAGGCCATTATTCCTTCAAACACTTAACACGTGTTATTAGTGGTGTGCAACAGCATCTCTTTCTTTTTTGCTTTATTCTAGGAAAAAAAAATCAAATGCAGTGTCTGGGTTGTTTATGTTGTTTTGTAGGGTTTTCTTTGTTCCAGTAAAATTTACAGTGAGGGAACTGGGAAGTACCCTGCATCACCAAGACATGCCATTCACAAACAGGAATTCAGATTTTCACAGACATTTAGGGAGGAATCATATCTATTGCTGCTAATGTAGCTTAAAATGAATGTTCAGTTACAATTCAGAAAGCAGAGTTAATAAAAGCACAGGAGATGCATGGCACAAGCACGCTGAGGACTTACAGGAAAGTCAGAGTGATCTTCTGCCATGGAGAGTGAAAACAAAAACCATCAAAGCTGATTAAATCAGCTGATAAATCAGCCTGATTAATACATTCTTCTCCAAGAGATAACACAACCACCAGCACAACCATGGAAACAGAAGGACCATTCCAAACTCCTTGGACCCAGCAGGCAAAAGCAGACAAACTGCTCCAAAGAGCAGCTCCCAAGAGCAAGATGCAAACAGGAGATGAACTTGATGTAAGCATGAGCAATTTCCTGGTTTTATTAGAAAGGGTAAACCAAAGACGAGAGAGAATTTTGCCTGACAGCATGTGCAGAACAGAACTGCTGCAATGCTTCAGTAACGTTTAAGGTGGCTTAAAGATCCCTTAGTTTATGAAAGGTGCAGGGTTAAATACCAACCCCTTTTCTAACAGACCAGAACTGATCTCTTGGGAATACTCTCAGCTTTCCAGGTACAGAAAAAGCCCCAGCATCCCTCCTGTCTGGCGCACTGGTGGTACATTTGTCACACAGTGTTACCTGTTAATACTTCATTGTTTGGCCATAATCCTTTCCTGCACCTTTGACAGTTTAATTATTGCATGATTTAAATACCTCTGTAATACAGAAATAGTATTTTGAACCTTAAACACAAGCAAAACCAAATGGTGATTATGTGAGCTGTACTTTTTTATCTGTCACGGCTTCTGACACCATAAAAATTTATACTTTACTCTCCACTGACAAAGTTGCCAACCTTACATAAAGTTTTCTCTGAAAACAGCCTTAGCATTTCTGTAAAACCAAAAAACATGACTTGACCAGAAGAACAAAGAAAAAGCACTGAAATCTATGCACAGATAGAAAGAATATCCTTTTTTCAGAAACTAAAATATAGCCATCAAGGTAGCACAGAAATGACACCAAAACCTTATTTTTACCTGTCCTTTAATACCCTTGTCCTTCAAAGCCTTTATGTCATCATGAGTCAGTTTTTGAGACTTCCCATCGTCAACTATGTTACGATTATCTGTCCCTGCTTCCTTTGTTTCTAAAGGAAAAGGATATAGATTTGTAAAATCTAGCTCCAAGTAAGTGGGAGAAACACACGATTTTAGTGTCACAGAAAGCAGATTTCTCGTGGTTACACACACAAGTTTCATGGCCTTGCAAAGTACAGCCTAAGTGATGAAATGTAATATGTGAAGTAAACCTTAATGTAAATAAAATCACCCAGACTTAAGGTTCAAATTTTCTCCCGCATCAAAAAGCTTATTTGTTACAGACTAGCGAAACCACTGATCAAGACAAAACCATGCACTTTCACGACAGAAAGAATGTGAGTAACATGAAGTTAACATATGATTAATAGAAAGCTTTCCCAATTTCTTTGGTATCATCAAAAAAACAAATTAGTTTGAAATAGTTTTTCCAACTGTCAGTCCTCTGGGATACCTGTGGTAGTCTCTTCCACCTCTTGCTTTGGCTGGAGGTTTCCACCACTGGTTACTTCAAACGTAGTTCCGTAAATATGTCCAATGGCATTATCCAGGTAGAACCACTGCTTCTCAAAAATTATTTTTCTGAAATAATAGAAAAATGAACGATACTTAAAGCATTAATTTTGTTATGTCTGAAACCCATCATCACTGAGCTTAAACTATAGCTTTATACATGTCATTTTCATCTGTTTCCCTGAACAAAAGCAGGACAAGCATATTGAAATCAACCACAAAACCCACATTACACTGGTCAGGAAAAGAACAAAGAACTTAAATACACCATATAGGAAGAACTTTTTTTTTTCAGTTCAAAAGGATTTTGAGGTGACAGATAAAACAAGGCTATGGCACTGGTCACTATAATTTTTGACAGAGCAAGTCAGAAGTGTATTAAATCCAAGCTGGGTCATTCAGAGCAGTGCAAAAAGATGAGCATGGACCTGTGCTTTGCAAAGCTCCTCCGAAATAACATTTTCCAAAAGACTATGAAGAAAACAGACAGCAGAGTGTGTCTTATAATTCTAGGAATGTTTAATTAAAAAAAAAAATTAAATTTACTATCCCTTTCATTTTGATGGCACCAAGGCAGGTTTGCATCTTTCTTCACACAAAACAGGATCCACAAAGCCTTTAACTTTCAGGTTGACCAACAAAGGCTGCTTTGCTATCCCTGGAAATACCAGTCCTGGCAAATGAAACCGGTAGCAGGATCTATGCCACACTCACATTCAAATCGAAACTTGCCAGTGTGAGCCCTAATTATGCAAATTATACTCCTCGCTAATTCTGAACTACGCCATTTTCAAACCAGTCTCATTCAAGCATAGTACCTTTAAATCTCCATCCTACTGAATGAGATGTCTGCCCACGTTACGACTACTGCCTGCTACACCCTGGTCTACCAAATTGTCTGCTGCCAGAGGAAGAGCCCAGGCTGTGTAAATGATTTTAGCATTTCCTGCTGGGCTGCAGGCGCTTTCTCGCTATGCCAGTTGGCCTGGGAGAAGGAAATAGGAGACCTTTCACGGCAGGCTCTCCAAAGCAGCAAGTACCCAGAGCTGAGCGCCAGCACCCTCCTACACGCTAACACCGCTGAGCACAATTAACAGTCCCTGTTAGCACTTCACAGAAATCGCGTGCCACGGCGAGCTGAGCGTGACGACGACCACACTCTGTTCAGGCTCCTCTTCACTCGGCACCGGCTTGACACCGACAACGCAAAACTCTCAAACCTCTTTCACGTTCTTACGAGAAGTGCAGCCAGGAGATCTTCCGAGTTTGAGGGGTTTTTTGCCATAGAAACCGAGGCAACAATTAAAACATTTCCCGTCGACTGTCACGCGAACCTCGCGAGGCCGCTGTTCCTGCCTCGAGCGGCGGGACAGCCGCGGGTCACCCCGGCGGGACGGGGACCGGCACCGGGACCCCTTTCCCTCCGGCCGGGCCCGCGACAGCCGCACCGAGCGTGGCGGGGGCGGAAGGCGCAAACCTCGGCCGAGGCGCCGAGCGGCACCGGGAGCGGCCAGCGCGGGCCTCACCTGCGGCGCAGCACCGACACCGCCTTGAAGACCTCGTCCCGCTTGAGCACGGCGCAGTCGCCCTCACGGATGCGCGCGCTCCGGCCGCCCTCCATGGCCGCCGCCGCTCGCGCCGCGCCCCTGCGCAGGCGCTGCCGGCCGGGCCCCGCCCACGCGGGTTCGGCGCCTGCGCAGTGCGGCAGCGCGGGAGGCGGGAGCTGCTGCTGAGGGCAGCGATGGCGGGCCCGGCCCCGGGGCTCCTCAGCGGGGCTGCTCTGTGCCTTCTCCCCGGCCTGTGGTAGGGAAAGAAAGGCCCAGCTTCCCGCGAGGTCCCCTCTGGCAAATAGCACTAATTTAAATTAGATAGCTTCCGATGAGATTTGTTTCCTCACCTCGGTTTGTTGTCGCGTCCCCAGACTGGCGCCGGCAGCGGGAGATGAGCAGGGACCTCAGAGGCAGGGGATGCGCCCGGGGCGGGGGCTTCCAGGGATGGAGAGGAGGATGGCGAGGAGGATGGCGAGGAGGAGGATGGCGAGGCAGAGGACAGAAGGGAGAGTCCAAAAGGATGCCCGAACCTGGTGAGCCAGCCCCTGTGCTTCTACCTGCTTTCTGAAGCCATAATGCATTTCTTTTAACGCACTGTGCTAGGCAATTGCAGCTGTTTGTCTCCTGTGGTCAAAAGAATCACTGAGAATAAAACTCGCACTATTTCACTATCCGTATTCTTTCAATCCACGTTAATTTTTTTTTCTTCCCCCAGCAAAATCTCGACTAGTGCAATCAACGATGGACCAATTTATCCCCTATAAGGGCTGGAAACTTTATTTCTCTGAAGGTATTTCTACACCAAAATTACATGTAGCCAGTATTTTTTTTTTCTAAAATTGGTTGCACTTAGTGTTAGTAGAGTTATTAGTTCCATAAAGAACAACAAAAATTTCATATATAGAAAGATAAATACAATAAAGACTTCACTCTTGTGATATACTGTAATCTCTGTGATCGTTACTGGGATACTGTAGACATCTATCATCTGCCTTAGTTTTGCAATGCAGAAAAATAATGGGAAAAAATAATGGAAAAAAATTACCTGGTTCTGAATTTTGTGAAGTGGAAAGAATTATTTCTGTCACTAACATGTGTGTTTCTAATTAGTTTACAACGACAAGTCTCCTTTTGTCCAGAAGACTCAAGCATTTGAAAAGTTTTTCATGCAGCGCATTGAGCTTTACGATAAGGTAAAAACCAAACCCAAACATATCCCACCCCAACAACCTGTTGTTGATACAGGAACACAACAGGTTTTGAGTGGTTTTTCCATCACAAGTAACCCCCATTATAGACCTGAAACATTTAGGACACAATTTGGGTGTTCCGCTTCTAATTTGCTGTGTATTTTATCATTTCTAATGTTTCCCAGGATGAAATAGAAAGAAAAGGAAGCATTCTCGTGGATTATAAGGAGCTAATACAGGACAGAGAACTGACTAAATCAATACCAAATATATCTACTGAACTAAGGGATATGCCTCAGAAAATACTGCAGTGTATGGGCCTGGCAATTCATCAGGTAAACACGAGTTTCTGATGCATGGAAGCATAACCCTCACAACAAAAAAGAATCAGTGACACTTAGAGGCAATTATGTTTATAAACCCCAAATCTCTGTGTTTTTCTGTCTTAGGGGAAATTACTGTTTATTTAAAACTCAAATCCTTTAGTCTCTCCCCTTCCTGTAGGACCCGCAAAATCACATTTTGAAGTTGCTTTGGTCTTGGTGTGTTTTGCTTATTCATCATTGGAGCACTTGCCTGTAACTAAATGTAGTTCTAACATCGATGTCTCTCCGTACTGGAAGTTCTAATTCCTGTGGGCATCTGTGTCCCCCTTCCTGTTCCACCCAGGTGCTCACCAAGGACTTGGAAAGACACGCTGCAGAGCTGCAGGTGCAGGAGGGATTGCCCCTGCATGGGGAACCGATCATAAATGTGCCTCTCATCCATGCCAGGTAATGGGCACTGGGCAGTTTTCTTTCCCAAGGAAGAGCTGCCTCTGCTGCCTGTCTAATCGTTGCCAGTGTCCATGTGTGATGCTGAAGGCTTGCATGTCTGTGGGAAAACTGGGCTCTGTGAAGCTTTTTCCAGAAGAACACTCTACGTTTTGCTTTTTCCTTCCCCATGACTTCATGTCCTTGTGAAGAAAAAAGTGAAACGAAACCTCCTTATAAGCTGAACAAACAGCTTGAACTAGAAAAACTTGTAAGTAGAGAAGTGGTTTATAAATAGAACAACTATTCTATAAAACGTGTATTGATTAAAAGCAGAACTTCTTACGTTTCTGTTGACTGAAGAAGTTTTTAATGAAACAAGTCCTTGGAACCTTTTTTCTTTATCAGAAGTAACGGCATCTCAGACGTCAAGGGTGTGAGGGCATTGGGTGTATAAGCCCTACTGGAGTTCAAATGGAGTTTAAATTACTTTTAAAAAATTATTTTATTTTTTATGATTGTTTTTATTTCCCTGCTGGTGGCGGCATAGCCGTAATAAAACTTTGGTTCTTCTGTGTCTCAAGTCTAAACTCCAGTCTTTATCTGAAACAACGGAAAGAGATAGTTATAGGTGATCATAAAGTAATGTGTGTTGTATTGCTAGGCCAGAGGTGTCACTGGATGAACAACCTGTACTGTCTGAGGCTGTTGAGGTCGATCCACGTGGAGAATATTGAATGTTCTGCTGCTTTCTAGAACAAGAATCAGAGACTGTACCACGGGTCTGCCAAAAAAATACTTCTAAGCATTTTTCCTGGATTACCATTTTTAATTGGGAGGAGGATTTTCTGTCTGTTTATGTTTGGATGGGTTTGGGGGTTATTTTTGTCCTCCATTTCTGCGTGCTAATGCTGAACTTTGGTGCAGGGTGTACAACTACGAGCCTCTAACCCAGCTGAAGAACGTGAGGGCCAACTGCTACGGCAAATACATCGCCCTGCGTGGCACCGTGGTGAGGGTCAGCAACATCAAACCCCTGTGCACCAACCTGGCCTTCGTCTGTGCCACCTGTGGGGACGTGCAGGGCGTTCCTCTCCCTGATGGGAAGTACACCCTTCCCACCAAGGTAAGCTAAAACCATTGAACTTCATGCTTTTTGTTGTGTTTTGACAAAAAGCAGCATCGCTGGTGTTAAAAAAAAGAAAAAAGTAATGCAAAATATAGTCTTTAAAGCTAGGTTAAACAACTGACACATTGGAAAAAAGTTAAACGTACCATGCAGCTTTTCTTACTTCAGATCCTTGTTACTTGTAAAAAATGTATGCTACTGGAACAGGATATGTTACAAGCAATATGTAGAAACTCCCTGAAATCTTGAAAAAATATTACCTAATTTAATTTCCATTTCACCAGTTAAGTTTAAAAAGACTCTTCCACCTTGCTGGGGTGGTTTTCTATGCCTACATTGTTTGGTTTTTTGTTTAGAACTTTCTGTTTTGATTTCAGTGTTTATTATCTAGGCTTAAGAAGTCATTAGGACATAGGACAGTGCCTGGTTATTTTATGTTACCTGATGTGCTCAAGCGGAAAGAATTCTCTCCTCTGAAATATCTGTGGTATTAAAAAAACAATAAATCAAAAACCAACCAACCAACCAACCAAATAAATAAAAACCACCCCCCAACAAAAACAAACAACAGTAAAAAATACCCACTACCTCCTCTTCCCCCTCTGCCCTTCCCCAGCTGAAATCAGTTCACCAAGGGGTTCACACAATTCAGCTGTATTTGCTCTAACAGCTGTGAGTCAGGTGTGTGTGCTTGGTAGCTTTTCATTAATTATCTACATCCTAATTTGTAGATATTTAACTGGCTTTTTTCCTGGAATGATACTGAATTATATTGCTTTGCTTTCCTATTTTTTTTTTTTTAAATCAAATAAGGCAATTTCACCTTAGGACTTTAAAAAAGGCTGGGAATAAATCAGAATTCCTGTTGTTGCAGTGCCTTGTTCCTGAGTGCCGGGGCCGGTCCTTCACAGCTGACAGGAGCTCTCCTTTAACCACCACAGTGGACTGGCAGTCTGTCAAGTAAGCACAAAAATGTGATGTGACAGGACACTCAAAAAGTGACAGGATGGCTCAACCCATGTTAGGCTGTGTGATTTTATAAATCTTACTCTTTTGCAGCAAGCACTCTCCAACATTTGTATCACAAAGCAGTTGTTTCATCCAAGCACTGGTATACTTTGTAACCTACCCTGTAACAGTTTCCTGGAAATTCCTTCTGCCCTTACTGAGCTCCTTAGTTTGGGCTCTTTGCAGTTTTTCTTGATCATTTCTAATTGCATCTATGATTTCATGATTCCCTTTAACGAGCTGTAAGTCAGCTAGAAAAGCCCTGTTAGGTTATATTGGTCAGCTGTGCCACTTGACCTGAATGAACTGGAAGTAAATTGGAGGGTTAAAAATCTTAGTTTGAAGTGATAACTCATTTAAAAACTCGTGTTGCTCTTAGCAGCTCCAGAGGGCGCTGTTTATCACAGCTTCTTTGGTAAAATTTGGTTTGGATTCCAAGAAATCTCAGAGCTCCAAGTGCAGAGCCAGAGCTGGAACTTTCACAACTGGAGAGTGAACTACTCTTCTTGTTATGGTCTGAGAAATTTCTTGGGCTGTTCTAGGGTTAGAACACCAATTAAGCATTCATGGGGGCTATAATGTCTGAGCTCTTCATTTTTTTCGTGTGGGTCCCTTTTACTTCATGTACTGTACTTATGTCTACAAGAAGTGCTCATCAGTGGCAGAAAAGCTGAATTTCAATTCAGAGTTCATAGTTACTGCATTTCTGGGTTTTATGCATAGTTCATACCCATTTAGTGAAGTGTGACCTGAAAAAGATGCCCGGAGCTGCAGATGTTGTGTGCTGCAGTTGGGCTGGAAGGTGCTGCACGGTGTGTGAGCTGCCCTCGTGTGTTGCAGGGTGCAGGAGCTCATGTCAGACGACCAGCGGGAAGCAGGACGGATCCCGCGCACCATCGAGTGTGAGCTGGTCCAGGACCTCGTGGACAGCTGTGTCCCAGGAGACATGGTCACAATCACAGGGATAGTGAAGGTGTCAAGCACTGAGGAAGGTGAAGTACAGCATCTGACAGCTCCTATTTCCTATGGTGGGGGTTTTTCAGTAGTGCTTACACAAAAAAAACAACAGTCACGCCCCTTAACTGGAGCTCTCCGTGTTGTAAGTGCATAAAGTGTCAATTTCTTGAGAAGTTACCAAACTTTTACAATGAAAGGTTGGTTTAGGGCATTGTTTGCTTAATTTTTTCCCTTTAATATCTCTTTCAGACATTAGGATAACTGTCACACTGTTGTGAAGGAGAGTTATTTTAGTTTAGTCTCCCTAGAGAAATTTTTCAACCCTTTTTTCCTTTTGTTTCCAAAGTGAAGAAATATGTTGTTCACTGCTCTGAAAGAATTCATTGCAGATAACGGCAAGACTGTTTTACTCTGAGACTTTATTCTCTTCTCAGTAATCAATCTATATAGAAAATGATTCGTTATTAATTAATAATTACTGATTAATTATTAAGCTACATGTTTAATGCTTCTGCACCATGCATCTTTTTTTCCCGCTAAATATTGAGTGGAAACATTTTATATTCAACTTTTATTTGACTACAATAATGTAATAATTTAAAATCCCTGGAAAAATTAATTTATTCTGGGACAAAATTCTCTCTAAACGTTATATCCTCCAATTCAGGAAAATATTTATTGTGTACATAAGCGGAGGGAGTTTAAAAGAACAAATGTAACTAGAAACTTATTTGGCATCAATTTTCCAAAATTCAGATGCTGAGTCCTTATGTATAAACATTTCACACATGCCTGCACATAGTATTTCTGAATTACTCTATGCCATTTGTAGATAATATGAGTACTTACTGGTAGAAAAAATGCTCCATCATCCTTTCTCAATTTTTCTAACAGGAGCTTCTAAAAATAAGAATGACAAGTGTATTTTCTTACTGTACATTGAGGCAAATTCTGTCAGCAACAGTAAAGGACAAAAACTAAAGAATTTTGATGATGAGACTTTTCAGAGATCGTTCATGGAGTTTTCCCTTAAAGACCTCTATGCTATCCAAGAAATTCAAGCTGAGGAAAATCTGTTCAGGCTCATTGTGAAGTAAGTTGTGTCAGACCTAGACTGGGTCTAGGATTAGACATGAATTAGTGTGACCACCTTCAGACAAACGTGACAGCTCATCCTAAAGCTGTGAAATGTCTGAGCCTTGTGCAATAGAAACCACAGAGATCTAACAAACCACGGTGGGAAAGGGACTTGGGAGGGAGTGAAAGTATTGCAGTGGGAATGTTGGGATTTTGGGAGGAGTTTAGGGATGCAAGAAGTTGCCTGTGTTCTAGTTCAACCTTAGACAGAAAGCTCTGGGTAAAAAAGCAATTAGTTAATTTTGTTCCTCACCGTGTAAATTCAACTTACAAGTACCATTTTGTCCTCTGCTTTTCTACAGTGGAGGAAAGAGGTGCAAGAACTGAGCAGAGGGTGTGAAAGACCCTTAGTTCAGACTAAAAATACTCTTCCAGCTGGGTTGTCCCTCAGGCCCTCCCAGTGGAGTCAAAGAACGCAAAACAGGCACTTTAAAAGGAGGGTTACAGGTAGTCACTTGGTTTAGACAAGAATAGGTGCAGATGCCACTGGGAAGCTGGATCTGCTTTGTCTTTGTGGGGACTCAGGTGAAAAGCTGTTCTTATTTCAATCATTTCTGGTTATCCAAAAATTTCAAGAAATTTGATGCTGCTGATTTCTGTTTGAAATTCAGCAACAGCTACCCAGAGGTTTTATATGTTTATTAAGGAGTTCTGTGATGAGACACAGAACAAGTGATTATTTATGGTAATACATTATTTATATTCCACTTACGTAACCTTGTGCTTTGCTTTTCAGCTCTCTTTGTCCTGCAATCTATGGCCACGAGGTAAGTCATTTAATGACTCTGCTTGCAATTCCAGTTTGAAATGTTTATGTCACATTCAACTCCTGAAGGGTTCACAAAGCTTATCTGGGGTGGAGGGAAGGGGCAGAGACTGTTTTTACAGGTGACTGTGGCTCACAGTCTCTTGGTGTCAGGGAAGGGGCAGCCTTATCCCCTTAAGTTCAGTGAAAGGAAAGATTATTGCAGCCAGTTCTAGGGAGCTGCAAGTTTTGGTCACTACAATCAAATACTTACCAGCATTGGCCTGTGCCACAACAGATTGTGAAGGCAGGTTTGGCCCTGGCCTTGTTTGGAGGATGTCAGAAGTTCGTGGATGACAAGAACAGAATCCCAGTGCGAGGAGATCCGCATGTTCTGGTTGTTGGAGATCCAGGATTAGGAAAAAGTCAAATGTTGCAAGTATGGTTTCCTTTATTACTATTTTCTGTTTTCCTCTATTTCCTTGTTATCTTGACTTGTAATCATGGTAGGATAACCATGCTAAGACCAAAGGGTTGACTGAGACTGGCTGGAGCTATCTTTTCATGTAGGATGCTTCAAGGACAGGATAGTACCCAAAGGGCTCTCCTGCCATCCTCTCCTTCCAGGGAGCCTTTTAAAACACCAAAGCAAGTGCCCTTGGTCAGGCCCATAGGCTTTCGAGTACAGGATTACAGGCTTGCTGTCTGCCCTCATATAGTTCTTTTCACCAACCCTTTTCCTCAGTGAAGAGGTTCACTCCTTCCGGTCTTCATTTAGCTGGTCCGTTGTGAAATAAAGTAATCAATCTTTGAACAAATGCAACTTTAAATACCATGTAACTCTTGTCCTGTGAGATTTACTTCCATCCCTTACTCTATTTCTATGTT
Source organism: Oriolus oriolus (assembly GCA_013400235.1). NCBI lineage: Eukaryota > Metazoa > Chordata > Aves > Passeriformes > Corvidae > Oriolus > Oriolus oriolus. The sequence goes on from VXBT01009064.1 coordinate 31,762, forward strand.
GCTAGCAAAGATCTTGGCTTTTTGGGAAAGGGACCTGCTGCTGTGTTTGGGTTTTGATCTCGGTAGGCATTTCTGCATGACCATGATGATCAGTAATAGATTTTTTTTTCCTTTAACTGAGTGATTTTTAAATTCCATGTCTTTTTCCATGGTTACTGTGAAGTGAAAGAGGGACAGAGTTCACCTAGACCTTCTTTAGAAAGTCTGAGTCTTTCTAACGCAGACCTGTTATGTTAGGATATGATTTGCAATAACTTAGCCAAAGTGGTGGATCTGCATGCAAGCATCTTAACAAATGAAATTTTAAAATTATTCTTTTGTTGAATGGGGACTCTCCAGCACAGAGTAACTGATTTGTTTGTTCGTATTGTCACTAAAAAAAGAATGCCATTCAAGAAAAGTTACTCCTACTGCTTTGCAGAAGTCTCTTGGGGTTGCAAGGAGTTACAGCTTTACTGTTGGGCCATGTTCAGTAAAGAGAAACAAATTTGGGTTTACTTTGAATTGTTTCTCTAGAATAAGGCTTATGAAATTCTTCACTTTGGGGAGGGAAAAAGTATTTGTTTCTCTTCTAGGCAGTGTGTAACATCGCTCCTCGAGGTGTGTATGTTTGTGGTAATACTTCCACCAGCTCTGGCCTGACTGTTACACTGTCCAGAGATGGCACTTCTGGAGATTTTGCCTTGGAAGCTGGTGCCTTAGTGCTTGGAGATCAAGGTAATCCATGTAATGCCACAGGTTCTATGTAGCTGTATGTGAGGGGCAGGAGTGTGTGTGCTGCTGCATCTAAGATAAGCCAAAGTGCTTGCTTAACTGTGGACTAAAAATGTCTGTTTGAAGTATTATACTGGGTTTGCACACTGTGGGAAGTTCTGAGCTTCTCCAGTGACTTCTCTGAGGGCAGTTCCTGCTTTCCTAGAGTGTAGGAAAACTTTAGCTCTCCAATTCACATACCAGACTTACTGTGTCAAAGAACTAGGATTTTTTTTGTTCAGGAATCTGACTTGATGTCAACTGCTGGACTCTTACTGGTTATGAAAAAGGACTCACTTATGATATTTGTTGTCTATTTTGAAAAAGCTTGTTTTGTCATCTTAATGTATAATCAAGGATGCTGCATTGCCATGAAATGAAAACAAAGCTGGCTGAAATGGAGACTTTGGCCAATGTCTCCTGCAGTCCCTGGGGTTCTAAGTTGGACTTCTGATGTAACACTGGATTGTAGCACACACTTGCCCTTCAGTTAATCTGTTGTCTGATAGGTCTTTGTCCTGTTTTAATTGCTTCCAGGAATTTGTGGAATAGATGAATTTGATAAGATGGGAAACCAGCACCAGGCTTTGTTGGAAGCCATGGAACAGCAGAGCATCAGCCTGGCCAAGGCTGGCATTGTTTGCAGCCTGCCAGCTCGGACATCCATTGTTGCTGCAGCAAATCCTGTTGGAGGACATTATAACAAAGCCAAAACAGTGTCTGAGAACCTAAAGTGAGCACTTTCTGAAATGCTGCTTTTATAGTTCACATTCAGGAGTAGATGCTTCTGGCAGCCTTGTAGCTTGTGTACAGTTGCTTTCTAGTTTTTTGGAGCATGAACACAAACTTTAATAATTTTTAGTGGCTTTTGAGAAAGAAATTGCCGTTCTACTTTATTCTGAATGAGCAGGACAGGATCTTTTACATGTGTTTGAAGTGGAACAGAGTTGCTATAATTTTTCCTCTTCTCCGAGCACTGTGGTTCCTTGTCTTTCCTCCAGAATGGGGAGTGCTCTGCTGTCAAGATTTGATCTGGTGTTCATCCTGCTGGACACCCCGAACGAGGACCACGACCACCTGCTGTCCGAGCACGTGATGGCCATGCGGGCCGGCCGGCGCGCAGCCTGCAGCAGCGCCCTGGTGACCCGGGCCGGCTCCCAGGAGCACTCTGTCCTCCAGGCCACGTCAGATCGACCCCTGCTCGAGAGGCTGAAGGTGGGACTTGTCCTGGGGCTGCTGCATGGGATGCTCTAAAAGAAACTTGCTGTGTTAGGTTTCAATAAGGAGCTACAGAACCAGGCTGGGTGTAATAATTTGATATAACATGATCTACGATGGAGTATTGAATCCAAATAAAGCAGCGTGGAAGCAAGTCCATGGGCATCTGCCCAATGGATTTGGGAAGTATGGGAGAGGAAGCACATTTCTTACTAGACTTCAGTGATGGCTTTGAGAACTGATGTTGTCGAATGCCAGGTCTTGGGAGAAATACCCCTGCTGGAGCTAAACCCATGCACTTTTGGAAATGGGATATCAGCAGTGATGGTTTAGTCTTCTGTGGAGCTGTAACAATTGGGAATTTGGATTTTCTCTTTTTGAGAAAGGATTTAACTATATAACGAATTCTATTTGGCATTTCCTATCATTGCAGATGAGAAGCCCTGGCTGCTTTTTCTGAAATGGCCAAGTGTGTGTGTTTACATGTCTAAGCATAGTGTGAGGACTTGAAGTACACTGTTCATATATGAAGCACTAAAGCCCTTATAGTGATGACTTCACCAGATAAAGCATAAAGATGATGATTTGGTATTAAAATTTTTTTAGTATAGGCTTCTGACAGAAATCTAAGCTCTTTGTAATTGTGCTAGATCTCAGCAGGAGAAAACTTTGATGCCATTCCCCATCAGCTGCTGAGGAAGTACGTCGGATATGCTCGGCAGTACGTCCACCCCAGTTTATCCCCAGAGGCTGCACAAGTCCTCCAGGAATTCTACCTCGAGCTCCGGAAACAGAACCAAGGAGCAGACAGCACCCCCATCACCACGAGGCAGCTGGAGTCCCTGATTCGACTGACAGAGGTAAATACAAGCTGGAATGCTTAAGGGATTCAAAGCAGAGAGATTATTCCTAAGGTACTACCCAAATCCTATCATTTTTACAGCTTATTCACCACTATGCTTTTCTTGTTTTGTTAAAAAAAAGAGAGTGAGAATGTAAGAGGCTTAGAAGTGCTTAAGAGCTACTGTTCCTTAAAATGTCTTATGAAGCAAAGCATCCCTGAGAAGGTGGAAAGACAATCTATCTCATTCCCCAAAAGGAGAAAAAGTAGGTGCAGGCAGGAACAACCTGCTGCCCACCTTGAACTTAGAATGCTTCTGTTTTCCATAACTCTGCCTTAACAACACTATTTGTGATCTGCTGCTTCACAAGGCTACAAAGCAAATAAACTCCGAGCTACAGCCTAAAAGTGCAAGTATGCAGGAGGGGACATGGACACACTAACAAAAGGAAAAATCTTCCTCTAATCCTGTAGGCTTTTATCTCTGCTCCTACAATTTCTGCTTGTAGCCCTTGTAAAGTGATTGTAACCCTTTTTCACATCAGCTATGATACATCTTAAATAAATGTTTATGGATTTTTTTTTCCTGTTTTAAGGCACGATCAAGGCTGGAATTAAGAGAGAAATCTACCAAGGAAGATGCTGAGGATGTAATAGAGATAATGAAATACAGGTAATAGAAAACACTGCTTTAAAAGCAAATAAAGCATCACAGTGTATTCACTTGAAACTTTTTTCTTTACATATTCAAACACAGTGAAGAAATCACTTTATCAAGCTTAGGCCCATGATACTAATATTTGGATTTGTTAGCTGCTCTTTAAAAGCTGACAGCAGCCCTAAGTGAAATGCAACTGCTTAGGCTTCTGAGTTAAGTGATCACAGTGCTTCCGTGTGTCTGTGCACAGTAACTCAGACATGAGGCGCTGCTGAAGGGTTTCTTTTCCCATGTGATTACTCTCTGGTGCAGGTGAACAATTAAAGTTTAAAAGTGGTTTGGATGAATGCTTAGTCTAAGTTCCCTAGAGAGTGACTTGATGGTGGATGGTTTTCTAGATGGCTTCTGAAAGCCCTCTCAAACAGTTATATTTTGGGAATCAAACCCATGTATGTTTGCTTTTATCTCCTTTTGAGAGTTTTATCTCTTTTTGTAACCTGTTTGTAGCATGCTGGGGACCTACTCGGATGAGTTTGGAAAGCTGGACTTTGAGCGTTCCCAGCATGGGTCTGGGATGAGCAATCGGTCACAGGCCAAGAGATTCGTGTCTGCCCTGAACAGCTTTGCAGAGAGGACCTACAACAACCTCTTTGACCTGCAGCAGCTGCGGCACATCGCCAAAGAGCTGCAGATTCGGGTGAGCTCGGCAAGCAGCCCCTTCAGCAACAACAGCCTGCCAGACCACTCACAATTATCCATTGCCAAAGAGAGGCACCTCTGTTGTGCCTCTGTGCGATGGACAGAAATAACCAATTTACTGCTGTCAGGCTGAGCAGAGCTCCTGAAGTGTCTCTGTAAGCTGGACTGACCTCACAGCTGTTTGCAAAAGCAACTCCTCGCACTGGTGAGGGCTGATTCTACTGATGAGGCTGGTTCTGAGCAAGATTCTGGTTTGATCTGTGAAAAGCAATCTTGGTTTCAGTGCTTCACTCCCTCTGGCTCCCCAGAGGACACACCTGCTTTTGTTGCCAAATTTAGACTTGCAGTGTCCGTGCTCTTATTTCAGCAGTGCAATGATGTTTCTGTTTGACCTTCTCTGGATTAAATATGCCTTTCAGGTTCTCATTCCTGCTTCAGACATCCTAAGGTTGTATCTCGATAGGAACATCATGTAGGACACATGGCCACAAATGCATTCTGCCCTGTAACTGATTTGCATTCTATACTTGTGGGGCCTTCAGCCAAATAGAATTATTGGTAGCAAATTCTACTTTTAATTCAATTACCTCTAATTCTCCCTTCATATATAGAATATTTTTTTGCCCATTCCAAGTTTAATACCTGGAAATCAGGGAGAGTTGTAGAAATCATGCTTTTCTGTGGTAGATACTTCTGTTTCAGGACTGGAATTTATACATATGTAACTGCATCCTTTCTGCATGTCGTAAAGGAAAGAATACTACTTCTGTGTAACACTGCAATAAAAATAGTGTGTAAGTAAAGCACAAAAGTGGCGGAATGATGGTATCACACCTCTTAGCAGGTGAACAGTTTGCTAAGGAAACTGACCTGTTCTTAGCCGACTGTATTTCACTAAGTACTTTTAAGTGGTTTATGTTGCTTTATGTCAGGTAAGATGTCATTCTCCAATTTGATATTTTTGTCTTTATTTTCTCAGGTGTCTGATTTTGAGAGCTTTATTGGATCCCTAAATGATCAGGGTTACCTTTTGAAAAAAGGTTCAAGAGTTTATCAGCTTCAGACCATGTGAGAAGAGTCACTGTGGTGAGCTTTCTTCAGACACAATCGTTCCACTGGACTGATGGACCTGCAGCAGGGAGGCACATCCTGAGCTGAGCTGCACCTGGCACAGCCCTGCTGCTTACTGGGGTGGAGACTGCCCTGAAGAAAATAAATTGGAAAGCTGCAACAGGACAAACAGACACATGGTATTGCTGCCTGGCTCGTCCTACAGGTCTGCCACTCCAAATGGGACTGTGCAGGGCTATAATGCACCTCATCATCCTCGAGGAGTGGGAGGTGTGTTTTTATATTGACATTATTACAGTGCCATGCTGGACTCACAAATTTCAACCCAGAAATCTTTCATGAGAGGATGATATGAGCTGTACTTTTAGCACTGTAGTTCACTTAAAGTCTAGGAATGTTTCCAGAAAGTTGTGGAGTTTCATGTTGAGACAACACCGTTTTATAGCTGTTACCAAATGACAATCTACTGAAACTGACTTGATTTTTCTGCTTTGAAACTCGGTCTTTGAAGCCGAGGTTTTGTTTGAAATCCAAGTCTGATTTAAAAAAATATCCTTATTACAGTATTTAATTTGTAAAGCAGGGATTGGATTTTGGCTTTCATTAAACTTTATATATGAGAAATATTATTTGTTCAAGGCTGTTTAATGGCCCTTACAAGATCTGTAACACGAAGAGGTTCTGCTTGTTTCTGTGTAACTCTGTTTCTGACATGGAACAATGTGTGTTCAGCACGAGTGAAGTGCTGAATGTTTCCTGACTTTGATGAAACCAGAATCATGGTCTGGTGCAATAAAACAGAAGATGAGAAGCTTTCAGTGTAAGAGTTAAAAAACCACAACCCCCCCCTCCCAACCTTAAAGAATAATATATTTTTAAAAAACCAAGAACACAGCACTGATTCTTCTGTTTTCCCTCTTTTATTTCTCAGGTAATATATGACATATCTAAAAAAGCAGAAATACTAAAGCTCAGTACCCCATCTTCTAATTTAAGGGACATCAGGGTCGATGTGCACCACGTTTCCACAGCCCTTTGGTACCAAAATACAAGCTTTAGATGTGAAAGAACATGTCCAACTTTTCAGTGCTGCCTAAGTGGGAACCTACCCCAATACACTTGAAACTGCAAACTGGTCTGACAGATGAAATGTTTTAAGTAAGAAATTATAGTTCTGCATCTGAACTCTTAAGGGGCAAGGTCTGCTCTGTCAGCTAATCGGAAGTAGGTGTTAGATACTGATTTTAGCTTAGTACAGGCCTGGGGGATAGCAACGCGCCTCAGGAGCAAATAAACGACTGCACCTGGAAAAGTAAAGTCATTGCTGTTTCTCCTTGAGATAAAGTAAACGCGGCCAAGCGAGAGCCAGAAGCAAATACCGAGCACAAGAGACCACTTGCGCTCTCTGAGAAGTCTCTTGAGATAAAGCAAACCTTTCCCTTCCTCCCTCAAGGGCTTGTCCGAGAACGCTGCGGCCCCGCACCGCCGACCCGCCGTGAGGAGGAGCGGGATGCGCCCGGGCAGCCGCCCGCCGGGCCGCCATGGACACCGCCGTCCGCGCCCAGGGGCCGCCGCGAGAGTGCCTGGGCCGGGAGGTAGGCGGGAATACAGCGGGAAAGCGGTGGAAAAGCAGCGGGGCCGCGCTTTCCCCCACGGCCGCACCTTCCATGCCGCCACCGCAG
>VXBT01009064.1:44857-110725 GCA_013400235.1 Oriolus oriolus
AGCCCCGCGGGAAGGCGCCGCGCGCGCTGCGGGGGGGGCTGTCCCCGCGCGGCCGCCGTACCCCGGACACGCCCTGCCCGCGATGGCGGCGCCCGAGCCTCCGCCGCCGCCGCCCGAGGGCTCCAGGCCGCTGAGCGCACTGCTGAGCGGCATCGCCCAGGCCGCCTTCCACGGCAACGCCGACATCACCGAGGAGCTGCTGCGCAGCCAGCTCTACCCTGAGGCGCCGCCGGAGGAGTTCCGCGCTCTGCGCGCCAAGATGGGCGGCCTCCTCCAGGTACCGCGGCGCGGGCCCGGGGCGCCGCGGGGGGAAGGGGCCGCGGTCTGGTGGAAGCCGCTCCATCGGCCTCCCTCCCGCCGGGTGTCCGGCATCCCCTGCTCCGCGGGGCTCTGCGTGCAGCCGCGGGTGCTGCTGGTGCAGGGCCTCGAGCACTGCCCTGCCCTGCCCGGTGCGCGGTGACATCTCCGGCTCCATCGCCGAGCGGGCACAGCCCGGTGCGGGGAACGTCCGAGACAGGAGCCGAGGGAATAGCCTGAAGCTGAGTCAAGGGAGGTTCAGGTTGGATATCAGGAAAAGGTTCTTCACCCAGAGGGTGGTTGGGCACTGGAACAGGCTCCCCGGGGCAGTGGTCACAGCACCAAGCCTGAGAGAGTTCCAGAAGTGTTTGGACAACGCTCTCAGGCACACGGTGTGACCCCTGGGGTGTTCTGTGCAAGGCCAGGAGCTGGACTCGATGATCCTTGTGGTTCCCTTCCAGCTCAGCTCCTTCTGTGATTCTGTGCCTCGGGCTCTCTGGCCGCTCCTCCGGAACAGGAGCAGGGGGAAAGGCGACATGGAAATAAGTACCTGTTACTTTCTGGGAAGAACTGCAGTTTTCTTGTAAAAAATTAGTGTTTTGGGGAAAGCACAACTAATTATGAAGCAAGCCATTTTACTTAGTCAGCAGATTTTGCTTTACGTGTAAGGGAGAAGGTATTTTTCCCTCTAATGAAGCTTTTTGGTCTCCGTTCACAATGAAAAGCTTAGTGTAGCTCCTGGCCGCTCCGTGTGCCTCAGGGAGCCTCCCGGTGCTGAATCCTTGGATGGCCACTGCCACCTTGTGGGTAAAGGAAGATGATCTATAACCTGATCGGTAGTTTTAAATATAATTGAGAGATTTGGAATTTGATGAGGATGATCTCACTCGCTTTCTGCTTTTACGAAGATTCTGTTGTTTATTTGATGATCGGATTCATACAATGCCCTGAAATGCCTGCAATGAAAGCTGAATCATAAAGACTGACTCTCGTAGGGCTCTCTGGTTTTATCTGTGGGCTTTCTTCTTTCCCTCCTCTCAAATACAACTTTCATTAAAGCACCGTTGAGATGTCACATTCTGAATATGGTGTTAATTCAGGCCCCAGAGGACACAGGGGACTGAAGTTTTGTGGACATTCACCCACCCGTTGTTGTAAAGCAGGCACAGAGCTTAGGAGGACGAGGATGTGTTGGGGAGAGGGCATCACATTCTCTGCGTGCTGCTTTGAGAGCCAGAACTGGCAGCAGTCGTGGTCTTTGAGGTCACTCACCCCTTCCAACATAAATTAGCATCTCACTGTTATCAGGGGGTGTCTCATGGTCTCCGTGGGCACCTCTCATCTCCTGATGGGAGAAGTTTCTGTGCAGTAGCTCACGTTTGCGCAGTGCAGCTTTGCAGCTGGAGTTTTGGGCTAAGCAATGCGCAAACTGCTTTGTGCAGGTGCAGCTTCATGTCCAGTGTGCATGGATTTGGGGGGGGCTTATTTCTAGTGGGTAACCTGAAGGAAGTGACACCTAAGTTCCATGGATACTTTTAGGATCTCGGTTCTAGAGCAGCTTAAAAGAACCCCTTGGCCACCTGGTTGTTTTGAGGACCCTCTTTCCTTCACACCTGCCAGTTTTGGGGGGGAAAGGTTGATAATAGGACTGTGCTTTGGAAGCAGGGAGGCTTAAACTTATCTTCCTCTTTTAGTAGCTCCCTGACTTGAAATCTGGAGGGTTTTTGTGTCACACTGTATCTGCTGATAGCAGCAAACTTCAAAAGTGATCCTCTGTGCTTACAACATCTTGGTCTTTGGGCACCACTTGGGTGCTGGTGTCTCCTCAGCAGCTGAAGAAGCAAAACTTACTGCAAGATCTGCCTGTTCCCTTCCTTGTCAATTGCCACATGAACTTCTGAGCATATTTATTCCAGCTTTGATACTTAATTAATTGTGAAAAATTTGCATTATTAAAATTACAAAAGCTGGGGAAAAATATGTCTTTGTTACCTTTTCGTGGTTTTATTTTTTTCCTTCCTCCTCTGGGTGGTGGAGGAAGGGGAGCAAGCAGCAGGAAAACAACAGAAAGTCTAGAAGCAGAGAGATTCATTGCGCTTGTGACTTAATTGCTGTAGTAGTTCATGTCTTCTAAGCAGTAAACATGTATCTGGACCATAAATCAGCTTCTTGCTTCCACTGGAGCTGAGCATAAATAAGCTGAAGGACTTTCCAGTACATTTCTGCATTCCACCCGTGCAAAGCATGGCACCTGTGAAAAGCACTGAGATGAATAGGTGCCACAAAAGTCTATCATATTTACTGTAGCAATAAAAAATTTAAATTTCCCCCCCCGGATTATATAGAGAGTACTCCTGGGTTTATGTTTATAAAAGATGTCATTATGATCTACTTCTTACAGCTGTTTCCTTTGTTGCCCATCGATCTGCTGAATATGCATGAATCAGCCGACCTCTTTCTAAAATGCCAAATTTATTTTGTAGTGAAATCATGTTTCTTTTTCAAATTTGCTTAAAAAAATCTAATTTCTTGTGTGGAATATCCTGGAAGGCAGAACAAAGCCGTAGGAGGGCTGGCCCTGGAGAACCATACGATTTCAGTGTTGTTCTGTTAAATGTTTTTTGCCCTCTGCCTTCATCCTTCCCAGCCTTCTGTCCCTTAAGGCTGCAAAACATTGAGAAACTGGGGGAGACCAGCTTTTGCAAATTCTCACCCCCAGCTTTTTTGGGTTTTTGAAAGGTTATCTCAGCCTGATTAAAACGGTAAGTATGTCTACCTCTTACATAAGTTTAATTTACAGTATTAGTCCACTGGTCACAGTTCCTTTCCATGTGGAGTAATCCCACTGTCTTCCTTTTGGTGGCAGTAAGCTCTTGCGTTTATTGAACGGCATCCTTGGCTGCTGGGTTTAAAGTGTCCTCCTTCACTCTTCTGCTTTGGAACAAACTTTACATAGGCTAAATAATAATAAAAATTTCAACGTGAGGAGCAGAAATATTTGACTATATTTGATTTATAAGTTGTTTTGGTTTGTTTGGGGTTTTTTTTACAAATACTGAGGAAGTTACCATCTGTAATAAACATCTTGGTATGTGAATGGTAAAATATTAATCGGATTATATAAATAATATGTAGGAACCACGAGCTTGATCTCCAGCATATAAAGTGTGTTGTCCCTAAAGATTGTCACCCTCCTGCCAGGGACTGGCCCTTGCCCTATGAAGTTGCTGTTGTGACCTCCAGAGGGGTTTCTGAAGCATTTTTACCCCTGTTTGAGAAGGAAGAGACTACTTGGTCTTTATCACAGGGATCTGCCCTTACAGGAAAAGTCAGAGCAGAAAAACAGTTGTGAGGTTCACTCAGCTGTGGAGGATAGAGGCCTTTGCATCTTCAGCAGGATTGCTGCTAACAGAAACATTTCTGCCAACAGTTTCTGCAACAATTTCTGCTAACTGGTGGAAAAGAAATGACTTCTTACATTTTCTGATAAGGGAAAAGAGTGGCCATTCTTCCCTCTCCTCGGATACCTTGTGATTCCTCAAATATGTGGGCTGGGTCATGAGCTCTGGAGCACTTTGCAGTTGTCCAAGCTTCTGGAAGGCTGAGAGAGAGAACAACTTCAGTCTGAAGACTGAGATAAAATTGTTTTGGAAGAGCTAATAGGAGAGACTGCTTGCTTTCTGCCACTTGGATTTGCAATTGTGCCTGTGTCTACTATCTAAAAAGATAACCTGGAAAGCAAGCTCATTCTTCTTGGTTCAGGGAAAAGGAAACAAGGACTGTGTTCCCACGAGCTGCTTTCTACCCAAAAATGTGTCCTATGTAGTGTTATATTTTTCACTTCATGGATGACTGGGCTTACTATGAATAATTGTAGTTGTTATTGGGCTAGGTGAAAATGTGTTAATAACTTTGCACAGAATTTTGGGAGGGAGGGAATGTCTATAGAGTTATAATAGGACATACATGAGAAAGTTGTTATTATCTGAATTGATGTTTGCCTGGAACAACTAAATAAAAGTCCTACCCTTTTTTTTTTTTTAAGTTTAGCAAAACACCACTGTTATGTAGCTCACTCATCTCAACACAGCTCAGTTGCCAGCTCCACGGTGTCTGGTGTTGCAGCATAAATTTTCTCTTATAAACTCTGATCCAACAGTTACTGTTTCTTTTTTTCTTTTTTTCCCTATTTTCAGCGTTGTCTTAGGAGGGTAGAAAATGTCATGTTTGCTGGAACTAGCACCTGCTGTGTTGCAGTGATGAAAATGCACGTGGGCACTATCCAAAAGCATTCTGACTGCTTTTAATGTGAGTTATTTTTGCTTTCAGGTTGGTGTACATGTGGTCGCTTCACAAGGGGACTGGCACAGCTGGCAGGTCACATAAAGTGGAGGGGGAAAATACTTGAAAACAATGAAGTGGAGAGGAAGGTTGGGTGCAGAATGTAACAGGGTTGAAGAACATTGCCAGGAGTGATAAGATCAGTGCTCCACTGCCTGGAGCAGCAATTTGTTGCTTAGGTATGTCAGCTAGAAAGAACAATGTACCTGCATCATTAGGGATTTTTTTTTAATGACTTTTTTGTGATTTCTCAAGTTGCAAAAGCTGGGAATTGTGTTGTTAAAGCCTCTCCCACTTGTGGCGTTGTTTTCACTGTGATTCCTGAGGAGATGTGTAGGAGGTGGCATTACTGCTGGTGGCTGTGGGATTTGGAGGTGAGGGTGTTCTGCACCACGAGCAGATCTCCATGATCTGGACCATTGTTTTAAACAACAGGGTGTGAGCAAGGAGCCTGTAAAATACAAACCTCAACTACAACTGCAAACCCTCAAGGCAGACAGAACCAGAAGGGCTCCCACCATTATGACGTCATTCGTTTAATGAGTGGTATTTTCTGTAACTCACATGTGAGACAGAAAGGCTCGTTTCATTTGGGATTGTGAGGTGCTGCTATGCTGTAACTGTGCCACCTCAGTGAGAATGGCTTACCTGAAGTTTAATGGTTTACCTGACCTTTTGTGGTGCTTTTTTTTTTTTTAAAGTTAGCTACGGAAAAGTGGTAGATTAAAAGAACGTCGTCAGACCTGCGTCACTGATCTATAATAGGTGTGGTAGACTTTGTATTGCTCAAACAAGAAGCAAATCTCTCCCTCTCTGTCTCTCCCTCCCCTAATTACAGTGTTGATTATATCCCTGCAAGCAGAGATCTGGTTGCTGTGTCCCAGTTGTGGAGGTTGGTGCTACCTGTGTGTGTCTAGAGCAGGCAGGTCAGTACTGGCTGTTCTCGTGTATGATGTCTCTGCACTACCTCTTAATCTTAGAATGCCCTACTGTGTTTTAAATCTGCTGATTGCCAGTTAATGGACTTCTGGAAGAGCGTGCTGCTGAGAAAGTTGGATTCCCTGGTGGTGGTGGTGCTTCATGTCCTACTGATTTCCACTTTCCTGTCCAAATGTATGGTTTAGTTTGTTGCATTTGTAGGACTTCAGCAAATAAGTAGCATCTTCATCAATAATGACAACATTTCTTAAAAAGCACCCCCCCCAAACCCCACTGGTGTGATTACAAAAGTTACACATACATATGTGTGTGTCTGTGATCAGCATATTCTGTATATATAGAGGTGTATGTGCACAAACACAGTCATGCACAGTAAGGGAAGTGCATTGATTATGCTGAAATTCATTAGTCCAACCTGATCCCCACTGTGTTTCTCTTGACCTTAACAAGAGTCTACTCTGATTGAAGAACGGGGAGTCAGATCTTGCCTTTGAAGATCATTATTCCAAATTAAATGCTTCTACTATACTTAATTAGTATTCATCAAACACATGCTGTATGGAATATATTTGAAAAGGAAGAAGGACTCCCTTAGGCTTCATATGTAGTTTCATGCCTTTGTTTCAGTAACACTGAGGCTCCATTCCCTATTCCCCAAAGTATGTGGGAAATGATGAAGAGGGTAATGAAATTCAGTGCCATCATCTCAGCACTGGTGGTTTTCTGGACTATGATGACTTGTCTTTCCTCTTTTAGATGTGAACTCTGAAAAGGGGAGAACTTGTCTTCAATTCGATACATAAAGAAAGACTAAAAGGAACAGAAAGACTTAATGCAGAAATTATATTCTTTATTATATAACACTCAAAAAATGGTGTCTCTTACAACTGGTGTGAAGGAAGATTAGTTCTTGCATGTTCCAGGAGCCAACCGATGTTGTCAATGAAGTAAAAATATTAATTTCAACCTTACTGATCTCGTGAGGCTGCCGCACAGCTGAGCAGATAATAGACTTCTTCTTTTCTTTTCTTTTCTTCTCTTTTCTTTCTTTCTTTCTTTCTTTCTTTCTTTCTTTCTTTCTTTCTTTCTTTCTTTCTTTCTTTCTTTCTTTCTTTCTTTCTTTCTTTCTTTCTTTCTTTCTTTCTTTCTTTCTTTCTTTCTTTCTTTCTTTCTTTCTTTCTTTCTTTCTTTCTTTCTTTCTTTCTTTCTTTCTTTCTTTCTTTCTTTCTTTCTTTCTTTCTTTCTTTCTTTCTTTCTTTCTTTCTTTCTTTCTTTCTTTCTTTCTTTCTTTCTTTCTTTCTTTCTTTCTTTCTTTCTTTCTTTCTTTCTTTCTTTCTTTCTTTCTTTCTTTCTTTCTTTTTCTTTCTTTTCTTTCCTCTCTCTCTCTCTCTCTCTGTCTTTCTGTCTCAACAGAAAGAGTGGTTAATACATTGAATAACACCCTACAAAGATGCAGGAGCTGAGGTGCACACTTGGGCCAGTGAAGTTCACAGCTAGTGTATGAAAAGGAAATTTGGATGGCACAGCCTTTTTACAAGCTGAAGATCTGAAATTTTTCATTCCTTGTAACACTTAGCTACAATCTTGGCATGATGTAATTTAGGTTTTTAACTGTTCTAGTGTGTAGAAACTGGATGCAGTATATCCAACAACTTATTAAAAAGAAAAAAAAATGCAGACAAATCTTGTGTGGTATGGCTAGAATCTACTTGTGTTGTTAGAATTATTCCACTTTGAAATTTGTACTCTGTATTTCTTCTAGTCTGGTGACCAAATATGATGGAGCCTGAATTCTTCAACCTTTGGATGACTTTTCTTTCCAATAGTTTATTTAATTAAAAAAAAAAAAAAAGAAGAAAAGAAAAGCTTTAGTGGCACAAAATACCAGGCACTGCAATTGTTACATGAAGTCTTTTTTTCTTGATGTTTTAGTCCTTAAACCCAATGGGATGGAAGTTGTCAGGTGAGAACATCTGACAGCTTGAGCTGCTCAGTGGCTCCTGTGTGTTTCCCCAGGAGCCTCCCTGGGCAGGCAGGGTTACCTGCAGCTTCCTCAGAGGGCTCCAAGGTCATCCCTGGGACATGATTTATTTTATAACAAGATGAATTGAGTGACTATTTAAAAGCAGGGCCTAAAATACTTGATTTTTAATTTTATAATTATCATTATAAATGTATGCTTTTACGCTGTGAATTTTTTTTAAAAGGATTTAATTTATGGAGTAAGTAAGAACTGAGTGGAACATTGATGGCCTCCATTGTGAAGGCTTAAGGGTTCATTATTGGGAAAACCAAACTGGCTTGGTTGGTTTGTTTTGTTTGGTTGTTTTTGTTGGGTTTGTTTTGTTTTGGCAGTCGGGGGTTTTGTTCATTTGTTTGTTTTGAGGGGAAGGCATTTTTGTTTTGTATTCTGAATACCTGAAGCTTAAGCACAGTAGTTTTCCATAATTGTGCACCATTGTATTTACTAGTCATATAAGAGGAAACCACATCTTCCTTATTTTATCCACCCAATGATTTAAAAATTGGACTGTTTGAACAAAGTAAGTGGGACTTGCCTTTTACTTTGTTTACAGTCCATGAGCACCTGGTTCTGCTTGATAGCCCAAGAGCTAATTCAGAGTATTCTGTCTTTTATAAAGTTGGTAGTTTTAGAATTGTGTGGCAAAGACTCATTCTCAGTTCCCAGCAGAGTTCAGTATCTGTTTATCTGCTGTGGTTGATGACTGCAAGTTTTCTTTCTAAAGGTGACAGTGATCTTGGAATACATTTTTTTTTAACTCTCTAATTCTTTGGCCTATTCTACATTTATCTCTTTGCAATGCTGGTTTATATGGGATTTCATGTAAGTAAAAATTGACTGCAACAATCTCATGAAAACAAGACATAAAATATACTATTCAGAGAAACTGTGAAATAATAGCCAACTTGTCCAAACTGTTCTTAGCCTTAAGTGTTTTTCTAACTGTTTTTAAAATATTTTTGTAATCATGACATTTTGCATATGTTAATATGTTTCCAAAAGCATGTTTTTTCACATCTCTCTCTCTTCCCTAACAATAAAAAGTGGCAATACAAATATAGTTTGAGTGAATTCTGTGGGGTTTTTTTCCAAATATGGTTAGATTTTTTTTCTGGTTGAGATGTTTTAGGATCTCTGCCAAAAGATTTCTACCTCAGCTTTGTGGGTAGTTTTTCCTTTCCTTTCTTTGCAGTCTCTCTGAACTGTGATGCCAGGATTATGAAATATGTTTTGAAGATACATGCAGACACTGAAGTAGTATCTGTGTGAAAGGCAAGTAATCAACAGACATTTTTCCTCCCTGTCTGACATTTACACATGGCTTTGTTGTCTCTCCTCAGACTGTCACGTCAGATGTGCTGTTCTCTCAGACTCTTTTTGCCATTTCTGGTTCAAGAGTAGTTTTTATTCTCTTCTGACAAGCTGTTTGTATAAGTACCTTTTAGTTTTACACAGTCACACATGGCAGAAATATTTTATGCATTTGGATTAGTTGTGATTCCTTTTTTATTTTTTTCATTTAGCTCAATTTTTACCTTTTTTTGAAGTGAGAAAAATATTTGTAACTCCCTTTTTCTGTCAAAGAAAGAATGGTACATTTACCATTTACATTTGCTTGGCAAGGAGAGTGGGTTTGTTCATTTTATGACATGTCAGGAAATCTGTAAAAGGTCTCATAATGAACAGAAAGCTCTAATGAAATTGTCCAGTTCATGTGGACAAATGGCAGGGATTTTATTGAGTATGAGTAGCCCCCAATTTGACTAAAAGACAAAGAAAAGCCGCTGGAAAAATTAATTGAATTCCTTTTGATGCCATGGGTTGCAGTGTCTTGGAGCAATTGAGTGCTGAAGTTTTTAGATTTTGAGGCCTAAAAATATGAAATCTAAAAGCAGGTTTTCAGCACCAAGCAGTTTTCACCGGTGGTGTCCCTGCAAGCTCTGCCGGCCACCAGTGGTGTGTGTGCAGTGAAGCACGGGGGCTGTGGGAGGCACGGGGCTGGTGAGGGAAACTTGGGAAAACCTGATGGCTCGACCAGCTCTACTGATAGATGACTTCAGCAGCCCAACGTGATAGAAATAGAGAACCAGCCTCTCTGGGATAATCAAAGCAGTCATTAATATTTTATTCTGTTGGAGAACGCTTTGCTTGATGTCTTAGCTGTTCCATCACGTGTTTAGCTTTTTCCCCCTCCCAAATGTTAATTACATTTAGTGCAAAGATAATTTTTGATACAGGAAATGGCAACTAAGTCTTTATGGGAAAGTGAGAGATGGTTTCTTCTGAGCTCCTTGCTTTGGCCTAATTTCCTGATCAGGTGATGTTTTCCAGCAACAGGGATTTAGAGGGAGCTTTACAGTTGTGAGTCCTGTGCTGTAGAGTTTGAGCTGCTGCTCCTTTCTCCTCATAAAGGCTCAGCTGTCCACAGCCACCGTGGCTGCTGCTGGTTTGGGGAACATGTTTTATGTTTCACTGAGCTGACAGGAGGGAAAACCATCTTCCCTGTGCTGAAAGGAAGCCCTGGTGGCTGGGATCCTGAGAATGGAAGCTTCCCTCTCACCTGTCAGCTCTGTCAGCGGGTAACATGAGTTGTCAAAATAGGTGATGAAGGACCAGATGGCAGAGCACTGTTGCTTGCTTCCTGTGAAGCAGTGTAGTCTGTAAGCTTGTCTCCTTTCCTGGCTCATCAGTTTGCTGCTCTGAAACACGTCTGCAGGGTTGTGGGCTAAGGCAGGGATGTGTTCCCAGCCTGGGCTGGGAGTGCAGAAATCTTCTCCTTCCATGCAGGAAATGGGGCTCCAGCTGCTGCTCGGAGTGGTCAGGCAATATGCAATAGTGCTGGGAAAGAAGGAAAGCAGAGACTGGAGTCAGAATTTGGCTCTAAAAAGGAGTATATGGCAACAGTGGAGGGATGAGACTCATGTAGTTCATGTTTTTCACTGCTAGAGCATCTCTGCTTTATGTCCAAATGCGAGCCAAGGCACAAATTAACTGAGTTGACCATTAACTTTTAAGATGCAGACAATCAAGGTACTCTGAGTAAAAGTGGAAATTTAATTCATTATACTAATTCTCTTTCTGTGCTTGGTTCATATTAAAGCAAGTTTGTGCTGCTTTCACTGCCATCATCACTGCTTGCAAAGCTCCAGTAAGCTCTGCTAAGGTCTGCACCATTACTGCACTCAGGGTAGAGCTACAACTTTTTTTTTCCCATGTCTTCAAAATGTGAACTGCTCCAGCTTCTATTTTTAACTCTTGTAAGTGAAATGAGATTAAACATGAAGCAGTAGTCTGCAGCAGCAAGTAACTTTCCCAGAATGATTGCAGAAACCTGATAAACATGGATCTCTTCTATTGTAAGAGAACAGAGGAAGAGAAGAAAAGGCTGAGCACGTGGTCTCCAAAGGGAACGACAGGTTATGTCACCAGTTCCAGGACTGTCACTGTGTCTGTCTCTCTTTTCCTGCTTTTACTCCCTCCCTTAAATTTTTTTTTAAATTTTTATTTACCATCTAGTATTTTCTGTCCTATCTGGATTTCCTTCTGCCTTTTATTTTCCTCTCTATCTTTAACAGTAGTGCGTTAAATGGCTTTCATCTATTGAGAGTTCTTGCTTCTGAATCCAGCTCCTTCAGGAGGACTGAAAAAGAAACCATTTTAGATTGAATAATGTAACCTCTAAAGATTTGTATGTTCTCCAAGAAAACAGCTCCCTTCTGCTGAAGCTGAGCTCAGGGAACACATGTTTTGAAAGAGGTTGAACCTCTCAAACTTGTCTGTAGTACGGTTGCATATTTAAGAGCTACTGGAAACGTGACATTTCTTTGCCTCCACCCCAGGTGGCAAGAAGCTTTGTAAACCACAGCAAAGAATTGGACTTGAGTGGGGAGAAAACTGATGGCAAAGTTTGGGATTTTTTTTTTCTTTTCTGAAATTCAGTAGAGTACAGGTCAGGTTGGACAATTTATATTTGTATTTTTAATTTCAGTATGTTTATATTTTTAATCCTCCTATTTCACCTTTGCAGCTGCAAGTATGTCTGCTATTAATAGAACATTTCCTTAGTTTTTGTTCCATGTTTTATCTCCCTCCAGCCTGTCCAAACTATCTGTGCTCTCTGAGAAGCACTTTCCATTGCCTTTTTTCTTGTATAACTCTTCCTCTTTCTATTTTTAATAATACAAATGGTTTGAAAACTTAGGAAGGAAGGAAGGGCTGGTGATTTTTTTTATGTTTATTGCTTAAAATCCAAGCTTTTAGTATCTACTCATAATCTGAGTCTGCAGGCATCGTTTGAATATCTACCTATGACTGATGTTATCCATGGGTGGGCTTGTTCTGGTTTTTGTTCTTATTGGTTGTTCTGTTTTGTAAGTGCTGTAAAGCCTAGACAGAGTAGGTCCAGACTGAGTAATCCCAATGATTCTCAGTTTTCCTTCAGCTAAAGATGTTTTCTGGGGTGGGGGAGCCACTTGTTAGAGCTCAGCTGAGCAGGTTTCCGGGAAGTGCGGTGTGACCGCAGGAACACGGCTCAGGTTGCGGCTCCTCTGGTGGCTGCCTGTTTTCATCAGCCTTTCATCCTCCTGTGTCATCAAATGCATCTTCACACCGCGGAAAAATGACACCTTCTGCAAATAAATTTAGGAAGTGGTATTTTATGGCGCTGTGAGTTCAAACTGAGCATTTATTGCACCTGCACAGACTCATGGCAGGAGCAGGCTGGAGAAGAAATGTTGTGGTCGCTTCACATGCTTTTAGAAACTAATGCTAAGATCTCTTTTGTGTTCAGTTGTGTTCAGCTAGGTCAAAAATAGCTGAGTATTCACTCCCTTGTGATTGAACTTTTAAGCAAAAAATGTGATTTTTAACAGAGAACATAGTTTGGTGAGCTTGTATGCAAAAAAAATAAATTGGGGTTTAGGGGATTTCTGGTTGGTGGGAGCCTGGGAATTGTGGGGGAGAAAATGGAGGAGTCGGTCAAGAAGCATGGAAGTGACCCATGGAGAACAGGTTTTTTCCTTTCATGTGCACAATTGACAAGTCTGTGTGGAATCAAGCTTAATAAGATCAGGAACACGGGAAGGATGTAATTTTGCCTGAAACTTCATCATCCACACACACATTTTTCCCATCTGCAGTAGCAGTTTTTGTGTTGTGAGTCTTCCCATCCAAGAGGAAAGCTTGATGAAAATCAGAAGTCAAATTTAAAAATATTTACAAGTCTGCTGAATGTCTGTTGACCTGGTGAGTGCCTCCTTGGCAAGGAATCAAAAGGTTGGAATAAAAAAATAGTTGTTGCAGAAGACCTGTTACATACTAGAAAAAAAGTAAGCTACAGGGTTTAAACAACTTATGTGTTATTAATCCCTTAATGGTCCACAGGTAGCTCTTTTCTGTCAGCAAACTGTTTTATTTCACTTTTAGCTGTGTACTACAGCTCCATAGGAGGCAAATAAAAGTAATATTGAGACATGGTATGGAATGTGAATAAAATAATTTGTGTGATCTCCCATGGATTAGAAGAAGACTTAAAGATGCATTAAGATCTCTCTACTTTGTTGTAGAAATACTGAATGTATTAAGGTCACTTGTGATTTCTGACTTAGAAATTTGTGGGGGATGTAGAAGCCTTTAGTTTTGGGTTTGTTTTTTTTTTTCCCCAAAGATGGATCACCATTTCTGAGTGCAGACAGGCTGCAGGCTGTTGTATCTAATTTTATCTTAATTCTGATTCTCAGGAGAGCTCTTGGACTGTAATAAACAGTGTTTGTGAGGCACAACCTACCAACTAGCCGAAAACCTCCACTGTCTGCAGAAACGTGGGAAAGTCTTCTGGACTCATATCCAGGGAATATCTGTGGGAACAGCTCCTTTATTACAGGGCTGGATATCTCAGCAGCCCTTGGGAGAGTCTGGCTAGGACACACTTACAGAGGAAGACCCAGAAACCACAGGGTTGGGAAGATGTTGGATTCCTCCTGTCAGAAGCTGCTCTTTGCAGAGGAACATGCTGAGCTGACTCTGACAAATAGCAGAGTGTCACCAGCACTCGTGTGCTGTTCTGAGCTGCTTCTCTTCCCCTGCAGGCAGCCCCTGTTTGCCCCCAAATCCAGTAAAGGTTTTCTTCTGAGGCTGATAAATGAAAGAGGTACATGTTGGTGTTACCCAGAATGGGCTTTGTGTGATGAAGATGTTGGGCTGAGCGGGGTTCCTTGGCATGTTCCAGTGTGCAGCTGCTTCCCTGTGTCCCTGCACGCGCTCCTGGGGTCTGAGCAATGGCTTTCAAGGTTGTCTTTCTAAAAGCACATGAGTGGACAAGGGCTGCGATGCAGGAATTGCCTCTTACCCCACCTCCCAAAAGCCTGAGGAGGCGAGTTCAGTGGCACAGTCCATGGCACTGAATTGTTTGTTTCTGTGAGCTTGGGATTTCTTTGTGCTACAGGCTGGCAGCAGCCTGCGATTCTGAGGGTCAGCTGGAGGAAATGCCTCCTCATGCTGGCATGTCCAGCTCTTAGAGCTCTTCTGTGATGGTTGACAAGTAATGTTTTATTTCTGAGAATGAAATGTGTTCTTTTTTCCCCGGTGGGATTTGCCAGTTGTTGTTCCTCACTAGTACGGCATGCTTGTCAGGCTTTATTTCTCAGAAGAGATAACGAATTTAAGTCTGTTTTCCTGTTCTGTGTACCAGGGCACATGTCTGATGGATCTAATTAAGCTGATACAAAACTCTCCGGATTATCAAATATTGTTTCATTAAGGAAATGGTATTTGAAGTCATATTTTTATTGGCTGAATTATATTTGAAGACATAGTGGCTATGTGTTGAAGGAGAACACTGTTTCTTGCTGTTCAAAAGCATCTGCGCAGCCTCTGGAAAGGAAAGTGTTGTCAGTCACTGAGGGCAGGATTTGTGTGCTTGTAATATGACATGCTGTCCATAAGCTGTGGTTTCTAGGAGGGAAAAGAAAAAGTATGTCTTATCAAATCTCAAAATACATAATGTGAGGAAATTTCTAATATCTAATGGTGTTGTCTTGCAGACTCCAGTTTTGAAATAGGCATTTTTAATTAGACATTTAAATGAATAGTCATAGTAAAGTTAATTTACATCTTGCGCTGGCGTAGAGCAGCTGTGATTCTATACATTCTTGGAGAACTTTCCTGCTTTTTGTTAGTTGAAGATTTTTATGTTGAGATGGTAAATTACTTGTGATTGCCAACAAAAACTGCAATTAGCTGAGAATATAAAGTCTCTATAACATGATGATGTGTCACTAGCAGTACAGTGACTCAAGGTATGGCAATTATTCTGCACTTTAAGGTCTGTCTGGACTAAGTAATTGGCATTAATAAGATATATCACTTTAGAACCAATGCTGGCAGTGATTCAGCTGTAGGAGCAGATGGATAGAACAGGTTTCAATACCTTTTAAGTTCTGAGAATTTTCCAGTTAGGATGCTAAACTGTGCATGTGTTGTTTATACCAGCAGTGAAACAATACTCACCATGGCAGTGGGAGCTGAACAACAGCTGGTCATTGTCCTGGTGGTGATAAATGCTCATCTGAAGCTCCTAGGGTTTAATAGCATGAGAGGGAGACTTACCATCAGATATATTTTATCTGCCTCTCGTTATAAGCACAGAAGAACCACTCATGTTCTAACTTTAAATCAATCCTTAGAAATATCAATAAGATGTATCCACTATAATTTGATATTCTACATAATAAATGAGCATTGTTAAAAGTAATAGAAAGAACTGTTTGTAATGCTATACAGAGTATGACTGGAAATATAATTTTTTGCCAAAATAAATTAAAACATTTCCCCAAGCTTAAAAAAAATCTGAACTGAGGCCCTTCGTATAAGCAATGGAGTAGAACTACATTTGTTTAAGGAATGAATTGTGTAAATGTTCATGCAACAAGAGACAGAGAAGATCAGCAAAGACTTTAAATGTTCTTTCATTTTTTGTCCACAGTGAAATGTTTCCAAGTTAAGATGAAAAAGCATACTAAAATGAGTTACTGTTTTTGTGTGACTTGAAAACCAGTATAGCCGGTGGGATTTGTTGAGGAATTTTGAAGAAAATATGGCTCCATTAACTAATATCTTCATGGAGCTGTACCAAAATGTAACTCATTGATTGTTTGTACCCACTTCCAGTTAATTTTTTTGAGGGAATTTTTAAGTAGTAGTCATATTTCCAAGAAGAGAGAGATTCTAGTCTGAATGATGGGTTACAAGGCTGTATTATTTCAGGTATGCATTATCTGATAAATACTCCACCAAAACACAGTATGTTTGTTACCTTTTGGATTCTTGGCTGTGTACAGTAAGTTTAAGAGTATAAAACCATCCATATTGTGTGTACATGTGCACATGTGTGTGAGGGAGGTATAAATGATTGATAATTATCATACATGGTTTCCTTCCTCTGGTTTTATGTGACACTCTTTTGTATCAGGGTGCTTACAATACATAAATGTGCAGAGGTTTTAAATGTAGCTCACACCAGACCTTAACTAATTGTCGATCTCTTGATGTTTTTTACCAATCAGCCGGGTTGAACTGTCCTGTATATGCCCTAGGAATATTGTTTTGTGTTCCTTATGCTTAAAACTTCAAGTTTGGTCATAAGCTTCCTCATCTGGATACACTTCAAAGTCATGTTTATGTCACGTGTCGAGCACAATAAGGAACTTTGTGTCTGAGATTTTTTTATCAGCTCAGAAGGACACTGCCAGAAATTTTGCTGTATCTTGCAAAAAGGGTTGTTGTGAAGAGAGGGAGGTTTAAAAAAAATCTGGAGGGTTAGAGATGTGAAATATTTGAAGGTTATGAAATCAAGCCTAGAAAAGGGGTACCTGGTCTCACCATGAACCTGCATTAGGTTCACGTTTAATGCAGATGAGCTGTTTTGCCATGGCACTTTTGCTTCACTCGGTGCAGAGGGCACAGTTTGTGTTCTTGGTTTCTGCACAGGAATAAAACAGAAGGCAATTTTCTGCACAGCTGAACTGAGAAGAAAGTCTGCATCTGAGCTTGATCTTGACAGGGCTTGCATAAGGTGCCGGGGTCTGTGCTTGTTGATTCACCTCCACTCCTCTCCCCGCATTCACATAAACCAGTTACAGGAGATGTACACGAGCAGTAGCTGGTGTCACACAACACACAAACACAAGATGTAGTGATGTGAAGAATATTAAACCAGAAAATACTCCACACTGCTGTTAGTAGACAGTCCTGTTCGTGTAAGACGTGACTGTAGGAAAGGGCTGTAAGTCTGAATAGCTTTTCTTCTGAAAATGAGAACAAGTGCTGTGTTCACTTCCAGCATAGTGAGTTAGTACAGGATAATTAGCTCTTAAGTTAAATATTTTCGATATAAAGCAAGCAATATGTACCAATATGTCAAATGCCCCAGAGAAAAGCCGTAATGGTGCACCAGGCAGCTCAGATTTTATAATAAAATCACAGATGCTCCTATGAAGCTAGGGCCTTAATTCAGCCGAGATTTTACTTGTAGTGTTGATTGCCATTTCCTTTCTCAATCACATAACAGATGGCAGCTGATCTATTGTGAAAGCAAGGCAAGGCACTTCATCCCCCGTTAAAAAACTGTACAAACACCTCAGTTTCTAGATAAGCACTGCCCAGTTTTGCAGACAAGCAATGTGCAGTGCCCAGCCCAAAGCCACACGATGTCACCCCCCTGGCTGTGGGAATGAGGCTGTGGTTTCCCTGAATGCCTGGAGTGCAGCTGTAGTAGTGCCATGTCAAGGAAGATTAAATCGAGGCAAATCCCAAGGATTGGCCGCACTTCACCTTGCTGTGCTCCGTGTCAGCGTGTGCTTCGAGGTGTTGTGTTCATTTTGGAGAAGTTGCATCCATTTTGTGTGAAAATGAAGCAAAAGCATCTGCTTGAAATGACAATGAGGAAACTTAACCACAGTTTCCTCTCTCCACCTCCCATCCTCTCTTCTTGGCCATATATAGTAGTAGCTATTGCCACTTAGGCAATGCAAATGTAAGGCTGTGTGTTTATCAGTTTTGAAAAAATAGATGGAAAAACTGGATATCTATATAAAAAGGGGTTTTTAGGAATAATAATAATTTCTGTTGCTGCACTGGGTGGGGGAGTAAACAACTCCTTCCACTCTGCTGCAAAACACAAATAAAGAATTTAGCCTGACAAAGTCCACCAATGCTCTAAAAGAAGCTGCAGTTGCATTTTTAAGGCTTTTGAGCCCTTATGGATGGAATAATACAGATGAAAAAATGCAGTTGCATTTTGCATTTTGACTCTGCCTTGAAAGACTCGTGCTCTTGCTGCTGCTCGGCTGTGGCCAGTGCTGCAGGCCCTGCTTTACTGGTGCGGCATTTACCAGTTTTGCTTCCTTGCGTGTGGTGTGGAGGTGGCAGGTGAAACTGGGGGTGTTGCAATGAGCTGGGCTGTCCCTTCACTTGTTTCAGCCCAGGAGCACGCCTTGTTTGTCCCAGCACTCCTGTTTCCTGGCCTGTCGGAGCAGCAGCGCAGTGCCAGACCTGACACAGTGTTTGTGGCAGTGTCCAGTTGGGATGCCTGTGGCACAGTGGGGAGAGGGCCAGGAGACAGGGAGAAGCCTCCTTGCTATCCTGTACCAGTGCTGAATTCCCAAAGGTGCTCCCAGCTCATTGCTGGTACTGATCCACTCCCCTCCAGCTGCTGTGGGGCAGGAATCTGGGATAAGGAGTGGACACGTGCAAATTGAGTTTTAAGGAAAGGTGTCAGGTTATTTGCATAACCCAGATTTGTTTGTACAACCCCTTTAAGATCCAATATTTGTCAAACCCCAAAGATGAGACCTTTTTGTCCTCGGTTAAGGAGTGTTTTTGAGCAAGCTTTCCTTTTACTCTCTTTATTTTCCAACAGTCAATTGCTTCAGCGGACATGGATTTGAATCAGCTGGAAGCTTTCCTCACTGCCCAAACCAAAAAACAAGGTGGCATCACATCAGATCAGGCTGCAGTCATTGCAAAATTTTGGAAGAACCACCGGACTCATATCCACGAAAGCCTAATCAGTCAGAGCCGCTGGGATAATGTGTTGAAAAACATGAACTGGCGAGTGGACCTGAAGTCACAGTTGAGGCACATTGATCAGATAAACACTCCTGTTGCAATAGTTGAAATGGAACTGGGAAAAAATGGGCAGGTAAGCTTCCTTTTGTGAAATACATAAACCTGATGTAGCTACATATGCCCTGGGGCGTATTACCTATTGCTGAATTCACTGCATCCAAATCAAGCCTGCCGATTTGTCACCACTGGACCTTTAAAGGGCTTGAAATTGTGGTCCATCTTTGGATACAAAGAAACATTCAGGGTGGTGAATGCAAGTTTTGCTTTCTTTTTTTTTTTTTCATATCTTCATGTATGTACTGATAGTTGTTTTTACATTAAGCTTGAAAAATGAGAGGATGCAGAAATCAAACATTGTCTTATAATTCTATTTGTATTCCATGCACTGCAAAGTCAATTAGTTTGGTTTTTTTTAACCCAACACTAAAATTAGTTAAAATATGGAGAGTAGGAGATGAAAAAGAGTAAAGTTCACAAAGTACATTTTAGAACAAATGAGGGGAAAGACTCCTTTTTATTTTACATAACACCCATTCTTTTGTTAGAAATACATCCTTATTACCTGTCACATTATGCAATCTGGCCTTACTTGCCTGAAAGATACCTATATATATAGCTCCATGATGCTGAACACTGCCTTCCTGTTTTCATCTTTATAGTCCATAGGAATTTACAGCTAAAGGCACAGCTTCCCATCCTCACTTTTACTATCATTTTCTAACAGGAAATGTGCTTCAATTTGGTATCTTTTCCCTCTGCAATCTTTTAGTAAATTTTTAAACCTCATTTCTTAGCAGTAGCTGCTGCAAATCATGCCATGAGCTAATTTGGGCATTTTGATGCTGATAGTTAACATTTAGCAAGTTTCCTTGTATTTCGTAATATTTTAATAAGGAGAGTACCTGAATTAGGAATACCTCAATCCATCCATACATATGCACACCTGGAATATACCTGTGCACAGGAATGACTGAATTCCAACTGTGTGGCTAAGCCAAGACCAGGATGAACATACATGTAAACTGGGATCCTACAGAGACAGTAGGTATTGTTGGAGTCATTGTTAGTTCACTTTTCTTTGCAGTCAGTGAAAGCTGATCCTTCCTGAGCCTTCCCCTCGTGGATCTCTGCAGTGACCAGTACAATAATGGTGTGTGGCTTTTGGTTTTTTCCTAACCTCAAAGAAGTGGAGTTTTCTGCTCAGAGTCTTGAGATTGGAAATTATTGTATTATATTTTGGAATGGAATAGTAGCATTTGGTAGCAAATGGAAAAAGGTTGTTTTGAATAAAAAGGTCACAGGGAGCACATTATAATGAGTACATTGAGTACATTAGTGAGCAAATGGGAGAAGTACCTACATTCATTAAAAAATGCATCCTTAACTTGGAATCACTGTTGTGTTTCATAAGGGGATTATGTAGTTAGTGACTCCTGTTTCGAAATTGTTTTTCCCTCCAATAATGGATTTTTACAGTAACATCAATCAGCAAGTACATTTATATTTCTTTCACCCTCTGCAGAGAGAGTCAGGGATGTGAACATGGAGGAAGAATACACATTTCTGAGACACTGCAATGTCTCTTACCAAAGAGCCCCGCAACAAAATCAAAATGAATTATTTTAGCAATGCCCCTTCATGCTGCAAAGGGAAGTGGTTGTGTGAATGCATTTTTGGAACTGCCATGAAAGACAACTTTTGCCTCCTTCCCTGAGGACAGCAATGAGCTGTGGCAAGCCTGACACTTGGTGTGAGTTAAGCTGGTACTTACTGAAACAACCATGGGGTAATTAGCATTGTCACCACTTGAGTCAATCCACATTTATTCTAAGGAGCTCTGGTTTCACATAGTCTTTAGTTGTGGATTAAATATGTTCTCTGCTGCAAATCTTTGGCTTGAGGTACTCTGCATCAGGCTTCATGCTCCTGTGATGGGATGAGTTTTGGGAACCCCACAGGTGTTTGGGGACCTCCTGGAAAGATTGGTCGCAGAGACTCCTACTGGAGGTTGAACGAGTTGTTTTTGCACGCTGGATCCACCCCACTAACTTGAAACTGTCATGTTTTATAGTCTTTATAAATACTTTTACTTTATTGTTAGCACATCTGTTCTAAATATCAAGTTTTGTAGCATGTCAAATACACATGTACTGGTACCTTTCTTAGATTTAGCAGAGAACATGTTTTCTAAAATGTTATCAGTCATAGATGGGATTTGATGAATAATGAAGATCTGGCTTTGAAGAAGAAAGCTGGCTGATCATTCAGGAGTAAATTATTCACAACAGACTGTTTTCATTTGGACATGTGATAACAGGGGAGTATACAAATGCATTGATATGTAATGAATTGACATTAATATTTCATGGTTCAACAGAAGCAAAGAAATGTTCTGTAGAAAATGTGCCTTTCCAGAGGTCACTCTGATTCTTCTCAGTGTCTCTGGGTTGGATTTAGATCTCTGCCCAGCAGAAGGCCAGGCTGCCTGGTGGAGCATCTGCTCCTTCTGCTTCAATAAATAACTTCGCTTCCTGCTTGCCTTCTCTGAATTTTAGTCAGTCAGTTCTTTCACGATGGGAAGTCTCTGTGTGTGAGACCTGATGTGGTTGGGAATGGGGAATTGGAAGTGACCGGTTCGTAAATGCCACCAGACCAAGTTTACATGAATTTTCTCAATTTTTTCAGCATGTTTTCTGACTGGAGGGAGGTATTTCTGGGTTTGAGAATCCATCACAACTTGCATGCGTTAATTCTGGCTAACTTTGCCATTACTGCTAATAGAAAAAAATGAACCCTTTTTCCTAAGTGCTCTTGAAAACACTTCTAATGAGAAACTTTTGAATATACCAGGCTCCAAACTTTGAAAAATTTGATTCAGGATCTGTAACTTGGAGTTTGAACTCTTCTTCAGTAAAGATTTTACAGCACCATTAAAAGTTTCCGTTATGCTGGTGTTGTAGTCTTTATGGATCCTGGTTAAAGGCAGATGAACATGCTAGCCATGAAGTGCTCAGATCTGAGAGCCCATTTTCTTTAACAATATGACTAAAAATAAAATGATAAAGCAGTTGCACTTTAGCCTGCATTTTCCTTCATCTTGTGATATTTAGTGCTCATCACTGCTGGTACATTTTTTCTTTTTGAACAGCCCATCTTCTCTTTGGCACAATGGTTTTATCCTCTTGGGTTTTTTATCTGAAAAAAGAGCCGGCCTTGCTGGCTTTCTCTTAAAACATCTATAGCTACCTGCCCCCTTCTTTATGTCCTTTTTTATCTTGTTCTCCCTCTCTGAGCACGTCTGTAAAGCCCTTATGGCGTGAAATTTCAGCCAGACATGAATCTGCCCAGAGGGACAGTGGAGTGAGCTGGAGCATCCTCCTTCTCATGCCCTTCCTGCCCCTCTGCGCCAGCGCTGCTCCACATGGTGGGCAGCCACTGCTGTGCAGTGTTGGCTTAGCTGCACATTTCAGTCACGGATTTGTACCTGACCTTGCCATTGATAGAAAATTAATGCACTGGTTTTGCACCATGGCTTGGCACTAAGATTATATTTAAACGTGTTTTCTGGACTATGTCATGTTATTTTCCTGGTGAGATGTGCCTCTCCCCTGGGGCTGTGTTCTTCCTGTGGGCTGATTTGCCAAAAAGTTTTGCTTTCTTGCAGCAGTATATATTTTGCAGTTTAATATCTGAGACTGATCAGATATTACAGATTAGCTGAGAATTTGTTCTTGGCTTTTTTGCTTTAACTTATTTACAGAGTGGGTATTTCCACGTGCATTTCTTTTCAGTGTTTGAGATAATCCATGTAATATCACTTCTGTTGGAGCTTTGTTGGGTCTTAAAGCATGTTTTATGATCAAAGAGTATTTTTCTAGTTTAACATGAAGCTGGGATTCTACTGCCGGAGTCTTCCCAGAAAGACCTGAGGTAATCGCATCAGGATTATAGATTAGAGGGATTTTTCCCAAAACATTGTATATCTGTTCTCTTTCCTTTTCTAAAAGCATCTACCTGACAGAGGTGTCATAACAGTTAATGATACACAGTCAGTAAATACCACAGTGTGGCAAATACCAAAAGCTACAAACACGGTAAGGAATTAGGATCATTTCCTTCAAAGTTGAGGGCAAACAGCAGCCCTTCATTCAATATACTTTTTCTGGCCTGAAATCACCAGGGATATGTATCTTCACAAAAACCCAAGTATTTTTCTTTAAAGAACATGCAAGCATTAGGAGTAGACTTTTGAGTGAAAGTCTAATATTTGAGACTTAAGATTGTACTTTGATTGTCACTTTAAACTCTCCCCAGTGAGCTAATATACTTTCTGATGAAAGGGCTTGCTAGGTGAAGTGCACCTTTGCCAGTGCAGCAACATACTGGGTGCTGAAAAAGTAGGAACTGTCAGCTGGCAGTTCACCTGCTGTCTGCTAATGGCTGGGTCCAGACCCTGGTAATTCAGAGAAAATAATAATAGTAATAACAATAACAATAACAATAATATTGATGATGATGATGATGTTGTGTGGAAAGAGTTCATAGGGAGTATAGACAATTGTCATGTGCTATATGTAGGAGATAAATTGCTACCAGCATTTTGAAGGTCTGGAGCTTGACATTTCATCAAGTTTTGGTTGCAATGACTGTAAAGATTTAATTAATGTTCCGGGAAGGAGTGAAGTAGCTCTCAAAGTAAACTTCTGGGAGGTTAAATTTTTTTCTGACTTGTTAATTATGTCTATGCTACAGAAATTTAGGCCGAAATTTCTATCTTCTGTGCTATAAACAAATTCTATTTATTTATAGCATTCACACATGAACATACTTTCATGATGTAATAAAATAATCTTAGAATTTATCTTCTGTAAATTTCATTCCCTTACTGGGAGCACGGACTGAATGCTGCTGAGGATGTGGGGGAGTTTTGTGCGTTTTTCTAAGCCAGGGTCTCTTGGCTTTTGCCAGTTCCAGTTATCCCCAGCAATAGCTGTCGCTGCTGCAGAGAGGTCAGAGCAAGAGAACATCGGGAGTAAACTCATGCCATAGGGAGGAAGGATTATGGCTGCGCCTGCTTTTGCCTCTGTGTGACTCCAGGTCAGGCTGCTTCAGAGATATCACTGAAAATAGTCCCAGATAATGGATCTCCAGTCTTTTTTTATGTAGGATCTGTTTGAAAAGGCAGATTGCTTTTTGTAGGCTATTGGTGTGGGCAGAGCGATGCATGGGGACATGAAAAGCAGCTCCATACCCAAGCCAAAATGACACCAGCCTGGCCTCCAAAGAGGAATGAAAGGCAACCACCCAACCATTTTTCCTTTCCAGCCATAATCTGTTCTAGTCTTTGTAGCTATTAACATCATCAGAAATGATGTTCCAGTCAAAAATGGGAAAGCTCAGGCATTTAGAAGCCAAATTAATCAACTTAACCCCAATGGGCTTAATATTTTTATGTGATTAAAATGATAGAATCTGGTAAGTAGAAGTCCGTTGGAAAAAAATCACCTTTGTGGCCAAGCTGAATGTAATCATTTGAGCTTTTGTTCACCTTGGAAATTTATGAGCTGGAGGGAACAGTTACATAAGGGCAGTACAGTGCAAAAGCAAATAAAAAATGGAGAGGGCACCAGGTCACTCAGCACAGAGGAAACTGGAACACAGTTGACTGACTTAACTCAGTTATTTACTTAATCCTCTGCATGGTACTCTCTGTAGTCCTTTGCTTTGACAGGTCAATTTTTGTCACTTTCTTCTCGGAGTGAAGAGAAATTTGGGGAACAAGAAGAGAATTTTGTTATTTGTGGCTCTTGGGACGTGGAAGTGTAATATGTGTGTTAAGGAGATAAGAGCATTAAATGGAGGTATTAAATAACTGTCCAACTCCAACTGTCGCATCTCCACTGGATATATTTGACAGTATTTTTTACTCATCTGTTCATCCTATACAAAGCAAGGATATTCTACAATAAGCAGTGCTAACAGTTTCCATCCTGGTTTATTTGTGCCCTGTATATACAGGTGTGCAAGTGCACACATACTCATATATTCTTTACTCTGGAACTGGATTTGCTGAAGTAGTTAAATAGAATAATTCAACTGAGATATAAGTATTTTTTTATTGTAGCTGAGGTCAGAGTATTACAGGGAAAATTCTGCATTAATTGAAGGTGAGCTGTATGAAGGCAGCAGTGATGCCTGTTTACTGCCTTTCATCTGCCTAAATTCAGACTCAGTCCTGGACCCTTGAAATTTTTTACCTTCTCAGTTCTTGCACATTATGACAGAGGACTCGTCATCCGTTATATATGATACCAATGGTATCAACAAATATTTAGCAATCTAGCATCAATCTGGCATTCACATGCAGCAATAAAATGTGGAATAGCTTTGATGAAATATCCTCCAGAGCATCTCTTACAGCCTTGAGAAGCAGATTGCAATGAGGCTGGGACAGGGGCAGCTGGGGTCAACAGACCTGGCTGCTGAAAATTGTCCCAGCAAAAGCGTTTCACCACATGCCTTTTCCTGCAGTTGGCTCTGCATGTTTGAGTTAGTCAGGACCTGTTCTTTCTTCTTCTCTGGAGTCTTATCATCTCTGTTGTGTCTGCTTATGGCTTTTCTGGGAGTGCAGGTTCACGTGGATTACCAGCTCACTTGCCCCCAGAAGTGGCTGGTACACTTTTGGAAGCTACCCTTAACTGGCAGCCTTCAATCCTTGCCCTGGCTCCCCTACTGAAAGCATCTCCATAACTTTTCAACTTTTTCTTTGCCATTTCTGCAGTGCAGGGGTAGGTTACTTTGGGAGTTGGGGCAGTGCATGCTGGAGATCTTCAAGACTCAATCTGGCTGAAGTAACTGTACTCAGACATAGGGTCAGAGTCTCCACCCAACAGACCTGGGTGATTCAGAGATACCAAATTGCATGTCCCCCATCACCAAAGGATTCTGTTTGAGGCAGGTTGGCAGAGCAGTTTCTATGTGACACTTGCACTACTGTTGTATAAATAATCACAGGCAGTCCCTGGGCAATTCCTCACCACCATGGACTTGGAGTGCTGTGGAGAGTGCCTGAAAACACAGATTAAAGCATTGCATTTGCACAGAATGCCACATGCAAGACTAGCACCATTTGGCTGCATGACCTTGCAGCAAAACTCATCTCTAATTGAGGCACAGTGTAGTTGAAGGACTGAAAATTATAATCTCCACCAGCATCTTTTTAACAGAAGTCAAAAGTTTTGCATGATTCTCCAAAAAACGTTTTAACAAGGGGAAATTTCTTTGCTGGAGAACCTGTATACAGCAAATCAAAGCCTCTTTGCATCTTAGCTCTGGCGTTGTCCACCTGTGCTCCTCAGAGGACTTGGATATCAACACTTGCAAGTAATTTGTTCATAATAACTCAGGAAAAAAAGGAGTTGTTATGAACATAAGTGCCCGCTGCATTGGCTGACAAAGCATCTTGTTTTTACTGGCCTGGCCTGGCCAAATACATTTGAAATTGTTCTGCCGGTTGGCTAGCCTTGCCCCTCTAGACACTATGCCACCTTGCTGCTGAGGAGTGCTTTGGAGATCCTTTCAGGTTTGTCTGGATCTCTTTTGAGATCCCTGAGCATTAGCATTCAGGGGTGTAAGTACGAACAGGTTCTTAATTGATTTTAGTTAGGAAGAGCAGGAGAACGTATCAGGAGACACGAAAGGAGAAATCTGGCATTTAACTTTTGCTGCTTAATCCTTTGGATTGTCTTTATTCTGTCTTAAATATATGTGTATCTATCTATCTATCTACTTTTCATAAAAGATGGACCCCAGTTTTTGCTGTGCAAGACCTGATACAACAGAAGAAACAACACAGTCCACTGTGGCAAAGCAAAATCCCTTCAGTTCATGGCTAGTTCTCAGTGTAATCTTTTCACTGAGCAGATATTTCCGTTCTAGTTTCTGCAGACTGGGGCTTTCCATCCTTCTAGAGCTGCTACTCATCCTAGTTAAAAATGAAAAAAGGTAAATTAAAATTTTTCTCCTTTTCTTCTTATCATTCCGTTTACACAACCTCTGACTGAGTGGTTCCACAGGTAGCTGGCTGGAATCTGCTGGTGTACAAAGCCGTCCTTGGGAGCTGGTAACTGAGCATTAACACTGAGGTGCTGTGAGCTCCCTGGGGGAAATGCAGTTAATCACCATGTGAAATGCTTGGAATACTAGTGCTCTGTTTGGATAAAAGCTGGCCCTCACTCCTGCTGCAGTTCCTCTTGCTGTTACATACCACTGGCAGTGCTACCTAGGGACTTCTAGAGGCCAGCAGTGTAGTTTTGGGAGAGGCTCGTGCCCCTTCCCTGAAATGAAGAAATAAGTGAAATAAGACTGTAGGAAACACGGCTTTTTTTTTTTTTTTGCAGGTTCACTTACCTCTATATTAAATGGATTTTTCTCCTCCTTAGTATGGTGGCTTCATCTTGTCAAAACGTAGAGATAAAGAAAGGCGGTAAATAGAATTGCCACAGAAAATCACACGTGGGTCTGAGAAGGAAGTTTTGGTGTCAGGTCTTGTCCTTGCTGCAAGGTGGACTTGAAAAGTTCCTGACCTTTGCTGCTTGTCCTCAGCCTTGTGCTGCCCCAGCAGTGACGTGTTCTTGGAGCTGAAAGTGGCTGAGTGAATCCAAATGAAATTTTTTTGTTCCCTCCCCACCCTTTTATTTTTTTCACCCACATTATTTTTAGTGTGGATCAATTTGTTGAAGGGACAGGCTGAGGGCAAAATTGAGCAAAAGAAATTGAGAACTCTGCCTTGCCTTGAAAAAAACGCTCATTTAAGCATACATGTTCAAAGAGCCACCATTTTAAATGCTAGCTAGTGATCTCTTGAACAGAAATGAAGCAGCTCTCCTTGAATGCTGAGGATAACTTCTCTGAAGTGCTAGTTTTTCTTCCGAGAATGGAGGAGGAATAGAAAATGAGAGACACGGCTGTTGGATGGGTTGTGTGTTGTAGAGTTCATCTGGAGAAGGGTGGAAAAGGTATCTGATATGGAAATGATCTAAAAGGGTGTCTGGAGGTGGGAATCTGCACAGATTGCAAGAAGAGGGGAATCTTGGTACTTTAACAGTGTTGTTATTCTTTGTTTCTAGAAAGTTTCTCAGCTACATGGATTTGTGACAGCATTAATGAGAAGCATGATTGAAATACCGGTCCTATTTCTTGTCTGGTTATTTTGTCTAGTGTTAGTGGGTAATGTGGTGAGCTGAGCCACAGCTTGGCTGAGTTGCCTGAAGTGATCCTGTAAGTCTGGGAACAGCAACAGAGTCCTGACTTACTCACAGCTTTAACAAATAAACTCATTTATTGTTCGGGTTTTATTTCATTCAGTGGTTACAAGAAGTTTGCTGTTGACAGTTTCGTCCTCAAAATAGCTTCCTCTGTTTCCTTGCATGCATCTGTTCCATTTTTCTTTCTTTTTGCTTGTTTTGAAAGTACTTAGTGAGGCAGTGTGGTGAAGCATAAGGTTCCCTGCTTTCCTGTGAAAGGAGATGGTTGGGAGGAGATCAGTGGCAAGTGCTTTTGGTTAAGACATCATTGTCCTATATACTACTTGAGGAAATGACTACTTTGAACATTAATTCCAGGAGCAAATCCTCTTCATTTAGAAAGAGATTCTAACTTACAAAAGATACAAGACAATCCTTTGATTAAGAAACCTCTTGCAGCTGTAATTTTGCATAGACCTTGACACAAGGGGGTTTTTTTCTGTCCTTCTTTCAAATTATCGTTGCAAAACTCCACAGAGATAATCAGACATGCAAATCTTCAATATATTTTTAGTTCAACTCACTGATGTATATTCATTAATATGTTAATATGACAAGGAAAGCATAATTTAAATTGCATATGCTTAATTTGGTTAATAAATGCTTGAAATACAGTCCCAATTTTAGAAGTAGCCATACTTGATGCCAATATTTCAGGGGTTTTTTCCCTTTTAAATCACAAGGAGAGCATAAAACCTCTTGTTTTATGTATAGAATTAACTTTGTAGTGCTTTTTACCCTGACCCTGCACAACCAAAGGACCTCTGTGCTGGGAATCAGTGCTCCATGTACTCATTGTCACATTCCTAATGATTGAATTGTAATAAATTGCGCCAGTGGAGACCTAGTGAAGATTGTGGTATTGTAATTTGAGTTCCCAGACTGCATTAGGTGGGGTTAGATAGGCAGATGGAAGATGAAAAGAGCAAAGTTTCCTCGTGTTCAAATATGGCCAAGTGCCACCAATGCAAATCAGGGGTGTGCTTGCTCTGTATTTAATTTGCAGTGGCCTAACTAAATGAGATACAAATTACTACTGGAATTAGAATTAGACAGCTTCTGAATCTTGGTTGAACATGCAAAGCTGCTATAATATCTAGATTTTTTTAAACCCCTGAAGTGATATTTGAATGCTTACAGGCAATAAACTTTTCAGTCAATTGATTCCATTTCTCTTGAATCGCCCTCAAAAGTGAAGCTGTGCTTTAAGGACTATTAAAAAATTTCATTCCATTTAACCTGTAAATACGCCACAGGAGTTGAGAAAATGAGTTTGATAATTGCTTTTTTTTTGGAAGACATCAGCCTGGAAGGCAGCATCTTAAAAGGACTCAGCGTTGAGGAGAGTCTCTAACGTATCCAGTTAGAGCCAGTTACACTGGCCTGACTTCCTTGGTCTGAAGTAATGGGGTGTGACAGATTGTGAGTGCAGTGCATCATGGTCAGAACCAATAACCCCTTTCAGAAAATTGCATTTCTGCTCTAAGCAGTCGTTTTGAGTTATCTGCAGCTAATTGTAAACTGCCTGCTTTTATGGAAATGGAACGCTCGCGTTTCCCAGTAAATATCACCGTGATGCTCTGAGACAGCTATGAAGTGCAACTGTCTGGGAGAAAGCTCAAGTCCGATCAAATTTAATTAGACTGGAACCTGTTCCTGCCTACAAATATCTTGATTATACGAAGAGAACAAACACACCACTTGACAGAATTGGCTTTTGTGATAGCTACTGCTGTGAGAATGTGAAAAAGAGGTGTTGATTCACATGCTCCTTCTCACTGAAGATTGAGCTGAACAATGAGCCGTGTCTGCATCCAGCTGGTCACCCAGAGAGGACATGGAGAAACCCAGGCTGCTTGAGGGAAAGATAAATCTGTGTGTCTTGGACTATTCCCTCAAAGAATCTGTTTGTATGGACTCCAGGGGAAAGCAAGCATTAGTACGTCAACTCTAGGAGCCTAAGGTTTGGTGAGGTGGATTCCACCCTCTGTCTGAGCTGCCTAATGATTGATGTAGCTTGACAACTCCTCTCAAATGAGTGGTATGGATAAAACCTCGTCACTTTGTTCAGCTCAGGGCAGTAGAGGCAAACTGCCTCAGCCTTTGTTTTTTAGGAAGCAAAAGCAGGAAAGAAATGCAGCACCTCCCCTTACACTGTGGGAAGTGTAGTTGAGTGAATGTCATTGAACTGTCAGCCAAAGAAGTGCAGGCTGCTGGGTGAGAGACCTGTATTTGCATTAAATCAAAACTCTTGGGGTAAAAATTAATGCAAGTTATAAGTGAAATTACAAAAGAAAACTTCTTTAAATGTGAGTTTCTTTTTAAAAGTTTACAAAGCACTAAGTTTACAGAGCAGGAGTACTTAGAGGTTTAAGCACACCAAAAATTGTGCATGACAATTAACAGCACGGATAAGCTGCGGTCCAGGAGCACTGAGATACAGTCATGGTCTGGATATGAGGTGTGGCTGAGCCACTTTATTTCCCAACACTTTCCTCTTCAAGCACACCAAGTCAAGCTGAGTGGATGCTAAGAGAGAAGAAAGACAATACCTGCAGCTGAGAGTGAGGATTTGAAAGATGATGGACAGATGGATTGGTTTCAAGGGCTTGAAGCTGCTCTCTGGGGAAAGAGTCAGTGAAGAAAAGGAGAGGGTTGGTTTTCCAAGCACAGAGCTTGGAGATCAAAAGGACTCGCTCACCTCTAAAGGGCACTGTTCTCCAGAGCTGCTGGAGGAGAACTTAAGTTTGAGGGACTTGGGTGTTGGATGGTGCTGTCACATCCCAGTGGCCTTTGGGTTGTTTGGGGGATATTGGCTTGCCATCATCCTCGTATGGAAGTTACCTGGTAAGAAAACTGTTCAGCAAATCTTTGTATTTTATCTTAAGCCATTGACTTTTACTCTGAGCAGGCAGTACTTTCTTTTAAAGAGTATCAGGCATTGCTATTCTCAGGCATTGCTTTTTGGAAGAAAAAAGATTTTTGGAAGGGGCTGTCAGAAGTGGGATGCTGTGCTCCAAGCCTGCTTGTTCCTTCTGCCCCTTTTGGTGTGTTTGCATGACAACTTGTAGAGCTCTCCACAAACTCTTCTGGCTCCCAGGAGAGATTTCAGGTCTGCCTTTCCCTCAGGGCAGCACACAGAGCTCCTGGCCAGAGGGCTGAGGATGGCAAGTGCTTTTGTGTGCAAACAGGGGGTATGAGGTTTGCTGCCAGCCAGGAATTTACACATGACTTTTGTTGTGCTCCGAGTCAACCTGGCTCATGATGTCCCATCCTAGGAAGTGACAGCAGTGTCCAACAACCCTGTGTCCTCTCAGAGGGCAGGGCTTTCTCCTGCAGACCAGGTGTTGTCACCAGGCCTCTTCCTTTTCTGTCTAACTGCCTTCCCTGTTTGGCACCATTCCCCGCCTGAGCATGGCTCCTCCGCGCCCTCCTTTCTTCTGTGCCCTTTGCTTGGCTCTGGCTGTGTGTTTGTTTTCTCTCCCACACTGACTCTGTTTCATTCACTGCCCAGAATAATAAGAGGTTTGTTGAAAGGGTGCTGCTAAGTAATTTGTCTTCTTCATTCATTCTCTCTTTGTTTAACGTTTGTTTTCACTGTGCTTTGAATACAAAAGTATTAATTTCATCGTAGTTTATTTCAGTAGTATTTATTATTGTGGAGGCTCCTACACAACTCCTCTTTCTGTCATAAAAATCTCATAAATGAATACTTATATCAGTTATGATGGTATTTTAATTCCCATTTCAAGGATACAGTCTGAAGGCGGAGAAGGTAAACACAGGGATTTCCATTAATTCTCGTGGCCAGTGTGAAAAACCCTCAACCCAAGTTCCCAGAGTGCAGAGCCTTTGTGGTAGTGCCAGGGTACATCTCTAACAGTGCAGCCACGGCAGTGGTGGGCATCAGTCCTGCAAACCAGGCCCCAGGAGCCTCAGACTAAGCCTGGGAAAAACTGGGAACACACAATGAATTATCACCTGGACAAATGTTGGCTTGGGGCTCCCGTATGCACAGAACATTTACCTGTGGGCAAACAACTTTATTTATTGGCTCCATGCGTTATAACGGCAAAACACTCATGGTATCTGTAAGCCACTGGAGAAAATATTAGTGGGATTTTTTTTCGGCCAAAGAAAATCTGAGATGGAGGTATATTGGAGCAGATTAGTAATACCTCCCCATCCAAAATCTGGGAAACAGCTTTTAGTACTTCTCTTTCCTTTCCCTGTTGTTAGAACCTACGTCAAATGCTGCCTTTTATCTGAAGTGGTTTCCCCAGAGACTTGTGCTCCATGCCAGTTCCAGGTATTATCTGTCCTTCTCTGTCCTTCTCTGAACATCCTTTTTCCAAATTTTCGAGTGTGAAGCCATAGAATTTTGTACCTAGTGAAATGTAGTAATTTGGTTATATTGCATGCACTCTAATCAATAAGGTGACTCTTGGGCTTTGCTAAAGGAGTGAGCAACCATGCAGTAGGCTTGGAGTCCAGCAGGTCCTGAGCTGCTGGTCAGTCACCTCTTGGGAGCAGCACTGCCTGCCTTGCTGTGTGTGAGGCCCCATTTCTCTCTTATCTTTCTCTGGTGGGTCTGCTTTCATTTCTTCTGCCTCTCCTCTTCTCCCTTCTGCCTCTCAGGCTGCTGTTGTGCCTCTTTCCTCCATCAGTTTTTTCCCTTGGCTTCCTCCTCACTCCCAAACTTGGTTCCTTGTTTTGTATCAGCAGAGCTACTGGGTTTTTTTTCCTTTTTTGGAGTTGTGCAGCACAGCAAAAGACCACAAAGTGCCCCAGGTTAAATCTGCCTATGAGCACATGGAGGTACAGAGGCTGCCCTGGGGAAGGTTCAGGTTTGCAGGGTGTCTCCCTGTGCTGTTGCTTTATGTTACCCTACTGAGACCCAGTGCTGTGTTATGGAAGCAGTGTGTGGTTCTTGCTCTGTGGCACGGCTGATTTTTCTGGGAAGCTGTGAATAGATTGTGTTCTTACGGTTGTGTGTGGTTTGGTGTTTGGTTTGCTTTTTTTTTTAAAGCAGTGTGTGAAGTCTTTGCTTGAAATTTTGCATGAAACTCCTTGTCTAAACTTCTGTGGATTTAGTGAGCAGAGCTTTAAAAACAAGGATGGAATATAGAAGTACTTGGCACCTACGTTTTCTAATACATTTGAAGTAATGAGCTTTATGTGGTACATTTGTGTAGCTAAGCTGTAAAATTTTGTTCACAGTGATGATTATGCTGAGAATCAGCTTTGCTAGCTGCGGTACACGTCAACACAAACGAGGCTTATTACCCTGGAGACGTGATTAGAAGTGGGCAGAGGGCAGCTTGAAAGGAAAGCAGCGTATTTACATGTGAAGTGAGTTGTAGCTGCAATGAGGACATGCAAACCGCTGCCAGTTAGAATTGTCAGTCAGTCTGTAGCACTGGAACCGCGCTGGTGACAGGACACGTGCCTGCGGGGTGCGTGAGGACACCGCTCCTTCTTTCTGAGGCTTTTCCCCTTTGGAGCAGCGAATCGTGCGGCAATCCCAGCTTCAAACAGGATGCTGTCAAGGGGTTTAATGGATTTACAGAGAGAATCGATTGTGCACGCACTGGATGAAGTCTTCAGATGCCTCACTGAATATCAGCAAACCAAAGGGTCATTATCTCTTCCCCTCTCCCCCCCTCACCTCATCTGTCATCTGTTTGTAGCCTGCACTAATCTGCCTCTTCAGACCTTTATCGTGTGTTGGCCTTACTTGAAACCAGATTTTGAGAACCGAATATGAACAGACGGGTCCGTTGCACGTGGAAATAAGTATTTTTTTCTTTTCCTCTCCTCGGTGGTAAACATGTTTCACAGTATGAGCATTGTTAA
This sequence comes from Oriolus oriolus, assembly GCA_013400235.1. NCBI lineage: Eukaryota > Metazoa > Chordata > Aves > Passeriformes > Corvidae > Oriolus > Oriolus oriolus. The sequence continues at coordinate 78,743 of VXBT01009064.1, forward strand.
TGCAAATGCCAGCATCCTTTTGACACTCGATGGTATTTTTGGTGAAGGCAAGGGCTGGGTCACCCTACTGGATGGAACGTGACTTTTTGTGCTGAAAACGAGAACATGGGGATCTCTTACACTTGAAATTATGAAGATGTGTTTTGTCCATGGTTTCACGCTCCTCTGTACAAGCAAACCTTTATCTCTCAGGCTTGTGTTTAGTCTTTAGACTTGGCTGGTACTAATTAGAGACAACTCAGGTGAAAAACAATGAGTCAGATGTTGAGGAAAAGATGTGAGGTTTTTTCTATTGAAGCAAAGTGCTTTACATGTACAGTCTGTATTTCTGGTTAAGCAGGAGGAAGTTTTCACATCCTGCCAGGGTATTTTTGAGTATTAAAGTAATAACATAAAAACCTAAACAGAAAAAATATGTTTTATGGTCACGGCTACGCTGCATCACTAAAGAAGTTGCCTTCATGGCACTGTAAGTTCTGTGCTGTGCTCATGGGCTGAAAAACTCACACTTTACGGAGTTAATGACACATCTTCATGCCCCTGATAAATTCTCAGTGTATTTGGTTTCGTGTGCAGCCTTCCATTTGCACAAACAGCTGGGTAAAACAAGCTGTTCTGGCTTTTTCTGCTCTTCACTTGGTCTCCTCTTCCTTCTCATCTCTGAAATTTCCCTGTTTGAGTCACAGCAATGTGTTAGGTACTCGTGTAGCTCACCCCCTCGCAAACATACATGCCCATGTACTTTTTTTAGAAGCTTGTGTTCAAACTCACAAGGCTGCACCCCTGCCAACTTGCTGTGTGTGGGGTGCCAGGAGCAAATTATCAATTACTGACAAAGAGAGAAATCTCCAGGGTGGAGGAGGCCCTGGAGATACCCAGAGAGTGTTTCTTCTGAGGTTCCTGCCAGGATAGAAATCTGGTTATTTCAGTGGGTTACGGTGCATGGGGTGACATCAGGCTAGCAACCTGTCACCAGTGGGGTTTCACTTAGGCCCAGTGCTCCTCAGCATCTCCATAAACACCTTGGACACAGATCTTGAAGGGATACTAAGGAAGTTTGTTGATGGAACTAAATTGGGGGGAGCAGCTGACTTCTTTCTGAGGTACTTTCTGGAATTTTTAGGGGGAATTTCTGCACAGAAAAGGTGATTAAGCATTGGAACGTACAGCCCAGGGAGGTAGTGGAGTCACTGTCCCTGGAGGTGTTTCAGAAAAGACTGGACGTGGCACTCAGTGCCATGGTCTGGTTGACCACGGTGGTGTTGGGTCACGGGTTGGACTCGATGATCCCAGAGGCCTTTCCCAACCTAATCCTTTCTGTGATTTATGCGTTAATCCCATATGTCACGTTTATGAAGGATGGGCCCAATCCTAACCTTACAAAGATGCTTTTTTATACTGTATTTGTGTATCTTCAAAGATTTTGCTTCTCCTCTAGCATTTAACTTCTAATAATTCCTATATTAAGGAAGTGTTTTAAGAGGAAGAGAGGGAGTACATGCTGCTTTTAAGGCTCTGAATTGCTTATTAGTGTAAGATGCATCACCCTGGAGTTGTTTCATCCCCCAGGGACTCAACACAATCATCATCATCACATCTTTTCTTTGTGCACTTGCCTTCCCTTTCTTTTTCCCCCCAAGGAAATCAGAATCTAAAAGGGAGCCTTGGAGCTTGTCCTGTTCGAAAAACATCCAGATTTCTGGCTTGCTGTCACTGTCATCATTGAACAGCATTGCAGTCAGGTACCATGGTGATCTTAAACACTGTCACACTGCCTGCATGTACTTGTCAAAGCATTTTTGTAAGGTTTTTTTTTTATTGCTTTGATTCCAAGAAGCTGAAACAAGCGGCATATCTAATCCCCACTGCAATGTCAATGCTATTTACCTGAGAAGGAACTAATTTTTAATGATTTGCTTAGTGCTCATCAGTGCCGTGTTCCTTTGTACTGGTGTAGCTGCACGAGAGCAGCTTCTGACATGGGCATCTGCCCGTGTAGAGTGCTGATCACTGAAAGACAAATGGAGCTCTGCTTCTGGACATGAGTTTCAAATGAATGCTGGTAAGGAACTCTCTGAAAGCAGAAATGGAAAACAGTATTCTCCTAGCTTCCCTGGCTTTTAACTTGTTCAGGAAGCAATTCTTAACAGTCTTGTTCTGGGCTTGAAACAATTTTGTGAAACGTGGAAAATGCATTGCACGCAGACTTCAAGGCTGTGGCCACAGATGGAAGACCAGAACCAACTCAGAATTGTGTTAAGACATCCCTTGTGGCACCAGGGCTGTGTAATTTCCTTTCCCTGTGATTCCAGAACATGGCAAAGCTTCCTGTGATTCCAGAACCATACTGGAGTCCCAGGTACAACATCATCCTCCTCCTTAGGGTTATGAGAGTGGTTGGTACCATGAGCTAGCTGATATTATCCTGTGAGGGATGGTGCTGGCAGGGGTTTGTCCCGTCTCTAACCCAGTGACGCTGGAATTCCTAGTTCTTCCTGACCTGAAGCATACCTTGTTTTCAATAATCAAAAAAGCTTTCTTTTGAGGGGCTGTGAAGTTTGAGAAAGGTAACAAACAAGTTCATGACAACTTAAATTATAAGCATATCATAATTCTTTCCATTTTTCTCCTAATTCATGGGTCATATAAGGACCAAGTGGCCAGAAGCACTAGAAACTAACTTCCTGGGAAGCTGGGGCAGGGGCTGGAAATAAATTTTTGAGTGGGAGAGCTTTCTTCTGGAAGAACTTTTACAAATATAAACATTGAAACACAGAAAATCTGGTTCTGTTATATCTAAATAATTTGTTGTGTTGGCTTGACAAAGACTAATTTTCAGCATCTAAAAAGGGGACTTTTACTGATTTTTGATTTGTTACTAATCTCAGGATCTGAGATTCAAAATAGTTTATTTTTTTCTTCCTGCTTCAGAAAGAAGGCCACAGACTCTACTCTGCAACACCTACCTGAGGTCAAGCTTCCTGGGCAAATCCCTGCGGTTTTATTTTGGTTCAGCTAAAGCTCTGTCTCTAAGGCTGGCCTTGTTTTTTGTAAAAGAGTCCAGAGAGCAAGATAAGGCTCAAGGTGATGAATTGCTGTTGTACTAATGGCTTGTGTTTCACTGAGGATGTAGCTGAAATGGGGCAATATCGCTGCCTCAAAGAGGTGCTGTCACAGCAGGAACTCTGAAGGGGTTTATTTACTTCTGTGAGGACTTGAATTCCAGCTTTTCTATGTGATGCTCATCTTCCATAGCATAGCCTCCATACACTGGGCTGCCTGTTTTCCTGCTACACTTGGGATGATGTCAGAAAATGTGAATTACGGTGAAAAGAGTGGAAATTACTCAGGATTTAGTTTGTTCCCCCTCCTGCCAGCAGCTGAAGGAGAGGATTTGTTTTCCAAGTACAGTGCCAGAACATCAGTGAGATTTCAGACAGATGCTGTTCTCCTGAGACAAGGCAGTACTTCATTCTTTTTCAGCTTGGCTGGACCCAGAGAGTCTTAGTCTGCAAGCAGGGTGTTTTTCCCCTCTGTACTGTGGATCCTGATGCACACCTTTGGGCTATTCCTTCAAGTTTGTTGATAGTGGGAACAGTCTCATGGAGCTTGTACCCAGGGTGCCAGAGGTAGCCTTGGAAAAGATCTTTTCCCTAGGGGGAGACAAAATCAACGTGACCTGATGGGCAGTTGGAATAAAAACAGTGAAGAAAACAACAACAAAGCACAAAATTCAAACGGCTGCCTCCAAGAAGTACAGGGTGACATCTGGGAAGGTTTATTCCCCGCCTGATATTTGGCAGTCAGAATTGCTGCTGAATGCTGTGTGTTGAGTCTTGTCTCTGTAGGTTCCTTGTGTGGTCAGTGGAGGGAGAGGCTTCTCCAGGGAGTGGCTCGGGGTCGATTCGGAGGGCAGATTTAGCCTGACAAAGACTACCTTAAGCACTGCAGCTAACGGGACTTGGGGTGAATACTCCTCAGTGTGGTTTATTGCACAAATATTTGGAAAAGCCTGTTGGTTGCTCAGCCAGCACCTCGAAAAGCCACCTTCCACTGATGTGGCGAAGAGAAGGTTGTTTGTGATACCAGTGCATGTGTTTGCTGTCCATCCTCGGTGAAGAAGACTGTTCATCATCTTTCCCCTGCCCCTGGATCCCTCCAAAACCACACACACTGATGCTTTGAGTGGCTGCATTTTCCTGCCTCGTTTGGGAGGTCACACTGTTCAGTCTTTTTGTTGCCAGTGGTAAGAAGGGGTGAAAAGAAAGGATGTGCTGTGAAAGGGATTTTTCGTGAAGTATTTGTCTCCTGTTAACTCAGTGACATTGTAATAGCTCTGCCTGTAACATTATCCTTAAATAAAAGCTGTGAGTTTGCTGATTGTTCCCCTCCAGAGCTGGAGGGGTGTCCTTTTCCCTCCTGTGTCTTTTACACTTTGACTTCTCAATTTTTAAAACAAGAAGGAAATTCAAGGTGAGAGCAATTTTTTGGTGAGGGTTGCATATGGATAAAAGTCATAATGCAAACAATAGAAGAATACTTTCATGTAAATTAAAAAAGAGGGAATTTGTTCCTCTAATTCCCCAAATGAAACAAAATCTTCATCCACCAACTGATCATCTGTTGCCCACAGAAATATTTCTGTGTGGCTCTGAGTAGGTTTCTAAACTTGCAACCAAAGATGTGAACACTTCTGCAAAAACAATTAAACCTCTTTAATTCTGCTTTCCTTTCTCTTTCTTTTGCCTGAGACTGCTTTGCCTTCATTCATCTTTAGGAAGTGTATCTTTATATCTTAAAAATATGGAATAATTTAGATTCAATATAATATCAATATTTTTGCAGTGAGTACCAGTTACAGTATGAAAGATTTATCATAGGGTTAATGAAATTACTTAAACATTCTATATTACAAAACTGTGGGAAACTGTTATGTATCCAGTTGCTGACTGTGTGGTGTTTGGAGCAGGAGGGACTGGATTTGACAGCATGGCTGTGAAGACAGACAGAATTAAATTCAGGTTTGCTTTATCCTTTCGTTGGAAGATGTCAGCGTGTTCTAAAAACCAACCATTTATTCGACGTTGAAGCGTCGCCTACAATGGCAACATGAATTCCTTTCTGTCTGAGCAGAAAGCAGCCAGCACTATCTATGGAGCTTTTTCACCAGGGATAAATCCACAGGAATGCCTGCTGACCTCTCTGTCTTGAACTTCCAGCTTAACTTAGCCTGCTTTCGCTGTTTATCCTGTGTGCTCCTTGGGTGAGGGAATTTCATGCCAGGGAGCAGCCCTGCTGATATTCAGAATTGAGAAACTTCCTGAAAAAAATATACAGGGAAATGCATAGGTCAAAAAGAGAGAAATTTTACTCAAGGTTTTATTGGTAATTTTTTTAATGTTATCACTTTACAGAGATATATTTTGTATTTGTAAACCAGTAAAAGAGTTGCGTGCCTTTGTTTCTTAGGAAATTTGTAAATAATTATCTTTGAAATGACATATCAGATAGTTCATGGCTAAGGGAAAACCTCTGTATTTCATTGTGTGGCTTTCTGTGGAAGGAGCTGTCTGGCCAAATACTGTAGTGCAGCTGATACCAACTTGAAAAGACTTCCCAAATCCTCACATTTTGATGTTATCAGCTGTCTGTGTTATCATAATGTTGCATGTATTGACATGGACAAAAAAATTTGGAAGAGCAGAAGAAGGTATTGAAGTGCTGGGCTGTAGCTGTTGGGTGCCGCCTGGTGAGGATGAGCAAAGTGTTTGGCTTTGGAACAGGAGAGCTCAGCCCACAGCAGCCGGATTTTAAAGTTATGGGTTTGTTTCTGTTCTTCTCAGCATGCGGAAAAGATTGTTTTTGTAGTGTTTCTGGAGAACAAGGTTAAATTCTTTCAGGACAAGTTCATTGTATCTGACCTGGAGAGAAAAAAAAAAAGTCTTTTGTGCTTATCTCTGAAGTATACTTGAAATGAAAATGAAAGAAAAACAGTAAACAATGATGGAGACAGGGCTCCTGTCATTTGTCCTCCTATTTCTGTCATGATATTCTGCCTTCTGTCCGCTGTGCACACTCTGTAATTTATCATAGCATTTGCACCTGCATCAGGTGAGTTCCACACCAGGCCTAAACCATTTATGAATCACCTCTGCAGAGTGATGTTCTGCAGAGGTGTGCGATGTGGTGCTTGTGTGCAGGGAGAAGAAGCCCTTCTGCCTCGTGTCATGGCAGCTAGGGGTCAGAGGAGTCTCTCCTCGTTCTAGCAGGGAAGGACATGGTTCCCTACAAAATTCTCAGCTTCTTTCATGTTGGTTTGCTCAGTGCCTGGTGATAGGAGCAGTGGGGGACACATCTCACAAAGAAGCAACACAGCATCTCCTTTATTATCAGTGTTTAAATTTAGCACCTTTAGGCTTTTCTCCATGAAAAACATGGCTAAAGCTTAGCTTGCCTTATGCTTCATTTCTTCAGATCGCTGTTTGGCATGTTCATGTGGGAAGGATCAAGTCTTCTGTTGTTTTCTGGGCACTGAATTGCAGTCCTTGTTGCAGTGCCTGATTGTAAAGTCACGTCTCCCAAGAAAGGCGTTTTTGTCTGGTGAAGTGCTGGTGGCCAAGTCCTGGTGAGCAGCGCTGTCTGCCCAGCTGGGCAGCACTTGGGCTGTCACGGCTTTGCCGCTGGGCTGTGGTGGGATCTGATGGAGGACATTAACTATCAAGGTGCTGATGCCTGACTGTTTACAAGTGGCTCCTTGAAAAAGGTTTTGGGGCAGGGTAAGTTTTCCCAGGGAGAGGGCTTGTTTTCCCAAGGCGTTGCCCGCCATCCTGTTGCATCAGAGCTCTGGCAGCTGTCCTGGTAGCTACCCATGACACATCCCTATGCCAGAATGCCCTGTGGTTCCTCAACCACAGTATACCCAGGTCACCTGAAAAGATTTAGGGACACTTTGTGACCTGAAGCCATGCTCAGAGTATGAACCCAGCCCCTCATCCCGTCATGGCTCCAGGCACATTCGCCGCATTCACCGCTGAGGGTGGGAGGTTTACATCAGCTGCTGTTCAAATAAACATTATTTGTTTGGACTTTGTTTTTTGGACAATACACGTCAATTGTGTGGTGAGGCTTTTATTGGCAATTACGTGTTTGCTTTTCACTCATAAAGTTACTTACTCAACGATAGTTCTTTAATTTAAGAGACCAGTTTATTGGGGAGACAAATATTGCTGTCTCAAGTTACCCCTGTGAGATGTCCATCACCCATCCCTGAGCTGCTAAGCTTCATTTTCTAAGAGGGGATTTTAATGAATTTGAGTTTTATTCTAAATGAAAGTGCCTATTTCTAAGAATGCTGTTTGTTACTTTAGTGCTGCATCTTATAAAATACAAATATATTTAATTATTACTGATATTCAGGAAATCTGGAATTCATTGCATATTTAGAAAAATACTCTGATATTTCTTGCTTAGTTGATGACTAAGCTTTGCTTCAGAAATAATTAGTAATTCTTCAAATAACACTTATTCTTAGAACTAGCTAAGAGTGGGTACTCTTTGTCCTAAAGGAGGGAGAAACTGATATTGTTCAATATTTATCCAGCTGTCTTCCCACTCCTCCCATGAGTACTTAAACCATATGTAAATAACCACTTACACTCTATTTTACATTGTTTTGATTAAAGCCATCTCTGCTTCCTCTGTAATTTCTCTTAGAAAAACCACCTATAACAAAAGTTTCTGTGACATGTTTGGCATGAATAAACCATCAAGTTTTACTAACTTTTTAAACCTTTTCATTGAACTTTTAAAAACACTTGGGAGAAAAACAGATTGTTCAAGAAAGGATGGTTTAAGGAAAAGCCTCGTTGAAGGTCATGGTCTTCTCCTGCGTTCACTTTGTATTTTTCATGGTCATCTGTTACTTAAAATGTCTTCAGGTTCGGTGTTGTTCTGGAGTTTATTTGGAAAGCCTAATGACAAGCTTCAGAGGGAATATTTGTAATCCTGTGCCTTGAGGAGAGTGTCAACAATTGATAATCCAGGACCAGGAGTTCAGGTTGAACGTGCGGGGTTGCTGACTGTAATATATCCTGCACTTTCATGTATTTGAAGAGCTGAATAACCATTTTCTGGCTTTCTTTCCTGACACTGTGCAGCTGAGGCTGCTGCACTCCTCTGCTCTGGAGCTCTGTCAGGAGCCTGTATGTTTGGTGGTTTTGAGGAAAACAGAGGATAAAACCACTAACTTTGTTTCTAATTCCTTTGGCATAAATAACGTTCAGAGGATGAGGAGGGAATGATGCCTTTTGAACTGGATCATTTGTTTTGGTCTTAAGGGCAAGCTATTTTTAGAGCTTTATCTGTGGTGCGAGTTAGCTGAGGTGTTTTGAAGTTCAGTCCAACAGGAACAGGGATTGTTTTACCAGCAAATGTGAACAACTTTGTTTTGTGAGTTGAAATCAGTGTTTAGTTACTGTGTCCCCGTTTTTTTGTGGATCACGGTTGTGGGAAGATTCAGGACATAGATAGCGAGCGAGGCTGCTGAAACAAATGCACCCAGGGAGCAAAAACTGAAAGGGCTTTGGAGATGCATTTTGCTTTTTTTTTCACATGGATTGCCCAAAATAACTTTGCTTTTCATGTTACAGAATATGGATTGTTTTACATAATTTGCTGATAAAGCAAGTGTTCAACAGCATAAATGAATAAACCCACCCCAGATGCAGCATCAGCCTCAATTAAACTGTTCATTAGCAGATTCCATAGACCTTAATTTCCTACATCTTTTGGGGCAAACTTCTTAACAGGAATCAATAAACAAAGTTATAAAAGGCAAATCTGAAGCTTTCTGGTGATCCTAAGCTAATTTCTTATGTGCAGAAGGATGAAGTCCTTGGCTGGGACCAGGAGGGGCCAGTGGGCTGCAGCCCAAGTGCTCTCCTCAAGTGAAACCAGGCGTTTCTCTTCTCTTTCACCGTGCAGTTCTTAACCCATGCTCTGAGTTTCCCAGAAAATACTTTATCGATGAATATACTATATAAAAATACTTTATCGATAAATATACTACCAACCTTTTGAAAGTTAGCACACTGAGTGCTGTATTGATTGGGATATTGAGTGCTTTGCTCTGTCAGTCTTTACCCCATTAGATTTTCCAAGATATGCAAGTAAAGGCTTAAGAAAAACAACTAATTATTGCTACTAAAACCTTCAAATGGGAGTAACATTCAGCTGAGCAAGGCACTTTGATATCAGCATAGGGCATCACCCTCACCCTGGCTCTACTGAGAATATTCAAGCCTTGAATTAATCAAGATTGCTGAATGTAATAGCAGAAGTTTGGGGTCTCAGGTTTGGATTGTACTTTGGCCTTTGATGGACGTGGAAGGAACTTTGATTAGAGCTCTGATTTCAGAAGCACACACTGTAAGAAACTGAAAACCAGGAGAAAAGCCTTTATCAGGTGAGATGCTTTCCTCGGTACTTGATGGATGCCTGGATGCACACGTAGGCATCCCTTTAAAAACCAAAAAATTGAAATATAGATGAAAAATTCCTTCAGGCTCCTGGAACAATGTCTGGAGTTGCAGACAGGAGCCAGTCCCGTTGTTTTTAGTTCTGCCTAGTGTTTCTTGTGGTCATTAATGATGAGCCCTCTCCCAGCACAGGGAGCTTCAAAGATCTTCAAAAGCCACTGGCTTTTTCCTTATTTTGGATGGGAGGAGGGGTAGGACTGCTTGCTGCCATGACTTCAGTTTCGAAGGTGACAAGTCTCAAATGCAGGGTTTTTTCTGTGAATTTGAGGATCTAAAAGATTCCTTGATCGTAATCTTGGGTCTTTCACATCCCCTCACCTTCCTCTCTGAGTTTTAGGACACAAAGCCTATCTTGCGGCTCTGAAAATTCATCCAAGCTTGAGTTTGGCTGTGAGCTGCCTGCTTGTATTGATCCCTTGCTCACTGATGACTTAAAAGCAAGTCCATTTACTTAAAAACAAGTCCAGTTGTTGTCATCTGACAGAGGCAATTGATTTGTGTGACAGAGGCAATTGATTTGTGAGGTTCTTCACTGCTTCTTTAAAATCCTTTTTTTTTTTCCCAAAGGAAAACAGTCTGGATTTATGGGTACTGTCATTAATGGAAGGTAAATACATCTAGAATTCATGCAAAGCTGACTTTGAAGGATAAAAAGCAAGTGTCACACTAGCATTTATGCAAACATTAAAGCATCACCAGTATAAACATTCATAGGTAGCATCATCTCATCTCAAACGTTTTTTTTCTTTCAAGAAGGAACTATAATGATATTTTTAGAAACTAGATTATAGACTAGATGCATTGAAAAATGATAAAATCCACGTACAACCTGGTTCCCTGTAAAGCTTATGCAACAGGTTTGCAGCCTTATACAAACTGTTCCCATGCTGAATGTGATACGGCTTTGTATAACAGGAGTCTTATGTCACCCCTGCAATTTTTAAAGCAGAGCTGGGTAATCCATGAACAGAACAGTAAGGGCATTAGAGGCTAAATGGGAGACTAATGACTACTGAGGGATTACCAAATTTCGGGTTTTGAAGCTCTCAGCGTGGCCGCTTGCCCTGTGAGCTGCCATCTCTTTCAAATAACCAGCCCAGCTCAGGCATTAAAGGAAAAGTTTTGCGTGAACTTCCTTGCTGCAGCAGGATTCACATTATTGAATTGGGGATATTTGCTTTCTTGTGCAGACCACACAGGTACTGCAGAACATAAAATTCTGGTAATAAACCCAGTCCTTGGTTAGATATTTAAAATATATGGTCGCCTTGCTCCTCTGCTCTCTTTGTACAGCATTCCTGACTGTGCTTTTCCCAAGTGCTTCAGGCAGGGCACATGGCAGGGCAATTTAAAGAGCTCATTGGGTTGAGGAAGAGGAAACTTCTAAGAAGCAAGTGAGAAAGATCTCCAGCGGAGTAATTCAGTGCCAGGGCTCTCCTCATGCAGTCAGAGACAGAGAGCAGAGGCAGCTTTCTGGCAGCCCTTTCTCAGGAAGGGCCATCCAGAAGGAGCCCTCTGCTCCCCAGCCAGACATGGTGTGTTACCACAAGGAGCCAAACTCCTGAAAGGTCTGATTGTGTTTCAGGCTTTTTCTGATAACCGACCTTCAAAGTCATGCTAAGGTATTGAAGCATATTTTTGAGACAGGAGATTTTGTTTAAAGGCTGCTCCGAATTTTACTTTCCCATCCCAAGTTGTGTTGTTCTTCACAGGAAGTAAGTCTCAGATTTCTCAGTTAGGTGCCTCGTCACATCTGATGGTTTGCTGAAATAAAGAGAAGAAAATACATGCTAATTTTGATTTCTTCAGCCAGAAGTCTTCGGTATGTTTTAGGTAATTATGTCCATTGTAAAGGTTTTGAAGGGGTTTTCTTCCTCCTCAGCAAGAACCGTTTCTGTATTTACTTTGCTGCCCTGTTGTGTCACCTATGAAGGCATTTGTACTGGTGGCAAATTGTCTTCTCCCCGAAATGAAACTGTATCTTCTTCATGTACTGTGAGCTGCTGCACTTGGTAACTCCAAGGATGGACCATTCCTCCATTCTTCAACTTTTACACCATGTTTTTCCCTAACAACCTTTTCCCTACTATTGTTTTCTTTTTGCTGCATCTGTTCCTCTTTCCCATTTCATGCAGAAGCACATTAATCATTAACATTTGTACGTGTGGCTGAAAACTGGCCTTTTCAAAGCTGCTCTTAGCTGAGCTGTAAATATTAAGCAGCACATCCACCAGTAGCTGTGGGACACCACTTGTTAAATACTGCTGCTATTAAGTGTCCCAGGTTTGCATTTGAGAGGTAGTGGTGTGCTGCTACATGCTTTGGCATGCTCAATCCATGGATAATGGGCCAAAAAATGAACAGCAGAATTAGGGAGAGAAGGGACATGACTTCAAAATGAGTGTAGCACATGATGGTATTAAGCCCCCTTCTATTTAATATAGCCTTGGGACAGTGCCTGTAGCATGGGATCATCTTTTTGGAGTTGTGAGGCCCAAAATATCTCGCTGCAACTGCTGGGCACTTTGGCTGTGTCACACATGGGTGGCTCCAAAACAAAACTATGGGTTTGGGTGTGGATACTGAAATGCTGTTAGCAGAAGGATTTTCCATCTTCTTGCATTAATTCTGTGAGAATTTTCCTTTACTGTGCAAGCTATGTAAGCAATAAGATAGGTTTTGTAAATAGCATTCACATCTGGTGTTTTTGTCCAGTTATGTTTATGGTACAGTAACAAAATATTTCAAAATGGGTGTCTAGGACTTCAACCAAACACCCTGGAAGAGGTGTGAACACTGTCCAATCGCTTATGGAACTAGGATATATAAGTGGTATTGTAAATTAATCAATAATCCATTCTCTCGCTGGAGTTCTGTGCTGCTGCATTCCTTGGTCCCTGCTAATACTGCCACATTTGGGAGGCTTGTTTGGGGTTTTTTTAAGGGAAAAAACAACCCAACAACTCTGTTCTGCCCTTCATAGCTGAAAACTAAGAGGACAGAGATTAGAGCTTTTACCTAAGACAAAAAATTAGGAAAGCTGCTTTTCTGGCCATTTTATCTAATAGCAATAAATCTCGTTGAGCTGAGTGCATCTGCCCATACGGATGTGGCTATTCTGAAACTAAAGAACTTTACATGGTGCTACTGGTGCTTCAGACCTAGGTGCCAGGCTCCTTTTGCTCCTGCAGTAGTTATATCCTGGTGGGCGAATCTGTAGACATCAAATAAAACATCAAATGCCAGCCCCTCATTATAGTTAGATAAATGGGTGTTAGCTGGGGGAAAGTATGGTGATTCATTTTTTAATGAAAAGAAATGGCTTCAGCTGTTCTGTTTCTGACAATACACTCTCTATTCAATGTGTTGTCTTTTGAAAGTCTAATCCGAATTCTAACCACTGTGGGTTTTGTTATTTGAACTTGTTTCCAGTATGAGTATTCCTCTCAGGCTATTATTTTTAGATGCTTAAGACTCTTGTTTAAAAATAAAAGGCAGGTAGCTTAGAGTTTAATGCAGCCAGGTCAGTAAATAAGAATAATTTTTCAGCATATCCATCCCTCCATCCTCCCCATCCGCAGCTGCTGAAGGGGATCTCTTATTTTTATTGTCCCTTATGGATGAGGTTATCTCAAGTTATTATACCCATTTTAAAGGGGTGAGGGGATGGTCCAGACACCTGTTACTGTCTTCATCCTGTTCGTGAATGATCCAAAGAACCGTATCCCCTGGAAGCTCTAGGGCTTCATTTTTGATTTTGACTAATTGTTTTCTTGAAATAATGAGCAAGAGTGATTTCACAAAGCACAGTCTCCTGGCACCCAGCTCATTAATGACTCACCGTATCTTTAGCAGCAGTTAAAAATACACTTTTCCACACTTTGAAAAAGTCCTGGTCGTTTTGTTCACAAAGGATGTGTAATGTGTGGTGGGAGTGAGTGGAGATGTATTTCCTTATAATTTTCTATTCGAGAGCATTTTGAGGCACAGAATCCAAGGCAACCAAAAACTTGCAAGAAAATGGGACTTGCATTAGAGGTCTGGTCCAGATGAAAAATATTGTCTGGGGTGGGTTTTGTTAACATGGCCAATGACCCTCTTGCCTCCTCCTTAACTCCTCTACAGAGATGCAGTGCAAGGACCACTCCGTGTTTTTGAGGCTCATCTGCAGTGGGAGCACTTAAATTATTCTCCTATTCAGGAAGACTTTGGCTTTCTTGGAGATTTCATGATGGAAAGTTCATCAGACACGTTCTTGAAGAGCAGCACTGGAGGACAGTGGAGGGAGGGGAGTGCATTATCCACTCAGGATAACCTCTGCGAGAGGTTTCCAGCGAGGGAACTCCCTCATGACTCCTCTCAAGTGGTTCACAGGCAGGTCCATTCTCATCCCTTCTTGTTTTTTCTCATGAGGGCGAGTGATGTTCACTCTCTCAACTTCAAGTGCATCTCTGAAGTTGCTGCTGAGGATTGACCACTGAGTCTTTCTAGCCCAAGGTCTATGACTGCGCTCCCCTCAGATCAGCTCTTGGGAAGATCAGGTGACAGGAAAAACACAGGGAGGTTAAAAAACAAAAATCCAAATCTGATGTTGTCTGTACCTATTTTATTGTTTGAAATTCAGCAATGGCCTGAAAATTGTATTAATCCCTTGGCAGTAGCACAGGATTCCAAGAGTGGATTCAGTGTTCCTTCTGGATGTTTTGCAGCAAAGGTGTGTTTTTCTGGTTTTATAGCACACCAAAGATGTATTTGATTTCTTTGTGTGACTGCCTGGCTTTCATAAAAGGTATAGTGGAAGTTGCTTTTTTGAAAGTTACTCTTTTTTTGTTGCATTTTTGGTGCGGGGGGTGCTCGTGGTGCCTCCCCTACTCTGCTGCCACACAACCAGAAAAATCCCAAACCACAACCAAACACTGCCACTGCGTTGGTTTGAAATGAGAAGCTGGGGTCTGTAATGTCAATTCAAGGTATTTTATCAGCACTTAATTACAGTCCTTTGTTAAGTGGGTGCATACAGAAGTAGCACAAACCCATTAAATGGTAATGCTGACTTCTCATAAAGAATTTGTTTGTTGGGGATCCAATCCAAGGAGGTCAGAAATGCCAAATTCTCTCCTGGGTTATTTTAGGAGCTCCATAGTACCAATGGCTTTTTGTAACTCAGGCTGATATTTTAGAAATATCTTTACATGTCTACAACTTGTTTCCAAAAATGTTAATTGGGCTTGTGGGATGAAAGGCCATTCCAAATGTAAAGCTGCTTCCCAGCATACTTTATCTCAGGATAATCCTTTTTTCCAAGGAAATTAAGGCATGTCTTGTAACATCCAGCACTATGTTACTGAGCCTACAGCGGAGCAGAGTGAATGCAAGGAACCCAGCATGCCACCGTTTTCCCTAGAACCTTTTAGCTATTTATCAAACTTGGTTTTCAATTTCGGAGCAGATTGGGCCCTTCTGAAAATGAGACTCCACTTTTGGCTTTGCCTCAGGCACGGAGCAGGCAGGTCCCGTGGGTGTTGTGCCTGCACAGCTCCCCGTGCTCTGCTCTCCCTGCAGGCGCCTTGGCAGGCTCTGGGAAGTTAATCCCAACAGTTCCGTGGTGGATACAGACAACAGCTAACATGACTTGAACCCAGCTTTGCTAATTAATGTATGATTTTAAAAAAATCCTTAGAAGAGAGACGAAATGATGCTTTGGAGAAGGAGTCCTTTGGGTTTTTTAAACCCCGCTGAGCTCTGTGTGTGTTGTAAAGGCTTGAGAAGGAAGGGAAAACCAGGGGTGCAAGTGTTGGCTGGTCAGTGAAAATCTCTGTTCAGCATTCAGCAGGGGGTCAGATAAAAGCAAGCTTAAAGAGTGGGAGGAAATAGGCCTGAAAATTCAATTATTTATTGCTGCTGCAAAATCCGTGCTAACTCTTGTCTCTTAACCTTAAAGAAAGATGTAATAAACATGGAAAGACGTAATAGGCGTTAGCAGGGTGGGGAGAGACATGAAAATCCTGCAGGCAGGCAGGGAAGGCAGACAGAGATTCCCTGTCCTCATTGGCATTTTTGCTTTTATATGCGGGCCCCTTTTTCCCTACTAGCCCTCAAAATAATCTAAATCTTTCCATAGAGTCTCCACTACCTCCCAGCCCTTTCACAGGTAAGGGCTTAGTTTCCCAGGAAGCAGGGGGTTTGCAAAGCAAGGTATTTAAACCAGAAGCAGGTATTTTTATCATGATGGTGCACAGTTAGTCCCAGCTTTGTTGTTTTGATCAAGAAAGAACGGCCATCGGTACAAACCCCTAGGCTTGTCAGGGTTAAAAATCCTGTGCAGTGTTTTGATGCTTGAAAAGAGAAGCAGCACATGCATTTTAGGGTCACAGGTCCACTCACAGACTTTACAATACTTCCACTTCAGGACAGCTGTCTGAAACCAGGCAACAGCATTTGGCATTGCACATCGTTCTCCCGTTCCCTGCTTCTTTAGGAGGGCTGTCTTTGAGTTGTATAATGCTGTTCTCCATCTCATCTCCCTGCCTGAAATCACAGCAGCATTCAGGCTTCTTTTATCTGAGAGCTGCTGTATGACTTCTTCCGCTCAAGTGCTGCAGTGAGAAGGCAGGGTGGTGTCCCTGTGCCCTCCTGGCCACGGTGTGCCAGGCCAGCCTGAGGTCCACGAGGCAAAGTCCTTGGTGCTTAGGTTGGTCTCCCAGGAGGATGTCTTTAGCCCGATACCAGGAATGGGGAGGAGGTGAAATATTGTATTTCTCACGGTCCTACAGCGAGAGCAGTGACCTTACATCTGCCAAGGGGAGCCAGTCACAAATCTGACATTTTCCTGATGCCATAGAAATAGGCTGTGGCGTTGCAGATTTATCACTGATGAGACACATGCCCACTCTGCTAAAGGCTGGTGTCCAAACTGTGGGCGCAGGCCGAAAAAGACAGGTTGTTGTTGTGGAGAATAAAAAAAAAAGAGACTTCTCCTCTGCTTCAAAGGCACAGAAAGCTAAATGAGCCGTTCACATCATCTCCATTTTCCTCAGGAGAAGTGGTGAAGGTCTTTTATATTTCATTGCCTTCTTCTCCTCTTGTTCACAGTGAGAAAAAGAAAGAGACAACCAATTAAATATCTGATGTGGAAGAGCTGAAGCCTTTCTTTGTGCAGAGGTGTCTGTGATTCTCACGTGTTTATTTTCCTATTCAGTTTTCGTATGCTGAGTGGATCGCTTATTAATTGTTAAATGGCTGCTCTGCAATTCAGTTATGGAAATGATTTCTACTTCAGTACCACTTGCCCTTGAATTGAGAACGGGAGGTCAACCAAAATTAGATAACTTTTCTTCGAACCTTTTATCTTTCTGAAAAAAAATGCAGTCCAACATGATGCCAGTCAAGAGGACTATGAAGTTCCAACCTTAAAACGATCCTTGTGGCCAGGCTGGTTTGGGGATCACATTGAGAACTGTTGTCCTGATCTGTCCTGATTAGACCTTTAAACAGATTAATCCAGGTGTGGTGTTGACTGTAGTGCAGAGCTAGTGTTCTGTTGCCTAGAACATTCATTTCTAGAATGAATTATGAAATCACAGACTGAATAAAACAAAGTTGTAATTTTAACTGAGGCAAGGAGAGCTGTGTGGGCAGAGCGGGCAGTCCCTTGGCTTCAGTGGGATTCTGCTCAGACAGAAATGTCCTCCCACGCTCGTCTCTTCAGGGTTGCACCTGCAGCTTCAGCTTTCACTGTGAGCCTTTGCTTTTCACCTTACACAAGAAAAGAGGCTGAAAAAAAGAAAAAGGAGTTACGTATTATGCAGCAAATATTACCAAGGACATATTCTGTGGTTTAAAAAAAAAAAAAAAAAGGCAAAGAAAAATGCAAATCTGTAGCTTTTCCTTTATTTTCAGAAGAGAACTGTATTCCTCTGGTGTCTCCCTGCTGGCACATAATGCTGATATTTCTGTGCATTTGATCCGAAGGTCACTGAGGTCAGTGCAGAGATTCTCAGTATCTTCAGCAGACTTTGCACCACACTGAGCTGGAGCTGCTGTTTTGCTGATAAATCCGAGTGTGATGCCTGTCCTGAGACTGGAACAGCAAGAGCAGCAGTGTTGGAGGGGCTGTAAACCAGGCTGAACTGTGAACACGTGGCTGCCCCCTTTTCCGTGGGAGGTTTCTCATGGTGAATTGAAAGACAGCAGTTTGTATTCTAAAAGTAATGAGGAAAAAATACAAAAAATTATTTAGACCAATTTTTTCCAATTTGGCTTTTTTTCCCCTCCTTGTAAGTTTCACACACTCAAATTGTGGAAAAGAAACAAATACAGTTATTTCGGTCCCACTGAGGAGAAGTGTTTGCAGTGGCAACATAACTCTGAGTGGACCCTTTTGTCCTGCTAAGTTCTATTTTCAGATCATCAGAAAGGTTATAGATAAATGCCATAAAAGCAGCGAAAAACAAAAAGCCTGTTTGGTGTGACCGCTTTGTCTCGTTAAATATTTTAAGAAGAAAAGCCCAGCTGAATGCATGCTGGACTGCAGGCATATTTTCAAGCCTTTGGTACCCTGTTTATGTATTTTTAGATGGGCAGTTCTGCCCACATGCCAGTGACTTTTCACTGTCCGTTTAAAGGTGTGTTTGCTTGTAATTCCAGAGCTGTGGGATCAGTGTGCCAGGGACAGAGGGTTAAAGTTTCTGTGAGGAGATGGGGATGCTGCTGCTGGTGAGGAGGGTCTGTTGTGCCAGGCTTGTGCTCTCCCCTCTCCGATGGTAAAATGCCCCGCAGCAAATGGATGCCTGGCATTGCTGCTTGCTGACAACATGGCCAGGAGAGAAGGGCTCAAACAGCTGCCCTTCGAAATTTATTTCTGAAAAATGCCATTCTCTGGGCACAAAACATATTTGCTGTAGCTGGGTCGTGCTGATCTCAGAGCTTAGGTGCAGGAATATAGGGACTTTTTGAAATGAGGCTTTTTGAGGGCATTACTTGTTGCCATTGAGAGACAAATCAGCAGAGGGTTTGTGTGGCCTTTACTCACCACTTGCAAAACTTGCAGCAACCAAAATAAACACCTTCGTACTTTTAATTCAGCTCTGGGTGTTGAAGCATTTCAGCAGCAGGCCCTGCACACTCCTCATGTGCTCTTGTTTCAAGCAGTCTAGGTCCCCTTCAGACCACAGGGCAAGTGTGCAGAGTTCAGAAAGGAGCAGAAAAGAGGGTTTTAAGCAATTCTTACTCCAAAATGCTGATTCAGAGTAATTCTAATCTTTGGTCTCTTCTCTGAGAAGACCAGGTATGGTCTTGACTGAAGAGTGATTGGAGTGGAAAAGCCAAGATCCTCTGGCCTTTGCCATCAACAGGAGCCAGCATTGTCTGCACTCATGGAAAATAAACTGTTTTAGCATTATAGAACCATAGAATGGTTTGGGTTGGAAGAGGATATGCATAGAGGATATTCATTTCTACTCAGCTTTTATATTTGGTGTAATACTTTCAGGCAGGACATTAATGGATTCCTGAGTCATTTATGTAACAGATAAACATTAAAGAACTGCGGGGGAGCAAGAGAGATCTGTTTTGGGGCTGCTAACCAAATTATTCAGCCTGCAAGCCAGTAGTACTCTCAGCCAGAATATGCCAGAATCCCAAGTCACACAGCCTCCTAAAGGTCAGGAGTTCTCTGCTCAGGTTTTTACTGCATTCTTTAACTGTGGGATTATCTTTAAATGCAGATTGCTTTAATTGTGTTGATTGGTTTGGTATAAAAGTAATTCTTACCCCAGAGTTCATTCCTGTTTTCCTGTCAGTATTTGTTACAGTAACAGAGAGGAATGTGGTTGACACTGATAGGATTAAATGAAAAGTTACATTAAAAGCACAGAAATGTCCTTGTGTCCTTAGGAGTTAACCGAGTGCACAGTCTTGGTGATACCCTGTAACAAAAACATGCCCCAGTGGCAGGGAGGGTTTGATCCTGTGATAGAGCTCTTCCTGAAACATTTAAGAAAATGGTAAATAATAACATAAAGTAGTTGAAACTTAATTCTGAGAAAGTGTGGGGGGGGTTATGGTAACGAGTGATGTTTGATTTTATTTTTTTTGCCATGCTGAATGATTCCCATGTTAGGTCATAGGCAGATTGATATGTAATGAAAATTAATTCCAGATCTAAAGAATGTTCTCACTAGAAAAGCTGGATTTAATGTAAAAGCAGAAGATGCATGAGTAAGGACTGTCTTTTTCTTAGACTAATTTCACACTGCAATTAAGTGCTACAATATTGAAAAAACAGAGGCTAGCCTGGGTATTTGGAGACGAAACAAGTCTAGGGAAAGCTGTAGACTGATACTTCAGCTCTGCGAGCAGCCTTACAAACACCGACCAAACAAAATACAGCGCAGGAAAACAAGGACAGCTGTCAAACACAGTAGAAAAATGCAGATCATAAGTGAGGAAGGGCATTTACCCTCTAAGGTCCCCTGCAGAGGACTTTGAGAGAAGAGCACCTCACCTTGCAGTGGTTCCACTGAGAGACTCTGTCAGTGAAGAGCTGACACAGCAGGCAGGGCTTGAATAAGTGATGATGGAGCTTTCTCATTGCTGGTACCCTTGTGAGAGAGCCTGATGCCCTGCCAGAAATGTAGTTTTTAAATAGTTTTTGTATAGTTTTCCATGTAATATATGTAACTATATAAACTACATCTATATATTCTTATATAGTTATACGTAGTTTTCATTTTAAATTTAGTTTTTAAATACGTGCATTGATTTAAATCTCACAGTGATACAAAGGTAATTTAATTTTTTTTTATGCTGTCTTTATGTGCTTCTCTGTACAGTTTGGTGAAGCTTGCAGGTATCACTGTTTTTTTTTTTTTTTTTTTCCTTTTAGAACCTCTTCAGTGCTGCCAAATATCCAGAGATGTGCACTGGGGCATCCACAGGGAGAAAGATACATAGAAATTTAAAATATATTTCACTCTTTCCCTAAGATTGCATCCTATGACAGACACTGGAATTGCATAGGATCCCCCAAAGCTTTCTTGTAAAAGAGGGAAAATAGTATGTAACTTTCAGTCTAATTTCCACTTTTGGAGTGATTGGGAACTGGCAGCTGTGTTTGTTACAGATTTAAGGTGATTCCCCTTGAAACTTTTATGAGCCATCTCCCACATGGAGTGTAGACCAGCGATGACCAGTCTATGAGGATGAACTCAGATTAGATAAAAGGAAGTTTTTCACCATGAGGGTGCTGAAACACTGGCACAGAGTGCCCAGAGAGGTGGTGGATGCCCCATCCCTGGGAACATTCAAGGTCAGCTTGGATGGGTCTCACTGAAGATGTCCCTGCTCTGGATGGACCAGATGACTCTAGCTGGACTAGGTGACCTTAAAACGTCTCTTCTGACCCAAACTATTCTGTGATTTCTAAAAACCGACCACAAACCCCTAAATAAAGTCTTCATAAATTCTCCCTTAATAAGCTCTCTGGAGTTCATCTCCTGGTAAGGGCCAAGCTGCCATGCCTGCAGGATGGGAGAAGAGCAGGACTTTCTTCCTTGTATTCACACAAAGTGAGATAAACCTCTGAAACCCATCTGCATGGAGTATCTGTGAACCATGTCAAGTGGA
Organism: Oriolus oriolus; assembly: GCA_013400235.1. Taxonomy (NCBI): domain Eukaryota; kingdom Metazoa; phylum Chordata; class Aves; order Passeriformes; family Corvidae; genus Oriolus; species Oriolus oriolus. The sequence continues at coordinate 99,904 of VXBT01009064.1, forward strand.
AGCAAGATTTATGCAAAGAAGAGCTGGAGAGCAAATGCATTTCTTAGTTAATGATTTTAGCTCTGTTCACACCTTTGTTTAAATAGCAGCTGGCTCAAGACCCAACCAGAATTGCATACCAGAGTCCCCGAGACAGTGTCATTAGCCTAAGCAGGTTAATTGATTTATTTGGCATGCCATTACACCTATTTACCTCAAGCCAGTCAAGCAGCAGAGGAAAAATGCTCCTGCTAAAGATTAAACATTCCACACTCACTGTTTTAGGGTTTGAAAGAGCTCGAGCTCAGCTGTGCTTTCAAAGATGCTGGAATTCAAATGGGAACAGTCTTGATGTGCTTTCTTGGACAAAACAGTGTCTGTAGTGGCAGAGAGGGGGTTGGAGGAGTGTCTGGTTTTGCATTATTTTTTAGAAACAGTTTGATACAGAGATGTTTCACTTTTCATTGCTGCGCCAGGAGTTAGATCACAACGCTTTCTGTTCCCTTGTCTCAATTCCATTCTTATCTCAAGAAGGGAACAGTTCTGGCAGTGCCTTTGGTTGGGATTACCCAGCCCTGAATTTAGTGGCCTTCAGCTGTGACCAAGTTACATGGTCGGTGTTTCCCATGCCAGGCTGGATCCTTCCCCAGACTGCTCTGCCCATATCCAAGATCAAGACAATGAGGGGAAAAAAATACCCTGGAGGTTTCTCCTTAAATACCTGTTTTTCATATAGGAAGTGCTGTAATGTTGGGGGTTTTTTTGAGGAAAAAAACAAAACATGGAAATAGTAAGCTCAAGGTTTACTGCAAGATCAGAAAGGTGCCTCTTGGTGCCCTCATGATAAAAGAATTGTCCTAAAAATTTAGGATACTCTGAACACCTCCTTTGTGCATCTTAGGTAGAGATTTTGTCCAACAGCTCAGTTCCAAGAGGATAGCCTGAACCAAGCATGTTCCAGAGTGGAAATGCAGCATTATATAGAGTTAAGCATCCACCACTCTTCAGTGAGCGAGAGCCATGAAGGGTTTTCTCTTCTGTGAAGCTCCTGTGACTCCAGCAGATTTTATGGAGTAGCCTGAGTCTCAGGAAGCTGAAGATGTTGTAAAAGGGTGTTGGAGAAACCAGGTGAGCAGGCTTAGCAAATGGCAATCATTCAGACAAGGCCATGGAAAAAGTCCCAGGTATAACCTTGCAAAGAGTCATCCATAAATGAGAATGAAATCTGCATTTTGTCAGCATAAACAGGTCCTTTCTTCCTGCATTGTGTTGGTACCAGCAGAACTGTGGCTTCCATAACCTTTCCTTTCTGACCACAGCGAGCTCCCCTCAGCATTGGAGCATTTATTTGCCTCCCCTAAAGCAGCTGCGGGTTTGGGCTGAGGGACATCCACAGTGGATGAGCCGTGTCCTCCCAGCATCTGGGAACTACAGTTAGGACCGAGTGCTCTTTCCCTGGCGAACAGAAATCAGGGATCACTAATCCCAAACCTGTGCTGGACATCCACCACTTGTTCATTGCCAGCCTCTGCATTTGCACGCTGTGCTGGAAGGTTTTTGAGCAGAACAGTGGATGAATAACTCCTGGAGTGATGAGTCTGTGCAGGGGCAGCACTCAGGACAGGGCACTGTGAGTGGGACACGGGGCATGCATAGGGTCAAGAAACAGAAACGGGTATAAATCAATGGGATTTTTTTAAAAAATCAAAAAGAGAGAAATTGGAAGGTTTACAGAAACCAACGCAAGTTAATATCACCAGTCTGAAAACAGCAGAGCCATAAGGGAAGCATATAAGACTTAAGTAAAAGTGTTGTCTTTTTTTCTTGTTAATTATGAAGAATAATGTTATTCTCGTTAGCTCTTTTATGTGAAATATATAAAAGCTACAGAGTATTTATGTGAAATATATAAAAGCTACCTCCTAATTAGTTATACTGATTAAATTATGGTTGGGGTTTGTTTTTCTTTAATGCTTCCTGAAAAGAAAGCTGCGCCTCCAAAAGGCGCGGAGAGCAGCAGGTTAAAGCATGTGCATCTCTGCATCCATAAATGCTCATTTTTCATGTAGGATATATGATGTGAGGTAGACTGTTTTCAGGAGGCTGATAATGTAAAAGGAATGACATTACATTTGCTGTGCAGTATCAGGGACCTACTTTTATCCTCTGGAATTGTTCCATTTTCTGCAATCCTTAATCTGCTTAATCTGTGATATTACAGGCTTGATGTTGCATTAAAAGTATTAAAAAATCTGCAATCGAGTTAACTTTTTTTTATGGGGAAGTAATAATAATTTGCTTAAGAGGTTCCTGGTTCATGTAATACCAAAATAATGGAGAATTAAAAGGCACTCACAGTTACAAATATTTGTGCTGTATTTTGTACAGTATTATGGAAATGAGTTGCACTTAACATTAGAGTTTTGAAGGGCATGATTGTAGATATGTAGCAAAAAATAGCTCTGAATTGAATTAAAAATAATGAACTTAGTGTTGTCAGAAATGTGGGAGTATGAAATCAATGGATTGCAACCCATTGCATGTTTTGAGGAATTATCTAGATTTTGCCGTCATTGTCATATCCCCCAGTATATCTTGCAGAATATTAATGGATATAAAAATAACTCCAGAAGTTTGCAGTGGAATCACAATTGATGCAATGTGATAGAAGAATCGATGCGGCATCTCACACTTTTGTCATTCTGCGTTGGTTTGTGGCAATTTTCTGTGGTTTTATTTTCTTTTTGCCATTTATCAGATGTTCCTAATACGAGAACCTAAATGGCAAAAATAAATTGCTGTCGTAAACATCTGACATGAAATATTTCCACCCAGTGGAACTACCCAGTGTAATGTCATATTACCGTGATTTTTGAAGAAGGAAATACAAGCTAAAATCCAACGTTTTTCTTCTTTTTGGGTCATTCGTGCAAGATGGATGCTGTGTATTGTGACATTCCTGCAGCAGATGTTTGCGTGGAAGAGGAGATGTGAGAGAGCTCTGCACTTGCAGCAGGACAAGTCCCTCTGACCCAGGCAGCCCTGGGGAGTCACCTGGGAATGGTGTGCACCAGGTGTCAGGGAGAGGCCACCCAGGGAAAGGTTTGGAAGCAAGCTGATAGTGCAGATATGAGTTTATCAGGGTTTGTTTTCTGCCATCGGGCAGCACAACACCAAAGTCCCACAGTAATGAATAAGTAAGAATAGCCTGCAATGAAGGAAGGCTTCTGTGATAGAGCTTGGCAGCATCACTGCAAAAATGACTTTTGGATGTGCCTTTTCCAAGGAGAATGTGTCCTTGCACTGTTAAAAAGCGTCTAATTTCCATTTTGAATTTGTGGTTATGTCAGGATTTGGGGGGGTGGGGGTAATTTCTTTTCTCTTGCCTTTTTTGGAATTGGGGAGGGCATTTGGATATTTTTTTCCAATCCCCTCCCCCCCCCTTTTTTTCTTTTTTTTCTTTTTTTTTTTAATCAAGATTTGCATTTCTTTACCATGCAAGCCTGTAAGCAGGCATGGCTCAGGCAGAACGTGCTCTGGTGCTGAGCCATGAGGAGGGAGGCTCATAGTTGACCATTATTGACCAATAATCCTCATGGACCCGATGGAATGAGTCCAAAGGAGAGTGAAGATGTTGCCAGGGCTGGAGCACCTCAGCCAGGCTGAGACAGTTTGGGTTGTTCAGCATAGAGAAGACTCTGGAGAGGCCTTAGAGCCCCTTACAGTACCTAAAGGGGGCTCCAAGAGAGCTGGAGAGGGACTTTGGACACAGTCATGGAGTGACAGGAAAACGGGAATGGTTTTAAACTAAAAGAGAGTAGGTTTAGAATAAATATTGGGCAGAAGTTCTTGACTGTGGGGGTGGTGAGGCACAGGTTGCCCAGAGAAGCTGTGGCTGCCCCATCCCTGGAAATGTTCAAGGCCAGGTTGGATGGGGCTTGGAGCAACCTGGTCTAGTGGAAGGTGTTCGTGCTCAGGGATGAGCTTTAAGGTCCCTTCCAACCCAAACCATACTGTGATTCTTTGATTGATTTTCCTGCTGAAATACTATTACACTTGTGGCTTGGGATAATATTTACAGGGTGGTCCCTGCAGGCGTTTCATTAGAGTAGTATTTACATGGAATTAGCAAATTTGGAAGAAGTGGGAGAGTTGACATTATCAGATAAACTGGACTTTTTGGCAACAGCAGATTGTACCTAAGCCTGTGTATGTGTTTTCTTTTACTCCAGAAGCAATCTCTTAACACTTGTTTGCGAAATTGGAAAAAAAAAAAATCAGCAGTGGATTTATTCTGAAATTAGTATTTTGTCTTTTGTGTTCAATTAATGCCTTGGAACCAAAATGACATTTGTTTCTGCCCGTGGGTGTTGCTGGGGGAGCTGATGTGCTGTGAATTCCCGGGCACGTTTGCTGTGTGCTGGCTCCGTGTGATGTGAGCTGGCCGCGAGTCCCAGCTTGGTGCTGTCTTGGGGGCCAGCTCCTTGTTTTATTTATCCCCCACCAGCTTTTCTCTTTGCAGCCTAATTTGGTGGAAATGGGAACAGTCAGATTTTCATCTGTGTTAACACATCTCTGGTTTAACCAGAACTGCTTTGATACAAGCCAAGCCCACCACTTCTGTCCAAAAAGGCAGCACTTCTGAACTCTCCTGCTTTTGTTAATAACTTTTATTGGAATTCTGAGTTCTTTTCTCAGTTGACCAAAAAAACTGAGGAGGCTGAAAATTAATGTGGGTTCTTAATCACAGTGAAAGGTACCAGGCTGTTTGAAGGCAAGTTCTGGTGACATTACAGATTGGGTTTTTACTTATGCAAAGGGCAGCTCAATCTTTAAAACATCTTGCTCTGAGGCAAAACCTAAACCGGGAGAATAAAATATCTTCCAGAGCGGTGCAATTGCATTGACTCGCAGCCTGTGCACAGCAAATGGCTGCATTGCCTGCTCCCAAAGGATCGGACCTGAACCCCTACAACACTCCTGCTCCTCCAGGAAGCAGCTGCGTGGGCGCACGAGTCCAGCAGCACTCGGCTGGCTGGCTGTGTTTGCACACAGGCATCCGAAGCTGATGCTTTCGCACTATCTGAAGAGCGCTTTCCTGGTAATTCAAGCTGGGATAATTCCTTTGCAAAGAACCACTAATGATCTTACAAGCACCACATCGAGTGGCGACGGCTTCTGAGAGTGGGTCTGGCGCCTTGGCTGGTGGCTCTGAAATGCTGAATGTTGTTGTAGGAGGCCTCCAGATCAAGTGGAAATGAATATGAATAAAACGTTACACGAATTCAAAGGGGTTTCTTTCTGTTGTTCCAATGTAGTGGCTAAAACTTAAAAATGCTATGTGTGTCAAAGTTGCTAGAAAGCATTTTAAGTAGCTGGCCAAACTGATGCGATAGAGAACAATTGTATTTTTTTAAGTTTTCAATTTGTGAGGATTGGTTTTCTAAAAATACATGGGGTTTTTAAGTATAGTTACTGAGACAGAAAAAGTCGTGCTTCTCCTAGTCTCTCATATAAATATTTTTGCAGCACTCTGTTGTTGCAGCTCCTAGAAAACCTGATTCAAGGCTGGGGGCAGTTTGTGTTTCTTGGACGTTTTGTTTTGCAGCTCCTTTTTATAGCCCGGGCTGGGGAGTGAAAGGGGAGGAGGGGTGGGAAAGTGTGTGGGGACAAAAGCAAGGCGGCTGCAGGAAATGGGTGTCCATTCCCACACCTTCCTGAGGGCATCCAGCTTGGCTTCCCAGCCTGAGACTGAACCCCAGGTTCCAGCCTGAGCAGCAGCAGTGCCGGGCTTCAGGACTTCGAGTCAGTGACTGATTTGTTCCATTTTGGTTTTGCTTAACTCTGAGGGGGCTGAATTACTTTTTAGCAGTGGGAAGGATCAGAAGGGATGCCTTGTTTCCTGCTGAGCATGAGCAGAGATACCACATTTGTCCTTCTCCTGAAGGACACCTTAGGGAAGGAAAAAGGATTTCTGTGTTCCATGGCTCCATCTTATTTTTTGTTCCGTTTTTCATGGGGGAGATAAACTGACAAAGCATTACATAAAACTGAAGCTCAGTTCTGAGCAGCCTGATTGACAGCCCTCTTGGGCCAAGTTTTAGGTTGGTCCACCTGAGAGTAGATAACCAGACACCGTCCAGCCCACATGGGAGAGTTTTAGCTGCTTTGTAGCTAAAAGAATGTTTCATGAGTGCACTTATACTTGTATGAAGTGGCAACGTCTTTGTGTAATCAAAGAGTTTTGTTTTGATCAGTTTACATTCCTTTTGACTGACAAAACAAAAAAGTCCTCCTTATGCCTTGGGCTCGGGCAAAAACATCTCCTCCAGAAGCAGGTGCTTCCATCTCCCCCTGTCCACTCACATTCCCCGTCTGATTAAGCCATGAAATCAGCTTTAGCAGATCTCAAAGGCTGCATGGGCAACGCTGGCTTGATTAAATCTGTGGATGGGCTCACATGACTCGGGGTGCAGAGTTGTGTCTGGAAAGCCTGAGATGTCAACAGGAGCTTGGCCTTGGAGGTCATCCCGTGGAGGACCAAGTGTGGGCATAGCATGGCACTGCCACTCCTTCCCCAAAGGTCAGGATAGAAACCAGCCCGTGGCTGGAATCACGTGGAGCAATGAGAGGTCGGGTTACAGAGAGGAGAGCCCCTGTCAGATCTGTCTGCGAAACGAGACTTGTAATGTGTTACAGATACTGGGATTATTTTGGGGTGGTGAGGAAAGCTGCTCCTCCTGCAGCGGCTGTTCTGCGAAAGCCTGCTCTGGACTTTGCTAGTCAGGTCTGGGGAAACAAGGATGCTAAAACTGGGGAGATTCAGCGGGAGCTGAAGGGGCACTGGCTTTGCAGTCCCGGTTTGCAGCAGTTGCTAGGGGTAGGCTGGCGCTGTCCGGGGCTGCTGGTGTCCATGGAGGATGGTTAACTCAGCAAGGGGCTGTGGTCTGTCTTCTGCATGGTGCTCCACAAAGCCTCCGGGGTTAACTCATGGATTGCTTGAGATCTGACTTTTCCAGTGCTTCCTAATCAAGGAATGTTGTGAGAGATACTCCAAGGTTTTGTTCACACTTTGGTATGCAGTCTCCTGCAAACACATCTTCCTCAGGCAGATCTGACCTGGATTTTTGTCATGGATAAAAATTATCGCTCCTAATCAGGCAGGAAAATACAAGAAAGGCCATTGCCAAATGGAGTTAAGTGTCAAATTCCTCCCCAAATGTTTCTTTCTGCACAGGGATCAAACGTAATTATTTTTCTCAAATATTGTTCTTTCTTCTTTTGTAGGAATCGGAGTTTCTCTGCCTGGAGTTTGATGAGGCCAAGGTGAGCCAGATGCTGAAGAAACTGTCAGAAATAGAGGAGAGTATGACTTCGTTGACTCAGACTACTTAATCAAATAAAGAGATTGCAACTTACAAAAAAAATGAGCATTGGTTTTTCATAATTCCTGTTTCTGCACGTAAAATAGGTGGCGATGGTTAAATCCTGATTATAACTCGGAGTTGCACTGTGAAGCTTTCTCGTCCCCTCCTCCCAACCTGTTTTCCAAGGCAGCAGCAACACTGTTTCCACAAAGCTTTGCATAATCTGGCCTTGGAGTGCAGCACAGCTTTTCTCTTTTTCCCCTCAGTCAGTCCTGGAGTCTTCCAGATGCTGTAAATGCTGGGCTGGATGAACAGCAAAGGTAAATTGGCCAGTTGTGGCAAAGGAGAAATGAGCAGAAGAAACAGGCAGATTAGGGGGAGCTCATGTTTATCCTTCCAAACCATGGACTTTATAGGACAAATCCACCTGTGTGAGCCCTGTCTGCTTAGAGGTAAAGCCCAGGAGAGCAGACGAAGTGCAGAGAACTCAGGGAGCAGAGGCACAAACACACATTTCTGTACCTGTGAGCCCCGTGCTGCCAAGGATTCAGTGGTTCCCAAGGGCTGGCCAACCTGGCTGCAACTTCCTGGTGCTGTGGGGAGCCAGGGACAATCAGGGGAGCATCTTCTGGGCAGTGGGAGGTGCTGGTTTTCCAAAAGGAGCAGTCCTGCATGCACAGAGCACCTGATCCAGCTGTTTGCTGGTGAGCCCTCAAAGCCACTTCTGATCTGCTTCCCCAAAGACCATCCACCCTCATCACCTTCTGGCTCTTGGGCTGTTGTGGTGCAGCCCTGGCACGGAGCTGCACGGTGTGTTTGAGGGGCCAGAGCTTTGTCAGAGCACAGCTGAACTTGGCTGCTCTCAGTCCTGTTTGTCATGGTTTGGTTTGACCTCAGAAAGCCTCAGATGAAACCCAAGGTGTGCATTCAGAACGTGGGTAAAAAAAAAAAAATGCCCTTGGCAGCCTGGCAGGCCCGAGCCTTTTAAGTAAAACACCTGAATGAAGAAAGCAGCCAGAAGTAGGTCAGGGGCACAGGATCTGCCCTGCCCGGATGGCTCCTGGCTGTTGCAGAGCCCACACCCCTGCTGGAGCACCCAACTGCAAAGCAGCTGCTGCCCCTGTGCTCACAGAGGCTCCCAGAAGGGTTTTCAGCTCCGCGTGTTTCCGTTCAGGGCTGCAGCCTTGGCAGCCTGGTCACAGCGGGATGTCCCACCACACTGAGCTGGCTCAGCAGGAGCTGGAGGGGCCGTCTGAGCAGGCCAGCACCCAGGAGAGCTGCTTGGTGGTCCATCAAAAGGTGACAATCCAGGCTCCTGGTTTGCTCTGGCACTTGACTGGAAGGTGTGCACATACATTTGGCTGGAGGCTACATTGCTTCTTGCAGTTTTATATTCACTTCATAAGCAACCTCCTCCTGAGCTAAAATTACATTGAGGGCTCGTACCAATATAGAGATGACAACATTAAATGTTCTCGTGCCGTAACTAAAGCACTCCTCATCGCTTCTCCTTGAGAATTTATTGCTTGTGGAGCTGCCAGATTGCACTTGGACGTGAAATCTCTTCAGAGCGAGGGAAGGGCACCTTTTCCCATCTGCCTGGTCAGAAGAGGAAGCATCCCTCAAGCCAATTTGTGTCACTGCACAGGGAATTAATATTCCCTTTGCCGTGCCTGTCCCGCTGCTGCCTTATCTTTTACAGCCTCCTGGTTCTGCGCTCTTGTGTCACAGAGAAGCCGCTCAGCCCCCAGCACCTCTGTTTCCCCAAATGCCTTCAGCTGATCCTTGTCAGAGGAACTGGGCTGTAACCACAAACTGCTCCTCGTGCTGCTCCTGAGTCACACAGGCTGCAGCACCGCTGTGAAATGAGTGCTTTGTGATTCTCTGAGCCTTTTTCAACTAAGTTCATTCAAGTGCTTTCTGTGTTTTAGGACACATTTAAAAAAAAAAATCAAGGTCAGGGAAGGATCATGATCTTAAGTGACTTTCACTGTGTCAAACATACTTATTGTTTTATTTTAACATGGTCAGAGGATAGGAAAATGTGCTATAAATGGAAATTAAAGGGGAACAAACTGGGAACAGATGTCAGGAAGTATTATTTCATGCAAAGAATAATAAATATGTGGAATGGCTAACAAGGCAAAGAGGCTGAGGCAAAAAGTCTAGGGGACATTTAAGAAATAATTGGATACTCTCCTAGTTGAGGTGTGTTTTTATGGGTGGATGCTTCTCTCTCTTCCTAATCCTCCCTCCCCTAAATATCTAACAATCTTCATTTCCTTCTTGGTGGATCTTTCTAAACTACTGTGCAAAACAACAACAACAACAACAAAACCCAAACAAAACAAAACAAAAAAAAGCTGAGTGTGTTGAAGACCACACTCTGCTCACTCCTTGGTAGTCACTGGGCAGCGTAATTGTTCCTGCTTCACCAAGTCTGATGTGGCAGGGGATGCTATAATCCTCAGCTGCTGCTGGGACACGAGGACAGCTTTGCTCCTGGGCAGGGCCATGCCTTCCTACTGAGGTGGTTTGTGTGTGTCCCTCCCCCTGCCCCTGCCCACGATGTTCCGAGCCTGTTGGCCACTTCTGGCTGAACTTGGAGCAGACAAGGCCTCAGGTGCCGCTCTGCTCTGCTGCCTTGCCTGAAAGGCACAAGCACCCATGGCTTTTTTTGGGATTCATGGATGTCTCTCTCGCTCTCTGTGGTCCTGCTAAATATCTCTGCAGTGCTGGCAAATGAAAGCTCCCGTTCAGGAGAGATTTCACATTCCTCCCCCAAAGCCCCGATGTAAACCAGACTCATCCTGACTGCATGGCCAGGCAGCTCCTGCAGTGGCTGGGGCCACACGTGGCCGCTGGAATCCTGCATGGATCCAGCTGAGCAGACATCCCAGCACAGCCCTGTTGGCCGCTGGGGCCGAATCCAGCTTTGCAGATCACTGTGGTTCCTGCCATGGCCCCAGCTCCTGTGTCTGCGTGCTAAGCCAGGCCAGCAGTGTGGCACCAGGGCCATCACCACCTCCTCCTCCTCCTCCTCCTTCCTACAGGGAAGCAGCCCCATGGCAGCGTGCCAGGCAGTCACTTCACAGCAAGGGAACGAGCAGCCCGGCACAGCCAGAGGGGGAAAGGGCGGGACAAGCAGCGGGAAGAAGGGCTGAAGGAGGGAGTCCCACCAGAGAGAGGCTTCCCTGCCCTGTCCTCCAAGACAGCCAGGGAAGGAGCTGGGGCACAACTCCTACCACCCTCCAGTGTCCTTAGGCTTGGGAGCTGCCCCCGCAGGGGTCTCCGCTGCTCTCTGCTTTGCTGACAGACACAGACCCCGTGCGGGGTCTGCCCTGGCGCTGGGGCAGGCTCGGGTCCCGGCAGAGTCTGGGTGTTTGATCCAGCCCGCACCGTGGTGGCTGCGGCAGGGCAGGGCAGGGCAGGGCAGGGCAGGGCAGGGCAGGGCAGGGCAGGGCAGGGTAGGGCAG
>VXBT01009064.1:121744-154742 GCA_013400235.1 Oriolus oriolus
GTGACAGGCGGCGGCAGGGTGGGGTTAAAGCACGCGGGCGCGGAGTCCGTGCCCCGGCGCTCGGCAGCACGGGCAGCCGGCACATGTTGCGGCCAGAGCGGCGAGAGCAACGCGGGGAGAGGCACGGTCTGCTGGGCATGGATGAAACTTAGGCCAGCTCAGCCCCACTGTATGTTTTTCGTCGCTTTTTTTTTTTTTTTTAATTATTGCTTTATTTTTATTTATTTATTTATGTAACCATGGGGAGGCGGAGTTGGTGCTGGAGCCGTGAGGTTTTTCCAGAGAAAGCCCGAGCCATGGGGCTGCTGCAGTGCCGGGAGCTGCTGCAATCCGCTCCTTGGCTGGAGGGGAGGGACAGAGGGCGGCGGCGGAGCGGGGACACTCGCACTGCTCCCAGGGTCACCTCATTAGCCCGCTGCGACCCAGCGGGTTAATTATTAACATCCGCGTCAGGATTCTAGACCGTCTAGTGCTGAGGTAGTGGCACTAAAGTACGGACTTTGGTAGACGTGAAGGGGGGGGGGAGGGGAAATGGTATTTTTCCTGGAGTTCTCCTGAATATGCGTGCTCCTTCACGAGATGATGGTTTTTAGTCCTTCAAACTTCCTGACACATCCTGTGCCCCTTCAGGAGGGGACTTCAGGTTACTCGCAGAGATTGTGGTTTAACTGCAGCTCGCGATTCGTTAGTCATCCTGCAAAAATTTGTGGTGAAAGTTACTTGAGTAACCCTTTAATCCGATTTCCCAAAATGCTCAGTGCTGCTTGGGTTGATTATTAAATACTCGTGGTTAGTTGTAACTGCGTAAATTAAGAGCTTGCGTGGTTCGGTTGTTTGTTTTTTTTTTTTTACCCTGTGGGTTTTTTTTTTTTTTTCCCCCCCCCCCCCCCTTTTTTTAATATTTTGGACACAAAGACTTGGTTTGGGCACAGAAGAGTTTAGTCTGGCCGTGGAAAGATGCGCGCGTAAAATTACATGCTAGACATGTCATCTGCAAGTTATTGAGGCAACATGATTATAGCGTTGTCCTTTGGGGAAATTTCTGCTAAATTACTACTCACCGTCTTAAAGAGAGACAGCCCGGAATCCAGTTCTCTTTCCAAGCTGCTTCAAGCGGTTTCGTGTTCTTCTTGCAGTTCCGCTTTGGCGTCAGGCTCCGGTGCTGTCACCGAGGGCGTGTGCGGAGGGTGGGGCGGGGGCTGCAGATGACACTCCGGTGAGTGGCACGCTCGGGGTTTGGTTCGGGTGGAGAGCAGAGGCTGCCTTGCCACTCGGTGAGCCAGCCTAATAAACCTGATGAACCCTCCGGAGGAGTTGAGTGAGCGCTGAATTGTTACGAAATGCGCGGAGAAAACGAAACGGAGAATCAGCTCTTCTCATTCGGCAGATGTAATTTGTAATGGTTTGGGTTTTTTGTGGTTTGTTTTTTTGGTTGTTTTTTTTTTCTTCCCCGGGATCGTAAACAAGTCGAGAAGATAGATGTCTTTAAAAAAACAATGCTGCCATGGAGATGGATTAAAATACAGGATGTTTGTTTTGTACCTAAAAATGTAGTACTGTCAGTTAGAATCAAAATATTTTGGCTTAAAGGAAACCCTGGTTTTGCTGCTTGCTTTGAACGTGTGGCTTTCTACAGGCGATGGTGTGCAGTACTGAGATGTATGGCTGTAAGGAAGCTACAGATAGAGCATAAAGTGATCCGAAACAGAATTTGTTTAAAGTAATTCTGTCACCTGTAAAGTGGTTTTGCTTGGATTTGTGCTCGTTTCTTTTTCCCAAGATGAGGAAAATGCAGCAAGGTAGCACTGCTGAAGGGACTTGTTTTGAAGGTCATGCTTTAGATGGCTGGGAGTGCTAGCTGGCTGGCTGATGCCCTGTTTCATAATAGGTAAAACTCACTAATCTCCCCAGAGATTGTTCCTAACGAAAGCAGTGTCACTGGTAGTCAGAAAATTTATTATTATTGCCTGGAAGCCGCTCCTGAAATTTTTAAATACTTCTGGATAATGAAGATGTTGCTGAGGAGATCAGTGGAGAAGTAGTGTTTGCTCAGAGCAAAAGCAGTGTTTGATGAGAAATGAGAGTGGATAAAGTGATGTCGTGTTCTGTGCTGGCAAATCTGGGTGATTGTCTGTATGAATAAATCACAGTGTATATAGAGGGGAAGGAAAAGCAGGATTTGAGTCTTCATCTTCTTGCCTACCCTGGCAAAGATTCCTTGGAGAACCAAGTCTTTTGAAGGAGTGCTGCTCCGTGGTGACTTGTCAGTGCTGAGACCCCGAGGAATTGTCATTTTACTGCCACCTGGCGCAGCTATTTTTGCAGTGGATCCAGCTCTGACTGTGATTTTTCCTGCTGGCTGTGTAAATCCGCTCGAAGGAGGCAAAAGTGGTAGTGACAGAAGGCTGTGCCCATGCTGATCATGTTTGAAATGTAGGATGTGATCGTGTGTCTCCTGTCACAGCAGTCAGGAAGCAGGGCTGGCTTGTCATTGATCTGTGCACTTGATCAAAACCTGTGTGGTCCTATTACTCCAAATTAACCAGAGGACAGGAAAAAGATCGAGCAGTATCCATTAAAATCCTCAGCCAACCTCTCTGGTAACTTGCTCTCTCTCGACAGATCACTGAAATTTTGACAAATGTGTCAGATGGTCTTGCAAAACTTTTACTTCAGGCGGGTTGTGAAACTTCTCAGAGTGGGTTACTTGATGGACTTTTCCTGTGTGCTGTCAGACCTGTGCCTTTTGCTGCCAAGTGACTAAAGCAGCTCTGCTGGAAACGCACCGAGGGCTGACATTCCAGATCTTCGTCTTTTACTGGGTTTGGCTATGTGTCCTGCTGTAAAAAACCCATTAATTGCTTCTTTTTGAAGGATTTGCAGTCTGCATAGTAGAGGCTGGTAGGTTTCTTGTAGATAAAGCTTAAAGTATATAATTCTCAAGCTTGCCAAGAATAGGCCAAAGGTGGGATGGGGAGAAGATATTGACGAGAGTGAACTTATTATGGCAGCAAGTTTTCTGTAAAAAGCACAGAATATAGAAAAGGTATGCATTTCATTAAAATAATGAGCATTTTAACATGACTGGCTCTCATGTTAATGTTTCTTGAAGGCTGTTAGAACTGATTGCCTTCCAAAACCTTGAAATTGTCTTTGTCCCTCTCACAGGTTGTTGGTTTGGGATTTTTTTCTTAATGTGGCTCTTTATTACATTTTCTGTTACTCTATGGCAGAAATGCATAAGTAATTTTGAAGCAAGCAGGCATCCATGTACTTTTAAGATTTTTTTCAGGTATATGCAGTTTTAGTCTCTTTTTAACCAAAATGTTGACAGTTAATTTAGGAAGAAGGTTTGGTGGTTGGGTGCATGTGCAATCACGGGATTAGTATTTGATGTTTCTGGTGCGTCATAGGCTGTGTTCATATGAGTGCTTTATCATGGAATCGTAGTTGGGACAGGGATCCCCACAGGGACCACTGGAGTGCAACTCCCGGCCCTGCATGGGACAGTGCTTCATGTGGTTTGGAGAAGAATTCGTGCCTGTGAGTGCGGTTTGCAGAAATTCCTAATGTGTTATCCCAGTTGTGCCACGTTCTGACCTCACAGAGATATATTTAGGTGTTTTTATCAGTTTGCTGTTGTATCCCTTTATGTAAGCAAGCACCCTTTGTGTGCTTTAAAAGCAGCAAAAAAGTAAGAAAAGATGGTGATAGAATGAAATACAGGCTCTTCCTGTCGTTTTAGTACAGAGTGAAGAAGTCACCGACCAAAAGCTGGGGAATAAATGTCAGAGCTGTCCAGTCACATTTTGCTGTTACATAGGAAGCACCGACAGGTACCTTGGACTCGATCCTGCACTTTGCCTGTATCTTTCTCGCAGATTTCCTCGGGCCTTTTAGGATTTAAAGGTGGCTAAGTACAAACTTTCCCGAGTCTCCAGATCGCAGTAAAACGCTGTGAAAAGGCTGGATCATTAAACTGTCTTGTGATGAACTGTGCAGAAGAGTGATTGAGTTGGTGCCTCGTGAGAGGCAATTAGCATGTAAGTAAGGAAAAGAATCCCAGTGTGTGATGGGTGTGGTGCTGAGATTTTTAAAGGGAGAATTGATGGGACAGTTTCCATCAGCAGTTGGTTAAGAAAGCTTTGTTGTTTGGGAGTTGAAAAGCATTTAATTTGGAGATAGTTTTATCTTTGTAAATAACTTCTGAAATTTAGCAGCTGCTTCATCTTAAGCACGCCCAGAAGAGTGAATCTTGAGAGTGAATTGACCAAATCACTTCAGTTGTAAGCCAGCTATCTAGATCAAAGCAAGAAATCTTGACTTGTGGGTGGGAATGACTAATTCTCCTGTAAAAGGGTAATTCTCAGAGGCTCGGTGGTTTGTGAACCGGCAGACGACCTGCGTATTTGTATGGGATTTACAGGAGAAGCACGGTGGTGGTGGTGAAGGTTTGTGTGCCCCACCGAGGTGTGCGTGCTGTGGGATGCGCAGGCTCCTGCCCGAGCTTCCTGCCGGGAGCATCCTGCTGTATCCCGTGGCAGTTCGAGGCACGGTGGCTGAAGCGGTGTCTGTGCTCCCAGCCTGGTGCTGGTGTAGCTGTTTGTGCAGCTGGGTCGTGAACTGAACTGAGGAACTAAGTGGGTTGAGAAATAACCTCTTCTGTTTGCTTGTCTTCGGGGTTATACGTAATGTAACACAGCGAGCCATGCAAATATGGGAAATCGTGGCCTGGGAAAGGTGGAATTCTTTTAACTGAGTTTAAGGAGAGCTGCTGCTAAATGCCTGACTATACCCTGAATTTAGTGCTGGTTTATCTTACTTGAGCAGTTATATTTTTTAATCTGGTATTTGGAACTTAGAAAATGCTAATGGAAGGCTGTCTTCGGGATGGAAGTTGTTGTTGCAAACTTATTGTTGATTTGTTTTTGAACAAAAACAATTAACCCCATGCAAAACAGCCTTAGGTTGATTACTCAAACCACTCTGAGGCTTTGTGGATGCTCACTTTGGTGTGCAGGTTGCAGGTACAGAAGGTGCTACTCGGATTTAGAAGTCTCTAATCGGGTTAGATGCATATCTGCTGTTAACAAAAATGGGAGTTAGCTGCCTAACCGGCTTAAAGATCCTTTACAAAATCCTCCTGGTACTTATATGCATCTTTAGCTGCCTAAAGCTGCTGGAGAAATTGTTCCCTTTTCCATAAACTTGATAGGCTGGAACGAGATCTGTATCTTACCTTTTACAGCTTTGAAGGACAGTGAACTTCTCTGCTTACAACTCCACTGATTTTTCTGAACTTTAAATTAATTATTCAGAAAGATGAAGAACTTTTCCTGTAAATGTTAATTACACCTGAAACCAAAACAGGTTGAAGGCAAAAGTATTTTTCATGTATTTGCATTTTAAAATGTAGGTTTCACATTCTTCAACACGGGTTTAGCTCAGTTGTGTAAGTTCAGAGGCAGGTCCCAGAATTCTGACAGGAATATTCACAGTATGAATTTGTTTGAATTGACTTCTGAGTAACCACATAGCACTGGCAGGGAAGTATATGGCTTGAGATGGCTGGGAAGTTTACCATCCCAGTTGTGTATCCCATCACACAAAGGCAGCAGCTTGGGGAAGTCAAGTTGAAAACCAGTGTTTGTTTTTAACCCGAAAGGACAGTGGTCACCAGGGGAAGGTAGTGACTTCACCAGCCATACCAAGTTACATTGTTCTTGCTTTTGAAACACAGTTTTTAGTAGCGTGTTTTGTCTAACATGGCCAAGAAGGCAAAGCAGAGGTAAAATTTTGATGACCTGAGGTGTGCTGCTTAAAGGATGGTTTTGTTAGCTGACTGAATAATGAGTGTTCTCTGTGCAGGCATAAAGGTGGTTGGAATATGGTTAAGGCAGGATTAATTACTGGTTTTAAGATAAAACTGGAAGAGATACCAGGAGCAGATGAGTTGTCTTGTCTGTGGAAATTATGGTTGTGTGCATTTTGCATAGATTTTCTAAATCATGAGTTTTGTTTCAAATACAGCACAAAAGTAAGAAGCAAGAGAGTGTCTGTCCTGAAGACTTTCTCTCTTTAGACACCCACTGAAAGCATCAGTCAGAATTGCAGCGTGTCCTGTCCATTCTTCATTCTTTCCTACCAGAACCAGCGCTGATCCAAGCACGAGGTGTTTGGGGGGAAGGTGGTTCCTTATCTGCTTCCTTGGTTTTCTGGTAATTATGGGCAGATAAAGTGCAGCTGAGACGAGCCCCATAGCAAACAGCAGGCAGGGGTGGGTCACGCTTAGTCAGCGGCTGCCCCGCTGCCTTGGGTACAGAGAGTATCAGAGAAATTCGGGCCCTGGGGAGCACCTTGCAGTGGATGAGGTTGCCCAGACTCTTTGTGCCTCTGGTGGAGCCGTGATGGTTGTGTCTGGCCCTGCGTGCGGAGCTCTGGTGGAGGTGGGAAGCAGACCGGCCGTGCTGGGCTGCAGCGGCAGTGTGCTGGTACGTGAAAGCTTTGGCTGCTGACAGATGGGCTCTGCTGTGGCCTGGGCTATGTGAGCCTTCTCTCTTCTCCTGCACCACTCCTGATGTGAGCTGGCTGAAAGCTAATTGCTGCTTTATTGGAGGCTCTTTATCGTCCTCCAGCTCCCTGAACTGATTCACCACAATCAAATCAGTGCAAAGGTAGATGGGACTGTGCAGCTTATGCAGGGGAAGGAATAAATTACAGGCATGAGTCAGCTATGACTGAAACTGTTTAAAATTGCCATGGAACTGTGCTCCCCAACTTTTAATTGGCGTGATGAATGACAATTAATTTTGTTCCAAGAAATATTTCTCTGCTGACACTCGGTTAAACCCCTTCTCTTGATTCTTTTATAATTTACTGTTCATTCAAGCTGAAGCCTGTCAAGTGAAAACTGAAGTTCTTAAATCAGAAGCTGGCAGCTCCGGGTTATTCCTAGCAAATTTACAATGTCGTCATTCTAAAGCTTGAACTGACCTTAGAATGACACGGGAGTTTTTTGTATTAACAAATTGGGAAAAACAGGTCACATCTGCTACCACGGGCCCTCAGATACTGGCATGTTAAACTTTAATATTCATTTTCATAGCAAGTTGAGATCTTACCCTCGGCTGTCAGCGTGAAATCTCAATTACTGAAAAAAAACCCCAAAAACCAACAACCCAACCCATTTTTACTGTTAAACAAAGAAACCAAACTTTTTTCATCACAAGTTTTTTGTTTGTTTTGGGTTTGTTTTTTTTCACGAGCAGTTAGGAACACCTTCATAGATGTCTAGTGTGGCTGCAGGCGTGCCCATATAGGATGGTAAAATTAGCATGATGCACTAATTTATTGAGACACTGCCATTGTCTAGATTGACTTATGTAGGTGTGGTGTACATGTGCAGCTCCACTGCTTGTCCATCCCTGTGGAAAACCATGACCAAACTCAAGCAGTCTATACCAGTAGAAAAATTGGAATATCCATTAAACCTGGGACTGAGTTTACCAAATATTTTTCGTAATGGCCATAGGGCGTGTCTTGCATATGCCTGGATCTTCTATAGAAACACTTAAAACAATTCAAATATGAAACTGAACAT
Source organism: Oriolus oriolus (assembly GCA_013400235.1). Taxonomy (NCBI): domain Eukaryota; kingdom Metazoa; phylum Chordata; class Aves; order Passeriformes; family Corvidae; genus Oriolus; species Oriolus oriolus. Next base: position 129,345 of record VXBT01009064.1, read on the forward strand.
TCTTTCAGCCAATCCAAGGATTTAATTTTAACAGGTCAAAAGAAAATATTTAGGTCTAACTTGGCAGTGAATTTAGTAAGGGCACCGTATTTAAATATTTTCTCAGTCAAACCCAGAGCTTTTGTGAGAGACACCTGCAAGTAACTGAAAATGCAGACAGGGTTGGGATGATCTGATGATTGACTGACTTATTCAAAAATGGATGAAAAAATAGATTACTCTCTGGTTAGAGGTCTGGGGATTTCAGCAGTTTGGTTTGGGGTTGGAAATATTCAGTTTGAGACAGTGGTGAGCCGATGGTATCTCTTCCGTCTAAGTGTTCTGTCAAGCAGGAATTTCACACAGGGTGGTTTTAAAGAAGTTAAAAGGAAGGTTTTAGTGTTGAATGACTTTGTAAAGATAGCTTGATGCAAAGAGAACTCGATGCAGACTCTGTGGGGGTTGCTGCAGTATTTCTAAGCACCAATATAAAGTCAACAAAACTTCTGTTTCATGATGTTATTTTAAATAGCGCACCTCAAAGGGCAACGTCCTGGTAGCTTCTCTTTGCTGCTGGAAGAGCTAGAGGAAGGGGAACGCCTGAAATTAGTCCAAATGTTGACGGGAAACATAACCGTAACTTACTGTGAAGATTCTGGAGTTCTGCTCCTCAGAACTTGGCATTCAGCAGTGAATGAAAGAACTGTTTGGTCTTTAATAGCACAGTTGAAAGCTGACGTCAGTAGTGTGGGGCAGCAATCAAGCAGGTATTAGAGAGAGGGGGTTTGGAGTTCTTAAGGAGCTTTTACAGACTTGAATGCAGTAGGGATTTCTCCACCGTTTTGTAGCAGCTTTTGACAAGTTAACTTCTGTAGTTTCATGGGATATGACTGCAGTGAGCAATGCCTTGAGAAGCTATGAGTTATCTGATTGCTTCCAGAAGCAAGACTCTGCATAACAAGAGCCTGCTGCCATGCAGGTGGTAGCAGTCTGGGAAATTTAAATGTAGTGCTCATAGATCCCACCCATAGCTGCAGGGGCTGTCTGCACTGCACCCACAGGAGCTGGCCTCAGCGACGATCTGCTCGTCTGCAGGCAGGTTTGTGGGATGGTGTTCTCACCTAATGAAGGTTGGCTCGGCCTGGTGCAGGAATGTGGTCACTTGTGATGCTGGAGAAGAGCCCTGCTGGAACATGTTTCCTCTGCTTGGTTGTGGTTGTGACTTGGATGAGGTCAGAGAGCCTGCAAGTGGAGTCTTGCTTTGCTCTTGGGCTCCAGAGCCATCCCCTGTGTGATGGGGCGTGCGATGACTTCATGGTCTCTGTGCAAAACTGAGTGCGCTGTGAGGCTTGCGCCTCGTGCCAAGCCCCACCGACACATAACCCTAAAAAAATCTCCACTAAACTTTTAAAGTACTAAATTAAAGTACTAAATTATTTCTTGTTGTTGTTGTTGCTGTGGTATCAAAAATTACCAGATAGAAGGGGAAGGGCTGACAGATGAAATTATTAATTTGTATTTTCCAAGGGTTCCTGTCTTGTGTGGTAATAGAATAGCAAGTCATTCCGAGTTCTTGGTGTGGGGAAAAAATTGAGGAACCAGTGTAATTAATAGGGGTTGAAAATATAGAGAGATTCAAAAAATGGTTGGACAAAGTGAGATTAGGTTCAATTGCATAGGTAAACATTGCTCAAATGCAAGTCTAGCCATCTAAAACCTTATTACAGAAAACCAGGGGAGCATTACCAGAGAAATGCATCACTACCATTGGTTGTGCTGGATGTAGGGGTTTTTTTGGTGGGGTTGGTGGGGTTTTTGTTACTGCTTTTGGGGGGGGTTTTGAGTGAAAATGTGCTGAAGATAACTAGTGGGAGACAGAATGTGGAGTTACTTTGGCATTTATTCAAACTCTTTATAGTTCTTTATGCCTTGGGCTGTGTTTTAGGAAAATATATGCACATCCTTCCCTAGTCTTGCTATATTTACTCAGATCTTGAAATTCCATGCCTGAGTTTCACTGGTGTCCTTTGCTATTAAAATACTGGAAGATTAGAATTTCTCCCAAAGCTAAATAATATGCTGAAAGATGTATCAAAGCAGGTATGTGCAAATAATTAATGTTAAAATAAACATCAGCTGCTCCGAATTTCAGTGCACTTTCTGATGCTTGGAGTAGCGTGTTGTTATCCTGGTTACTTTCCTGCAACTGGGACATTGTTTCAGGCTGTCTTGCTTGGAGAACAGGGAAAACATTGACTGTTTCCAGTGGTAACCGCTGTGTGAGAAAGGCTTCTGCAGAAGGACAACATGGATATCTGTTCAATATTCTCCTGTTCTTAAGGTTTTCTTAACTACCCTTGTATAAAAGGGGATTTGTGTAAAATTCTGAGGGGGGAAAAAGAGATTTGACTGTGCGTAGTTGGAAAATAAACAGCGTTCAAGTTCTTTAAAGCTGGAAATAGCACAGACTCGTCGTAACAGCCTGGGGCTCTCAGCATCATCTCGTTCCAAAGCTGTGCTGCTGCTCAATCCCGAAATCTCTTGACTCACTGAGCAGAGCTGAGCTATTAAGACAACTGATGCATCTCACAGGAGGTTAGAAGGACTCCATATGGCTTGTGGCGTGTTAAGTGGCTGAAACAGTTATTTTCGGAGGCGTAGTGTCACTGCTGCACGGGCTGTTGCTGGCGCTGTCAGAAGCGGTGCTGCACGTACAGCTGCTGTGAGGGATGTCAGGCCCCAAGCTGAAGTTACGTGGGAAGATCCAAGGCTGCCCTGGCACCAGTTACAGCCTCTGCAAAGAGAGAGAGGTCGTTAAGTCTGTTGGGTACCTGAACTACAGCTCGGCTTTGCCAGATTCCTGATAGTTTAGTCCTGAACCCGTAGGCCGGTAGGTGTGATACCCGCGGGTACTAGGGATTATCTTATCTTTTGTCAGCCCCAGTAAGTAAATGGACGTGTAATGCTTGAGTTTGGCAATCAGGTAATGCAGACGTGGTACTCAGCCCACTTAGAAAATACAGCCTGACTCCTGCCCTCAGAAAAATATTTGCAGTGCAAGGCCATGGCTTCTGTCAGACTTGAAGGAGGAGGAAGGGTTGGGTGTTCTACCTTGGGCCCACACAAATGGTGATTAGATTGGTTCAGCTGCTTGTGGATCCATAGCCTGGAACAGGGTTGATGCTGGGTGTGTTTGCTTGTGGTGGTGATACCATGTACTGTGCTGTGTGTGATGGAGCCACTGTCTTCTCACCAGGCTTGTACCTTCTCTGCTGAAAAGTCCTACCAAGTCTAACAGTAAATGGGGATTTTTCTGCTCGGGATCCCTGTCTCATCTGGTGCAGGGGATTGAGAGATTTTGTTGATTTTGTTTGAAATGAAGTCTTTGCAAATGGTGTCTCATTGTGTCGGAAAAGTCTCGGGTCAAGTGTCCAGGTGACTTAGAGGTGTTGAATACTCACAGCTTCGTAAGCTGGGGGCTGTGACAGATGAGCTGTGTGGTGCTGCATATCCTGAAAAATCAAGCTTTGGTTGAGCTCTTGACGATCCCGTGTTTGCTGGCTGTTCCTAGGAGGGAGCAGTCACCCCGTTGTCTCTGGGGTCCTGGGATCCCAGGTCAGATACCACATCATTTGCTGCTTAGTGAGAAGGGCAGGGCAGATAAGCCCTGATGTACATGCTGTGCTCCATGGAACAGCACAAAACAGGAGACTGCTCCTTCTCCGCTATATTTGTGTCTAGTGAAAGGGAAATGTAGAAAAACAGTAAATTTATCTGGTTTTAGTGGCAGTTGAAAGAGGAAGATAAAGTTTCTTTGAAGTCTGTGTGACCAACTAATCCTTTCTTAACACTTCAGCTGTTTGGCTTAAATTACGGCACTGACCACAAATGCGGTTTTGTCTTTGAGGTATAGGAGAAAACTACTTTAAAATTAGAACAGAAACTTCATGCCTGACTGAGAGTAGAATATGAAATAAAGTAGATCTGCCCTGAGCATATACAAGGATAAATATGCAGATGGTACATGAAGAAGAACAGGGAATTTTCTGAGAGGCTGTTTTTTCTAGGAGTGGCTTTGATTTTCAGTTCAGGAAACCACCNTTATGGGTCAAATAAGAGGAAAAAAAGACTACTGATTATTTACTTTCTACTTTCTTCCTGAATTTTTACTAGTTTAGTGTTTAACTTGTTGAGGAGTAAAACAAAGTAAGACAGATGAAACCGTAAGAGACCGAGGGTGAGTCTAGCTCAGGTGTCTGGGGATGGCTGCAGAAAAGAACACAGCACCAAGTACAAGGTGTACTTCTCAGTCTGCCCTCCTGTCTGCTGTTGCTCTTGTGACCTCAGGGCCTGAGGCAGCGCTTACAGCTGGGCTTTCAACAGTCAGGACGAATCTTTTATTTCATTAGGTTTTTCTGGTCTTCCAATAATCATTTATACTCCTGGCACATGAAAGTGTCTCCGACAGGGAGTGCTGTATGTGACTTTAGTGTAGTCCTCATAACCTTCTGATTCGTTCTGAACTATTTGTGGAGCTCGTACATTGATGTACCCCAGGGCTAGTGAACAGTTTGCTAAGCTCTGGAGGAGCACGCTGTTTCCGTGTTGCTCCGTGTACTGTGCACCCTGCATTCTGACAGCTGCGGAAGAAAGAGGGATTGATCCATTTTCTCCCTCAGTAAAAGCTGAAGATGGGTCACAGAACTTTTGGTTTGACAAAGACGTACACATACTGCTCCAAGTCTTGCATATATGGGAGACCTCTCCTCTTTCAATTTTCAGGTTTTTTGCCTTCCTAGTAATAATTACACTTCTGCTTTCACCTACCATTTGAATTCCTTTTTCCAGTTGGAGGGGAAAAATAAATCCAAGTTCATGTTCTCTTCTGTCTGCTGAGATCTGAATACCAGCAATGCAGCTGGCAAGTTTTGTCAGCCTTTCTTCCAAGGAGCAGCCGAGTGAAATTGTCAGAAACTGATTGTGTGCTTTAAAATTCGGCTCTGCCCGTTACGTAGTTGGAAGGTGTGAGAGTGCAAGTGTAAAAGCTTGAAACCTAATTTAAAAATAACTGACCTTATCGTATAGCAATTTATTCTCTACCCTTCAGCTCACCTTACTACCAGGGAAAAAAGGTTTCTCAGCCTGCCTTTGCCAAGCTGAGGGCTCAGATTCTAATTTTTATTCAGTCAAGTGTTTAAGGGGAATCTAAATGAGAAGCAAAAACTGCTGGGTAATTTAGACTCACCATGAAAAGCTGTGTAACTTTCCTAAGCTGCAAATGGAAACTTCACATTTGTACCAGCTTGCTGATGAAACCCCAAACCATGTGTGTATGTATTAGAGACAGATTAGCTTTTGGCTCTTTGGGGGTGTGGGTGACCTTGGTTTTTAGGCTGGTAACTCGCATGGTCTTCATTTGAAAGGAGTTTGTGTTTTTAATGAGATCAGGAACTTGCTGTGACAAAAGCTAAAAATCTTTTTGTAAATTTATTTCTAGGTATGAGAAATGAGTGTTGGACGCAGAAGATTAAAGCTGCTGGGAATTCTGATGATGGTAAACATTTTTATTTATGTGATTGTGGAAGTCTCAAAGAGTGGCAGCCAAGACAAGAACACAAAAGGCCATGTTGTTATACCACGTAGCAAATTCTGGAGGAAATACACTCCTCACAAAGCTTACTGGAACAAACAGCAACAGAAGCTTGAGCTGCTGTACAACCCTATCCTGTCCTTGCTTTCCAATATGACTGTGGAAGAGAACTTAGTGTCTAACCTGAGTGCTCTCAGTTCCTGTGACCCTGACCCCTTGGTGCACTCAGAGGTTAGTGACTTTGCAAACTTGCCAGACAGATTCAAAGACTTCCTCCTCTATTTGAGGTGTAGAAATTACTCATTGCTAATGGATCAGCCAAACAAGTGTGAACAGAAACCGTTCCTGCTGCTGGCTATTAAGTCACTTATACCCCATTTTGATAGAAGACAAGCAATTAGGGAATCCTGGGGCAAAGAAATAAAATCAGGGGATGTGACAGTCAGAAGGGTCTTCTTACTTGGACAGACCCCACAGGAGGATCATTTTCCTGATCTTTCACACATGATTAAATTTGAGAATGACACCCACGGAGACATTCTCCTCTGGAACTACAGAGACACTTTCTTCAATCTGACTCTGAAAGAGGTGCTGTTTCTGAAGTGGGTCAGCAGCAGCTGCGCGAACGTCCAGTTTATTTTTAAGGGTGATGATGATGTTTTTGTGAATACCAATCAGATCCTGGATTACTTGAAGAGCTTATCAAAGGAAAAAGCCAAAGACTTATTTATAGGCGACGTGATCAAAGATGCTGGACCTCACAGAGACAAAAAATTGAAGTACTACATCCCAGAAAGTGTTTATGAAGGTTCGTATCCCCCGTACGCCGGGGGCGGTGGGTTCCTCTACTCTGGTGATCTGGCACTAAGACTGAATAATGCATCTGACCAGGTACTCCTCTACCCTATTGATGATGTTTATACTGGAATGTGCCTTCAGAAGCTTGGGCTTGCTCCGGAAAAACACAAAGGCTTCAAAACGTTTGATATCGAAGAGAAATACAGAAATAACATCTGTTCCTACACAAACTTAATGTTAGTGCATAGTAGAAAACCTCAAGAAATGATTAAGATTTGGACACGCTTGCAAGATCCACACTTAAATTGTTAAAGTAATGTGCATAAGTGTCTTAAGTCCAAAAACCTTTCCAAGTTTGGATCACTGAAGCTCTGTTTAATACTGAATTTTCGCTGTAAACCTTTTCCCGTACTTCTGAAAATGAGAGTAATACTAAAATTTGAAGGGATGGCTTGAAGACTTGGTCCTGACTTTTCCACTGTCCTGGTGGTCGTTATGTTTCAATATTGGTCTTAATTTTAAAAAAGACTGAGGATATAACTAGCTGTCAGTGACTGATTAGCTGTGCTGGAAACAGGGATTGCCTACCACAATGCATCTTTCATTAATTGTGATCGTGGAAGTTAACTTTCCTTTGAGTAGTGTTTGTGTGTGGAAACCACTGTAAATTGAAAATACACAAATTGGAGGAATGTAGTTTTACTTTTAGATATGGTACACTTACGAGATTTAAATTTTGAATTTTTTTTTTTTTTTAATTTTTAGTTTTCAGTCCTTTTGCACCCTGGAACAGTATTTTTTCCTTTACTTACAATCCTTTGTGCAAAGTGTACCTGTGTCTGAAGGATTTACCCTTTTATTAGATGAAGCTTTTTTTTTTAACCAAAAAAAAAAGCATAATTCTGCTTGAAATACCCCCCTAAGAGCTCAGTGTATAAGGAAAAAGAAGAAGAGGGTTTTTTTGGGGGCTGGGCAGGTAGGGCTGCCCCCACCTCAAGCCTACGTACTGAAGCTGACTTGTTGCTCATGTTGTTTATGAGGAATGCTACTCTGGTCAATCCTTGTTTTCTGTTTGGGCACTAAATGTGATCAGGTAGCTTGATTTGATGGAAATGACTGAAATTGCACATTGCTTCTTGAGAGCATGGTTTGGGTCTCCTGTAAAGCGGTGGTGAATCTAGAATTGTGCAGATCCCAAGCGTTTCGAGTTTTGAACCAAACTTTGAAGTTTGCATGAAGCCTCATGTAGAGCTACACGTGTTCTCAAAACTCAGATCTTCTCTATTTCCACATCTTGCTTATAAGAATTACTCTAAATAGTGGTTGCTTTCTTTGTATATGTAGAAGTGCCTGTCTATTTATTGTTCAGATTGAAGACCAAAACATTTTCTTAAATATATTTTGTGTAACATTTTATTTGTATAGTGTCGTCACTCGGATATTTAAATAGAGCATGATATTTTAAATCTGAGATGTGTAACATGTTAAATAAAGCTAATTGTTATTTTTGAATTTGAAAAATAAAATGTGATTTAAATATTTCTGGTAACGCTTCATGTTGGCTTGCAGAGCAGTTGCACTCTACATTTCAGAAGTTCAGAAACAAAAGGTTTTACTTGACAGATTTCTCTAAGCTTGTGCAGCACACTATCAAGAAAATGTCACAGTTGTACCTGTATTTGTTAGATGCTGTATTTGATAGATGGACAACTCTTGCAAAAGCTAGGGGGACATTAAGTGCCTTGGGACAAACAGTATGTACAGAAATAATTATCTGTACAATACCACTGCTCGTTTTACTGAAAGGAGTCAAGGAGTGGATTGAATGTCCGGCACTTCGAATTTTTGATTGAAACAACTTGGCAGCAACACCTCTTTTTTTGCTGTTTCACCTGCTTTCTTTTTCCTTTGATTACCTGGATTGTACTTTATTTGTTCAGGGAGAGGTGAGGTGTTCTGGTCCTTCACCTCTTTGTTCTGTAGATGACCATGCTGATCCCAGCTTGGATAAAAGACAGGCTGTGCTCTGGTGTTGTGCTGTGAGGTTTGACTCTTGTGCTTTGTCATTCCTCATGGGAAGTGACACCTTTCTGAAAGAGCTGCAGGTTTTACATGAATTATTTCCTACTCTGTTCTTCCATGCTAAGCACTGTGTTTCTTTAAATATTCATGGGGTTTTTGTCAAGAGTTTGGGCCAAGTGAAAGAAAATAAGTTATGCTGATGGTGAGAGATGCAAGCAGAAAAGATAAGAGAGATGAAAAGGAGGGTGCTGGGGGTGAGTGTAGACATGGAGGGGAAAGAGGCAGGGACAAGTGAGCACTTAACAAACTGCTGAGGTCCAGGGAAGGATCAAACACCAACAAGAGGGTTGCAGCAAAAAGACAGATAGGAATGGAGCCCGAGAATTAAATCGTGTGAGTAAGATAGGGTGGAGTGCATATGTGAAGTGAAATGGGTGGGATTGGTGGAGTGCCAGCATTAATTATTTAATTCATACCCTTCCCTGCAACCATGAGATCAAAACCAGGCCTCTTGCGTGGGACACACCTGATACTAAGGAAAAACAGGCTGAGTGGCACTTGGGAAGGAGAAATGCTGTAAAGAAAGCATTTCCCCTCCTTGTGAAGTGACAGGAGAAAGGGCAGAGGACAAGGCTGAGCGGGTGGTGCTGGGGGGTCAAATAGGCAAAAGGTGCCGGGGGAGAAATTGGACAGACCAGTTTTGTTTACTCCGAGTGTGGAGGAGCACTGGTGACCGTGCCTGGTCCTCTCCCACAGAGAAAGAATTGTCTTGGCAAATAACTGGGAGTATGTGGAGTAAAGAGTAAGGGAAATAAATAACAGAGATAAAGGAACAGAGTGTGTGGGAATGGGATTTGGGGACAGTTGGGACACAAGAGGTGACTATCTGCTGTATTCTGGTGTATCTTTCTTAAATGCTGTTAAACACTTAAATTTCTGTTGAATTTTTTTCTCAGGTTAAAGGGAAAGTCTGCTAAGATGAAGGCATGAGAAAATTTGACTGCAATGGAAATAATGGAATTTGAAAACTGAAATAAGATGTGTTTGGATGGGACAGTTGAATGTGGGTGCAGTCTTTGGTTTTTTTTCCTTCCCTGAATACAGCAGGGAAAATGAAGTGCTGCTGTAATTAAATAACACTGCATCAGGGTGAGCCATTAGAACCCATTAGCTTGTTTGTATAAAGGCTCTGGCCTTTGCTTCAAAATCCAGCTGGGAGGAGGAAATACAGGATAAGGAAGGTAAATGAGCTATAATTAATGCACAAATTATAATGTTTATCTTCCAGAGGATGGAGTCCCTGTTTTCTGCCAGTTGGTTCCTTGGCCTGACCGCATTTTACGCTTGGATCTTCCTCCCCTACCCAGTTTTATTTTGTTATGTAGGCTTGAGTGAAATGTAGCACTCGACAGGGCTGGTGATAAGAGAATTCCTGGCAATCCTTTTCTGCTTTTCAATGTCGGGAGCGCAGAAAGCCAAACTTCAAAAAGGGTTTTGGCTGGAAAGTACAAGAAAGAGGCGGATTGGAATTCACCAGAAGGTTTGCATTGGGTGTGCAAGTCAGCAAGGATCCTCATCAGGTAATGCTGAATTTGGGGCTTTGTGATGGAGCAGTGAGCAATCCAGCTCTTATCTGGAGCTGCCGTTCCGATCTAGCTCACAGTCAGCATTCAGCGCCTGAAATTTGGCCTCCTTTCCCTTCCGCCTTACTGCACCTCATATGCGTGAGATTTCCACTCGAGTTGCGTTTACTGGAGGGCACCAATCCAAATGAGTTCATGTCTATGAACTATTTCCTTCTCGGAATAATGGTGAAACCAAGTTAGCAAGCAAATAGGGCAGGGAGAGCTGCTTAATGGATCCCTTTCATGGACGCAATCACGGAGGTGCTTCTGAATGGAGCAGTGTCTGTCAATCAGCCCGAGCACAAAACACTCTTCAAATGCCCTCCATTCTCTTCCTCTTAGGTTTTTAAAGCTGTTGTCCCCTTCCTTGCTGGATGAAGGTGAGGAGTGGGAGTGAGAATTAAAGGAAACTGCAGTTCTGGAAGTAAATTTCCAAGGTGTCGGGAGTGATGAAACACTGAGCAGGTCAGTTTTTCTGTTGTGCTCACAGCAGGTGCTTGATTGCTAATCACAGTTTATATTTGTTTTGGCCCAGCCTGCTCTAAGTAGTGTTTAAACAGCTCTGGCTGGCTTCTGCCGAGGGGTGGCTGAGCAGCACCTTGTGGGCTTTGCACGCCAGCCTTTTGAAAAGATAAACAGTCCATTTCCATTTGTCAGTGAAAACGTTTGTACCCTGTCTTAACACCTGACTGAACCAGGTGAGCTGGGCTTGAGTTGGCCTGGGAGTGTCAGTCATCACTACAGGCTCTGTTAACATCTGTGTACGTTATGGAACAAATCTCTGTGACCTCAGATTTTGCTCAGTTTTCTGTGTTTTCATGTTATTGCAGCTATAGATATATTTTTAAATTTGCCTTCAAGCCTAAGGACTTCAGACATGAGTTATGTGCTTCATATGAACACACACTGAGTTTCCTGTCAGAAATACATGGAGATAAATTCGACAGTTTCAAATTTTATATGGAGAGAATTCCCATCAGTCTCCTAATTTCTAGGCTCCTTGATTTACCTCTGCACGTTCAACCTGTGTATTTCCAGTCTTTCCTGCTAAGGTCCCCATCTAAATGAACCCATCTTTCCTGCCTTGTCATATGTCCTTGTTCCCTCTGTCCCTCATCTGTCTCATCTCTGTGCTTGCCTCTCCAGTAAACCTCAAGGTTTTCTGAGAAATTTACAAAAAATGTACAAAATCACTTCTATCAGAACCTGATTTCAAACTATTTCAAACAGGGGAGTAACGGGGAAAACACTGAGCTGCAAAACAAGCCATAAACTTTCTGATTTTGGAGTTAGCTTTTCTACTGTCACCGCCATTGTAACTTCTTTAAACAAAACTGCTCTGGACAGATCTGGAGAGAGTTTCTACAGGGGTTAGAAATAATCCCCAAAAATCCCCTGTCAGATTTTTAAACCAAGAGCTGCAGCTTAGTATTTGTTGTGGCTGTATTTTTGCGTCCTTTTCCCCTCTTCCTCCATCCCTCTGGATAAATTTTGGCTGAGTTCTGCAAAGGCTGAGTTGTACATGATTCATTTGTCTTTCCTCATGTGTCTTAAATGTGTCATGTTTTTTCCCCACTACTCCTATCACTGATACTCCTCCTCTTCCAGGAAAGTCAATTATCTCACAACAGTCTGAGTTTTGCCTTTTTTTGGGGACACCACATCCACGCTGTGCTGGCAGATCAGCCAGCATGCCTGTGTGTGATGAGTATTTGAAAGCCCTGCTGAAAGGAAGTCACAAGTTTTAAGAACACTGACCTTTCATTCATACAATAAATCTAAGTTGTGACTTCAGAAAATGTCCTTCAAGTCACTTCTTCTCTGTTTTCTTACCCGTAGGATCATTCTGGTTCTTAATACTTTGTGCTCTTGCTTTCCTGGTATCCTGTAACATTAGATTGTGATACAGCTGGAAATAGTTGTGTGATTTATGTTCAGTCTATCGAACTGCTTGGCCAAGTGGGGAGGCTCTCACCTGTCTCCATCAGATCGAACCTGAAAGCTTGCCTGTGAGCCTGCCTTTAGTGCAAAATGTTACTGAGATTTTAATTATTCTTCAGCAATACTGAAGAAAATAGAAGCATATTTATGTCCCTAGAGACCCCTTGTGCTTTTCTTTTCCAAAATCTGCCTAACAGTTTGCATTTCTTACTGCAAACATACAAATTCTTCTTTTTGAGAAACAAATGAGGGGGAGAGCAGTGGGTGGGAGGAAATCCCCGCTACAGATGTTACAAAAGCTTCCAGGTAAGCAGCTGCCAGGCTAGGAAATAATAGGCTGAGACGAACTAAAAAATGAACCCCCACTTTGGTGAGTATCTTATTTAGGCACGGTGGGAAAATGAGAGAAATTTTTTAAAGATAAAAACCCAAATGAATTAATCTCATTTTCCTTTCCTTTCAAGCTTTCTAATACATGAGGAAACAGACTTCTGCTTTCGATGTAGGTTTGGCTGCTGCCCAAGAGACCTGAAAGTTTCATCATCTTGTTCCTTGTTGACCACTTCGCTTATGAGAAAATAAATGCCGGAGAGGCCAGTGAATTGTTGTTTTTCTTAGATCTGTCCTACATGAGTTTGATATAGTGCTGGGCAGTCAGCAGCGATGATGCTTAGAAGAAGATAATGATGGGTATCACTATCAAGAAAGTTGAAATATAAGCTATGCTTTGTGATACCTGGAAACTGGATGACTTTCAAGAGAGGTGAGCTTTGTTTGTGCCCTTCGGGTTTCAAAGAGGTTCCTTGTTGGAACTGGTCTGGGAATTTGTCCTTGTTCTTAGAGCTGTCATCTGTTCTCCATATAAATACAGCCTGGATTGTTCTGATGTGTGCTCAAGGAAAGCTGTGTAGGGCCAACCCAAGGCTCCATCGGCCCTCAGAGGAAGAACAAAACGTTTCTGGTAGCGCGTTAGAGCCTTTAATCATTAGAAGCCACTTCTAGACCACAGTGGTTGGTGACAAGCAGCAAAATTATCTTCCAGGAATTTGTCTTTCTTCTTTTTTTTTTTTTTACCTTCACAGGCAAAGAGCTCTACAACAAATTCTGTGCTGTGTGAACATTCAGTATCCAGTGCTCCGAGAATGAGAGAATCCGCAATCAGCTGCCTCCTCCCTGCTCTGCAGTTTGGAGTGCACACAAGCGAACACCGGGAGTATCTTTAGGATCCTTTTGGAACGGGCCATCCCCAGAGGGTGTTGCTGGTGCAGCCATCAGTGATACAGCTTAAACCTGATGCCCTGGTGATCTTTTAGTAACTAAGTATGACAGAAAAGATAGAAGGTTTATAGGTAGTCAGTGGTTACAGATGCATTGAACAGGGTTTTTTTTTCCATCCATGAATTGTATCTTCGTGTGGTACATGTCAGCACTTCTTATTCAGTGCTGATTATCCATTTATTCTTCTTTAGCTGTCTGATCTTTAGTTCTTGTACTTTCTTCCTCACCGGAAAGCAAGATGTACCATTTTACCTGTAAGTAAAAGAATATTAAGTGTGAGAAAATTGGGTTCAGAGCTGCCAAAAAGGGAATGCCACAGGAGGGGTGTTGTGGAGGGGTTGTCTTTGGGCCTCTAGTTGAAGCACCTCAAATATTCGTGTTTAATCTAAGCTTGGAACTGACATCCTTTGATTTGCTACACTGAAATAGCATTTGCTTATGCCATAATTTGTTACATTTCCCAGCTCTCCTCTGTGTTGCCTGAGCCATCCTGTGTGATGGAGTTGCAGCTGCCTGCTGGAAAGTGAAGTGAAATATGTGTCTTGGGCGGAGGAGCTGGCAGGGACCCAAAGCACTGAATCTCAGATGATGCCTGGTCCCTTATTCCACTTCCCAGGCAGTTCCAGCACATGTGAGGGTCCTTTCATGCCTGCCTGTGTTTTTTCCATACTCTGAGTGTGTTTCAGGAGAGAACATGGACCTCCTGCTCTGTGTGGGTGGTTAAGAGTGTGACATCCTTTCCCAGATTTATTTTTGCTTGTTCCCAGCTGGTCCATTTTGGATTTTCCCTGTTTGAGGATGTTTGTTGTACGTAGCTGGTATTTAATGCTGGAGAGACCTGAATAATTCGATCAGGGTAATTGATACTGACCTAATTACGCAGATGAGTTTTGCACTGGAATTTTTAATGGCACTTAATAATTATAAGAGTCCTTCATTCCCCACGTCTATGATTCAGTCCTTTGCCTTGTGTACCTTCAAAGGACAAGGGCATTGGATGGGATTATTTCCCTGTTTATTTTGTGTTGGGTAACTCTCTGTGCCTCCTGCCTGGAAAAGCAAGGGGAGCTGCTGCAGTTTAACCTCTCGGTGGAGAAAGCTGTGGTTGAATCCAATGACGCTCTGTTGTCCCTCATCCAAACAGGATATGGATGAACTCTGATCTCTGTAGGACGTTGCCAAGGTCAGGCGAGGATAGGGAGACTCTTAGCACAGCTCTGCTCAAGGAATCCTTCAGCCACATTTGCTAAGTGGGAAGCCTGCTAGAGAAGATCCATCTTTGCATTCCATCCTGTTGACATCCATCCTGTGGATGGTGTCTGTCTGCAGAGGAGGCTCAGTCCAGGAGAGAGTTGCTCCGCACCTTCCTAACTGGTGAATGTGCAGGGATGTGTCCCAGGGCACTGCAGCAAACAGGGGAAGTCCAGATGATAAAGTCATCACCTCTCCCAGTTTCACCAGGCTGGGAGAAGGTGTTAGAGGGCAGCGTGATTCCAGACCTGCATCATGCCTGGGATCAAGCAGTTGTGTCCTTCCCCCGGCAATCCAGCCTAGCAGGAATGGTCTGGGCAGGAATGGTGCTGAGCCCAGTCTCATGTGGAGCAGCTGAAGTGGTAAATGATGCCCTTCACCTGCCTGCATCTGGTGCACAGAAATATTTGAGAGATACTTTTTTTTCCCCCTCCATGTCTGCATCTTGTCCTTGATTCCAAGTGAAGCACAGTGGTTTCAAAGCCACCATGGATGGCTTATTTCTAGATACATGTTTACACCTCGCATGTCTCTGGGGGGCTAAACAGGCACCAGATCACCCGTGTGGGTGTAGCTCTGTGAGAGTGAGCAGATAAACACCGTGCTCCAGAGCTGGTGTTATTGTTTCTGTCCCCAGAAGGGAGATCTGTGAAAGGAAAGGGCCCAAACTGCAGAGGAAAACAACCAGCATTTCATTTAATCATCTGGTGTTTGCTTGAATAAACCGGTGCTGCTTTAACATTACATTAAACATCTCTCCCACCTACTTCTTTTCAAATTCCTCCTGAGTTTCTTCCTTTTATTTTGGTCTGTTCTGGATATCCCAGGGTCTGAAATTTGTCTTTTATAATGATATGTAGCTTGGCATGATGCCAGCCTCAACTCCAGGGAATTTTTGTTCGTGTTAAGATCTGAAAATCTTTATAAACATACACTTGGAGGAAAAATAGTTTGGTATTCAAGAAGCAGGATAAAAAGTTGGAAGAGCTCAAAGTGCTCTTACCAGCTGTGTCATATCGTACTGGGCTGACATAGAGCAAATCCATAGCCCATCCATATTTTCAATATGCACACAGTTTGGGTTTCCTCATCCCAAAAGGACAGAGGAGAACTGCAAAAGGCGCAGAAGGAGACCACAGGGACCTACATGTAGCAGCTTCAGCCTCTGTGAGGTGTGAGTCATGGATTCGGAAAGGAACCACTGAAGAAAGGCCTGAGAGGGCTACAGAATCAAGAGTAGCCTGGAAAAGCAGATGAGGGTCTTCAACAGGAATGAGCCAGAAGAACAGGAACAAATGGGGTTTCTTTACAGACAGCAGGCACTGGATTTTCCTGATATCAAACTAAACCTCTCCTGACTCAGCTTCGTACCGCTTCCTCAAGTCCTGCTGATAAATAACATAGGGAATAGAAATTTTCAGTTCCGCTGAAGCTGCTGGGTAGAGTTTAGAGACCAACTAGCAAAAAAGATAAAAGAATGTGGAGGTGTGCACTCAGGATGATAAATGGTGCTGGAAATGTGTCTGTGGAGGAACAGATAATGAGGTCTACAGTGGGTTTTTTGGCAAGTTATGTAACAAGAAGCAACAGTGCATGCCCAAAGAAAAAAATTCAAGGAAAGGCCGCCTGTGATATTGAAGGATTCAGGGAATACAGCCACCAGAGGCTCCTTTAGATGACCCTCCAGAACCATAAAAGGGCTTGCAGTAGGAGACTGATGCATGCAAATTAGTTCTAGGAAAAGTGATGTTTATGTATTAGCAAGGAGGCACATTGTAATGAATATGTATGATTATGGAATAAATACTCTGTTGTAAAGTCTCACCACACACCTCAGATTAAAGGAGATATCCTCCTGTGTGTCCAGTGCTGATAAAGAATCCCTGCTTTCTAATGCTTCAAATTGTGTTGGAAAGTTTATTTTCTGGCC
Organism: Oriolus oriolus; assembly: GCA_013400235.1. Lineage (NCBI taxonomy): Eukaryota > Metazoa > Chordata > Aves > Passeriformes > Corvidae > Oriolus > Oriolus oriolus. Next base: position 145,759 of record VXBT01009064.1, read on the forward strand.
AATTTCGGTAGCACTTCACTGGCCTTGAGGGTGCTGCCCCCAGTGAGGATGTTGAAGACCCCACTGATGTCCCCCCTCAGTCTCCTCTTGTCCAGGCTGATCAGACCAAGTGACCTCAGCCGCTCCTCACACGGCTTCCCCTCCAGACCCTTCACCATCCTCATGGCCTCCTTTGGACCCTCTCCAGCAGAGCCTCATGGACACCCCAGCTTCCACTCACTTCGTGTCACGGATGGGTTTTCAATGGGCTCAGTGCCTGCTCAGCAAGGAAAGTTCAGCCGGGTTTCTCTGTGCTCACACAGCACAAACCCAGCTGGGGATGAGCCACCAGCAAGTGCCTGGGGAGGCCAGCAAGGGCCTGGCAGAGAAACCAGCCTGGGAGAGTGAGGGAAGGTTGGCATTGGAGAGGTTCATGTGATAGGAAGCCTATGCCTCTTGCTGGAGGGTTTCACAGAGTGGCTGGGGGCAAGGGGAGGTGTTTAAAGCTGTTTGAGGTACCCTGACTGCTCTGTGCTGAGGTTTTTCTGCCTGTCCCTGAAGCCTCCCCCTCTAACCAATGGTGCTGGTGTGTCAGTAGAGTTTACATTTGAGACTGCAAGTCTTTTTCTGTATAAAATTCCTATCTCCTGATTTTACTCCATTAGGGCAAAATGCTGCATAGACAATCCTGTTTACAGGCATGAGGCAGCTGCTTTTCATTAGGATCATTTGCCATAAGCCTGGCTGCAAATTACTTCTGCATTTAAAGATTCTCTGTCTCAGCCCCAGGCTGCCAGGGCGGGGGTGGCAGCAGGTGAGCCCTTCCCATCCAAATCAGGGCTGGACACCATAAAGCCTCATACAAATCAGCCCCACAATACCCAGCTGAGCACAAATGCCTCAGCCAGGAGGGTTTTTGATGGGTGCTGGTGTCTAAGAGCCACCAACCAGCCTCACCAGGGTCCTGTTCCACTGCAGACAGACATATTTGTTGGAAATCCCTAGAAATGTGTTACCAGATGAGCTGGGTCCTGCAGAATTATCTGTTGCACGAGATCCTCCCTGGCTCAGCGTGGGTGGCTGATGGGAGCAGCCTCCTCTGTGGCACTCATAGCCCAATTGATTTGGACAGAGACCCAAAGAAGTGGTGACCAAGCTACTATTTCACAAATCCCCTTTCCAAGCACACCTCTTAGTGACTTTTTTAAAATTCAATGTTAATTTTCAGAGCCACGAAGGGCTGCAATGTTTGCTCAGTCTATTTTTTCTTTAACCAACAATTATTCTGGCTTACTCCAGGTGGGATTTCTCTTTCTGCCTGGTGAGCTGCTGTGGCTGCTGGCAGTTGTTCAGCCGATCCAAGCTGTTGCTCAGCTGGGTTTTTGCTCCCAAGCTCCTTCCCAGCCCAGACAGCCAGGACAGAGGGGAAGTGTCACACACGGACACGGGCCAGCTCTTTGGCCTGACTGCTGTCTTTAACATCTGGATTCCTTCACGTGGAGTCATGAGCAGAAGTAAAAGAGAGTTCAGGCTGAAGGGGGAGGAAATTCCCCTTCGACAGCTCATTCAGTCTGTTGTTTGGGGACGTTCAGCATAGTGGCACAGTTATTAGAACACCCTGCTGGAGGAATTGGACCTGTTTCTGATTTTCTCTCCGAGAGCTGATGCTGAGGGTGATGGCAGCTGCCAGCATGGACCCAGTCATCCTCCCTGCAGGCATGCACAGAGCAGCTGGGATTTAGACCTTTCAGGCTGAGCTCATGCCTGCCTTGAAATCAAGGCGGGGTTTTGCCACCGGCTTTGTTATACAGCCTCAGTACGTGCAACAGATTGCTTCTGAGCATCCCATTCCCCAGGAGGTTTCCACCAAAATACCCGACTTCTGTCTGGAGCCGGAGGCACCGTGGCTCATGGCTGGGTGATTTCGAAGGAGGTGCTGCCAGGGACAATATTTGGGAGTCATTTGCTCCCTGCGCACAGCAGGGAGAAGAATCCATCTCTTTTATTCCCTTTGCTACTGTAGTCCCCTAGTGGCTTCGTGGCGTGGGCGTGCAGAGCAGCGCTTCCTGCAGCCTTTAGGAGCTGGGATTTATCCTCATTTTTATGATTTGTTTGTTGGACTTTCAACACTTGCCTTCACTTCTCCTCTGTTGTGAGAGCCTTTAGCAAGAGCAGGAAGTGGTAGCTCTGTACCAGGAATGTCCCACCATGCTCCAGAACCACGTGCAGCTAACAGCATTAGAGGAAACAGTGGTGCCATGTTCTCGATTTGAACATCTGCACTGTTTCTTAAACCACTTCCTGACTGCAAAATCATCCTGAAAGTAACAGTTTCTTCAGTTTTCTAGTTTTCACACCCCAGCAATCCCCGCTGCCTTCCTCCGGCACCTTCCAGTCCCAGATTTGGTGTGTGCCCAGTGAAGCCAGCAGCAGCACGTTGGAATTGAAACCTTTTCCCGTGCAGGGAGTTGCAAGGTGATGGCACTGCCAGGCTCCTGGAGCAGCTGCTGGCTGTGGTGAGGCCAAAGGAGAGGGGAACAGGGGTTTATCAGTGCAGATAAGGCAAGTTTGAATGCACCTAGCCTAGGTAAGTATCAGGACAGGATCTGTGCCACCCCTTGGCACCCCATTCCTGAGCAGGCAGGGAGTAAATCCCATCAATCTGACCCCAGCCTTTGTGGCATCTATTTGGCTATTTTTTTTCTTTTTTTCCCAAGTGTTTCTCTCTCTCTCTTCTTTCTTTCTTTTTTTTTTATGGAAGGGCCAGAACCTCCCTCCCTCTGCCCCAGCTGTGCAGCAATGAACCAGCACGGAGAGGAACAGCAAAGTGCCGTGGCCGCCTCCCACCCACGAGCGCTGCTGCAGGAAAGCGGCGGGGAGGGAGCGGGGATCCCCTCGCTGACAAACCACCTCTCTCAGCACCTGGATCCAGGGACGCACAGTCATCCCGAAAGTTCAGGGCGGGTGCCGGCACGTCTCTTTCCTGCGCATCACTGAGCTGGCACCGCGTCACCGCCTTCCCTAGGCCAGGCCAGGCTGCTTTGGGGCAGAAGGGTGCAGTAGAACTCTTTTTTGCCAGGCTGGGAAAGTCCCTAAAGCACTACTGGGCTTTTCCCACGGCCGTGCCAACACAGAGACACGAGGCTGAGTCTTTCTCTCTGCAGCAAAATCCCCCCCCGGAGGCAGTGGGAGCCAGGGCAGCAGCGAGCCAGGTGGGAAATGTTGGGTTTTGTCATCAGCTCCTGAAATGTGGCCACCACAGAGGGAATGGTCACACTGTTGGAACGGCTTAGACTGCTGCTGGTTCTCCTTCGGTGCTGCTTTTTTTCCGAGGGAAAACAGCCGCATGCAGATGTGCACGGGAAAGGATGGACCCGCCTGGGCAGGAGGGTGGCCCCTTTGGAGGGGGATTCGGATGGAAAACTCCTCCAGCACCATTAGCGTTACCCCGGGACACCCGGAACAAGTCCCTTGTGCGGCCGAGGGCAGCTGCGAACAGCAATTAGCAGCAGAATAACAACCCCAGCAGCCTCCCGGGGAACTCGGTGCTCCCAAGTGGTTCAATCAGCCCTCGCCTGCATAAAGCAGCGGGGGGAATGCCGCTCTCCCCCTGGCTGCATCAGTCTTATTTTCATTTCTTACCAGCGGAGCAGCACTGCAGGCTCACGGCAAAGCGAGGGGATGCAAGAGCTCCACCCAGCTGCCCGCTGGTTCAGAGGTGGTTTTACACGGCGGCTGCTGGGAAACACAGCCCCGTGGTTGGTTTTGTGCCCAGCCAGCGTGTGAGTGAAGATATGAGTCATGGTCCCGCAGCCTGTGAACTCGCTTTGGTGTCCCTCTTTGGGACAGCCGGTATTGATTATTGTCAGCTGTAAGAGGGGGCAGGGAGGGATGAGCCGGGACGCGGCTCCCCGCTGCTGTTTCAGAGGATTTGTTAGGTTTGCAGCTGACTGTTGAGAGATTAATGGACAAACCCCAACCACTTTGGTATTGTGTGCTCTTTATTTTTAATATAAATCAGTTTTGCAGTGGTTGGCAGGACACAAAGCTGCCTGCAGCCTGGGTTTCCTCCCACCAGCAGCAGTGGCCTGGCTGGGCGTGAGGGCCGGTGGCTGGGGCATCCCTGCGGCAGGGTTTTTGTTCGGAATTTTCCTCCTGCTGCAGAAGGTGGCAGCTGTTCCAGGAATGGGATGAGCCTGCCCAGGCCCAACTGAATGCCGCCCTCCCACATCATCTAGGGCAGGTCCTCCCAAGAGAGCCCTGGCTTTGGAGTCTCCTGGTGTTGAAGGGATGGCCATCGGCCCTTTCGTCTGCCACTGTCCCTCTGGTCCAGGGCAGAAGGGCCATGTCTGCCCCTGCCAGGACAGACTAGAGGGCATAAATCCCTGGCTGGGGTGATGGCTGCTCTGTCCTTCTCATCACCAGGTGAACCACCTCACCAAACCCACCCCAGTGAGTTTCATCTTCTTTTTTGGGTGCAAGCAGCTTTTCTTGGTGGCAGTAGTGGCTGCTCTGAGTCCTTATGCTGAAAGAGCGAGAAAAGTCACCCTTCAAGGAAAAAAAGGAAGAGCAGGAATGTTTTTCCTGCCTTGCTAATGAGCCAAAGTGGCATAGCAAGTTGTCAGGGAGATGCTCTCTCTGGCAGCAGGATGCACCTGATGAACTCCCCTCTGCTCCGTGGGATAATCACATGGGGAAAAGAATTCGTGTCAACATCCAAGGATGCCCTCACAGGCTAAACAAGATATTGCAACTTGGGTGTTAAAGTTGCACTTTTTGGTGGGTTTTGTTTCCTTTTGTTTGAGCAATACTGGTTTTCAGCTAGATTTCTCCTTTCCAGCTGCAGTCGGAGCCAACTGCGGGTGTTGGTGCAACCAGTTTTGCTTCTCTGGGGTTCAGGAGCATCCTTCAAGGTGAGGTGGGAGGTCAGAAGTGGGTCAAGACCAGCAGCTCTTGTTTGTGGGTGTACCAGTGGGTCTAACCTCTCTCGCTGAGGTTAAATAATAGTGCCTGAGGACACCCAGGTCGGGATAAAGAAGAAGCAGGTGCCTTGAAAGCCCAGAGAAAAACCAGCACTAGCCTTTTTACAAATCTTGCAGGTGTGCAATCTGTGCTACCAGTCTATAAAAATCCCACAAAATGCAGAGCTTAAACTATGTATCAGTTATGTTAATAGTACTACAGTCCACCATCAACATTAGGTGAAACACTCACCGTGACAAACTGGAGCACGATGGCATCACTCATTTAAAACATCCCTGAGCACAGTTCAGAGGATTAGCAGCTGAATCAGTGAAGAGCAACTGGTGATCACGGAAAGCCAGTTCCCTGTTTAAGGAAAACGTCAGCTCCTGAGAAATCCCTTACCTTTAATTGTATCTGAGAGCGTAATTGCATCTTCGGCCCCAACAGACCGAAAATCAATCTGGCCAAGGAGTGACACAAAGAAACAGGACTTTGACGAGTGACACAAAGGAATGGGACTTAAACTGGTGCTTATCTCTGGTCACTGAATACAGGGATCTCCTTCTACATAATGTACATATAAATAATAGAGCAGACCCTGCAAGCAGAGCCCTTGCCAGCTCACTCAGAGGGATGGAGCTGTTGAGACCAGCACCCCTGGATGTGTCCCTGGAATTTCACTGGGCACATTGCTAAGCTCTAAAGAGCAGCACAGCTTTTGAAACCTGTTTAAAAAAAGAGTTTATCACTGATTTTACCATTTTTCCTAAGAAGTATTCTCATCTCTGATAAAAATGTGTTTGTTTTGCAAGCAGCTTTTAGCTGTCATCCATGCCACCCTTTGTTTTGGACTTTAGTTATTTCTGTTTAGTGAGGTGATGAGCAAAATCCTTATTTCTCATCCTACTTTAGCTCTTCCCTCTTGCTTTTGGTGCGTAAGAGAATTATGAATAAGCAAGTGTTCAGTTACTTTGACTTCCTAAGGAAGAAATAAAGCAAAAGTCAGTATAACCCAGTGTGGTTTTTGCTTTCCCTTTATTCAGCAATGCAATCACTAGAGGGAGGCAGATGGTAAATTTATCTCTCCGGAGCTCTCAGACACTCTGTGGTGCCTCATAAATGACAGCAGAACAGTTGTAAGTAGGAGCTCCTGGTATGTCATGCTGCCTGGAGAGGAAATTTTGGGCACTTGATGAAATCAACTTAATTCTGTTGGCTGTCCACGCTGGCAGCCCTGAAGGCAGCCGTGTCCTCCTCAGCAGCTGTAGAGGCTCCTGAAGGTTGTGTTGGGTCCCTCAGCTCATCCTGGGGTGATTCAATCCCCTCCTGAGAAACCAGGGGTGCAGGAGCTGGTAGAAAGGCAGAGACATTCCATTTGGGGGTTTTGGCCCTGTGCTGCAGAATTTGTGCAGCTTGGCTCAGGCCAGTGTGGACGTGCCCAGAAGCTCTCCAAGAGATGCTCCTGGGCCAGGTGACCCTGAAATAAGTAAGAACCAGCAACTGCTGAGCATGAAGATTTAGTCAAAAGGACCAAACATCCTAATGGGTAATTTATGCTTTTATGGGAATTGGCTGGAAATAAAGACTTGCTACCAAGCAAACAAACCACATTAAGATTCCTCACTCAAATACTTATATATCAGCACAGAAAAAATAAACTTGGCCTTACGAGTTATTTCATCATCTCTACCACCTGTTAAGCTAAAATGAAACAAATGCTCCTCTTCTCCTCATGAACCAGAAGATACCTTAGGGACCTCCCAGGATCCTTATGTTTCAGAGTTTACATCCTGGTAGCACAACGCTGTTCAATGTTCAGGAGGGCAAACCTCATTTACATGGAGTTTACACCACTTGGACACACACGAGTCTATGGGGCTGTGGGTGTTGTCTACCTAAACTTTATTTAAGCCTTTGATACCATTTCCCAGAGTATTCTCTTGAAGGAACTGGCTGCTCATGGTCAGGTCAGGTGTACTCTTCGCTGGGTAAAAAACTGTCTGCACGGCCAGGCCCAAAAAAGGAGTGGAGTCAACGCTGAGTTGGAAGGGACTTACAAGGATCATCAAAGTCCATTCTCTGGCCCTGCACAGAACAGCCTCAAGAATCCCACCAAGTGCCTGAGAGTGCTGTCAAAACACTTCTTGAACTCCCTCAGCTTGCTGCTGTGACCACTTCCCTGGGGAGCCTGTTCCAGTGCCCAACCACCCTCTGGGTGAAAAACCTTTTTCTAATATCCAACCTAAACCTCCTCAGCTTCCCCTTGTGAGGAAGTTGTGACTGCAGTGAGGTCTCCCCTCAGTCTCCTCTTCTCCAGGCTGAACAGACCAAGTGACCTCAGCCCTTCCTCACACGGCTTCCCCTAAAGGCCCTTCACCATCCTCATTGCCTTCCTCTGGACACTCCCTAACAGGTTTATATATGTTTTCTGTTACAGTGCCTAAAACTCGAGGTGAGGCCACCCCAGTGCAGAGCAGAGCGGGACAATCCCCTCCCTTGCCCGGCTGGCAGTGCTGTGCCTGATGCCCCCCAGGACAGGGTTGGCCCTCCTGGCTGCCAGGGCACTGCTGACCCATGTCCAACTTGCCATTGACCGGGATCCCCAGGTCCCTTTCCACAGCGCTGCTCTCCAGCCTCTCATTCCCCAGTCTGTACACCCAGGGTTGCCCCATCCCAGGTGCAGAATCCGGCATTTGCCCTTGTTAAACTTCATATGGTTGGTGATTGCCCAGTCCTCTCATTTGCTGAGGTCTCTCTGCAGGGTCTCCCTGCTTTGGAAGGAGTCAACAGCTCATCCCAATTTTGTTTCATCTGCAAACTTGCTCAGTATCCCTCCCAGCCGTGTGTCCAAGTCATTTGTGGAGATGTTGAAGAGCACAGGGCTGAGGATGGAGCCCTGCAGAGCCCCACCAGTGACAGGTCCCCAGTCTGATGGCCCCCCGGGCACTGTAACCCTTTGTGCCCCACCCACGAGCTCACCCATCACGGGATGTTTTTATCCAGCTGGGGGATGCACATTTTGTCCAGGAGGATCCTGTGAGAGATGGCATCAAAAGCTTTACTGAAATCCGAAAAGGTAACATCAACTGGCTTCCCTTGATCAGCTGGGCGGGCTACCCTGTCATAAAAGGAAATCAGGTTTGATAAGCAGGACTTGAAGCTGTGCTTGCTGTGGCCAATGACTGTCTTGTCCTTCAGGTGTTTTCCGATACCTCACAGAATAATCTTCTCCATAATTTACTAGTCACTGAAGTGAGACTGACAGGCCTGAAGTTTCCAGGGTCATCCTTCCTGCTCTTCTTGGAAACTGGGACAATGTTTGCCAGCTCCTGGTTAGTTGTGACCTCTCCAGATTCCCAAGACAATTCAAAAATCATGGAGACAGGCCTCACAATGACATCAACCAGTTCTTTTAATATTCTCAGATGAATCCCATCAGGCCCTGTAGATTCATGGGGGTCCAGCTGGAGCACTGGGATGGTCCTCAGGGCTCCGTTCAGGGCACTGGGATCCCCTTACCCCATCACTGGTGTTAAAGACAGAAACAAAGAAAGCATTAAATATCTTTGCTTTATGGCCCTGTCTGTGAGGTGACCATCCTCATCCTGTAACAGGCTGATGTTATTTCTGCAATTTTTTTTTATATTAATGTATTTAAAAAACCCTGTTTTTATGGTCTCCCACAGTTCTGTGCAGCTTCAGCTCCAGCTGAGCTTTGGCCACATGAATTTTTTCCCTACAGTGGTGAACAGCATCTCTGTATTCCTCCCATGTCACCTGACCTTGCTTCCATGGGGCATACACCTCCCTTTTTTGCCATAGTTCCAGAAGAAGATCCCTGCTCAGCCAAGCCAGCTTTTTATCTTGTCTGCTTGACTTCTGACATTTGGGAATTGCCTGTTCCTGTGCCTTTAGGTGCTGCTTAAAAAGTGACCAGCACTGATGGACACCAGCACCTGCAAAAATGTTTTCCCAGGGGACCTTACCCTCTACTTCCCTGAGCAGCCTGAAGTAATATCCAGGGTTGAAGTTTTGCTGGC
>VXBT01009065.1:0-41426 GCA_013400235.1 Oriolus oriolus
TCTGCATCCCCCTTGGATCCCCACAGGCTACGGGGTGGATCTCTGCATCCCGCGTGGATCCCCAGGGGCTGCAGGGGCACAGCTGCTTAGCATGGTCTTCACCACAGCCTGCAGAGGAATCTTGGCTCCAGCGCCTGCAGCACCTCCTTGCCCTCCTTCTCCACTACCCTTGGTGTCACCATGTTTTCCCTCACATGTTCTCACCTCCTCCTCTTCTCTGACTAGAATCTAAAATCCTGTGACTTTGTTTTGATTTTCCTCTTAAATATGTCATCACAGAGGTGTTACCAACCTCTCTCACTGGCCCAGCTCTGGCCAGCAGCATGTCCATCTTCAGAGCCATCAGCCACTGGCTCTGCCAGACATGGTGGGAAGCTTCCACCAGCTTCCTCACAGGAGCCATCTTTGTGGCCCCCCTGCTACCTAAAACCAGGGCATGCCAAACCAACACACCATCTAAGAGTCCACTCATGCAATCCACCTCTCTGATTTGGAGAGAAGGATGTTGTGGGCATCTGCGTCAAAGGCTTTGCAGAAGTCCAGATAATAAAGGACATCTGTGTCCCCTCCCTTGTCTACTGACCTATGTACAAGGCCACTGGGTTGGTCAGGGAGGACTTGCCCTTGATGAAGCCGTGCTGGCTGTCCTTAATTACCTCCGTGTCCTTAGCAGAGCCTCCAGGAGGGTCTGTTGCATGATCTTCCCAGGCACAGGGGTGAGGCTGAATGGCCAGTAGTTCTCAGGGTCCTCCTCTCTACCCTTTTCTACTTCCTACCCAAAAGCTGGGCTTTTATTTCACCCCCAACGCTAGCATGCCAGCCCTAGGCTCATGTCTGCCAAGCCTGGTCTTATCCCCTTCCCCCTTCAAACCTAGTTTAAAGCCTTCTCCATCAGCCAACTCAAAAGCTAGAATCCTGAGCTTTGTTATTTTAAAGGCACAAAGACTGATGTGAAGAATGTAGAATGGGGAAGAAATGTGCAAATCTGATCTCTGCAGCTGTCCACTGTTTTTATCTCTGTGCTTCCTATATTTCCTGTTACGCTGCTGCTTATTTGCCCTTCAGCAGTTCACAGCTGTGTGAGTTGTCCTTTGGCTATGCTGTTTAGTAATCCTTATAAAATAATGACTGGAGGAACTGTGGGCTCTTGTGGCAGCTTTCCTTCCTTGTGTTGCAGGGATCCAAGGAATAGTGGATGCCTACCGCCAGATTCTGCCTCAGATCCAACTCTACGGGCCAACCAACTTCTCTCCTATTACAAACCACGTGGCAGGGTTTGCAGCACACTCACTGGAACAAGGAACTGCTGCAGTGAGTGCAAGGCCTTTACTGTGGATCTCCTTTGGGCTGATGTTTCTGTTTTCCATGTTTATGATTGAATAGAATTGAATAGTAAATTGACATTATCTTCCTTCCTTAGAATCCCAAGTTTAGTCATCTGTTGTTAACCTACAGAGAGCATGTCAGTGCTCTCTTGCTGCATACTGATAGGAACCTATACTGGGTAGATACATTAGTTTCATTGCTTGTCGGCAATTGAAACACGGACCCAGCCCAGCAGGAAAACTGAATCCTCTTTATTCAAAGAACAAGCTGGTTTTATACACTTACACGACCTATGACACACTGCTGTGTCAGCAGCACACCCCTTGAGCGTCTCTGTTTTGGGTGACCTGTCTGTCAGCTCTCAGCAGGCTCCTCCCCCCTGGAGGCGGGACAGTGGGCGGTGATGGGAGGGGCTAAGGGGGTATAAAACCTTGTGCACAGGCACAAAAAGCTGCATTCTGCCCAAGATTAGCTTGGATAAAGTGTAGTGGTGGGGGTATCAGGCCACCTTCTAGAAGGATCCTGCTCAGGATTAGCATCTGCAGACCCCAGTGCTGTGAGCCCTTGCTCTGGGATTAGAGCCATATTGGCTAAAAAGGTCTCTAATTGCAGTGGACTCGGAATAATTTTTTGGTGGATCCTGGAATTTGTTTTTTTGTTAATAAATCATTCTTTTTGTTTAAATTCAAGAGTTGCTTTGTTTTTGACAGATGTCCTGATAGATTTTAGCTGATTTCATTTTGACAGGCCAATCAGAAACATATACTGTGCTACTCTTTTTATCACCTAGCTGTGTCAGTATTTTTGGTGCTACTTATGTTTGTGTGTATATCAAATACATTTCCCACGCTGTGAGGCACTTGGACTAAGGAGATCCATTTCTTACATTTCTGAGGGTATTTTTTAACCTTCCTAGCACTTTGGGGAAATCGTCCTAACTCTCATAATGTGTTAAATATTTCTTCTTTTTCTTTCAGATTAAAAGCTAATTATTTAAATTAAGAATCTGTCAGCAGTTGGGTACAGCAATAGTAACTCTTGGTTAACTGTGCTTTGGAATTGGAACTTCAGTTTTCTCTTATTTTCGTTGTGTTTGCCTCATTTTAAGTCTGTAAATAGTTGTTATAAAACAGCAGTTGCTCATTTCAGAACCAGGTACTAAACTTCAGTTTCTGCAAAATGATAGAAATTTTAAACACTTTACCATGCTAAGGCATTGGTTTGAGGTACTCCTTTCTTTCTGGAAAAGCTCCTGTATTCTTCCCTTTGTGATATCTCTAGAATGTCTCATGTTATTTGTCACTGCTGGGTTTTGAGATTTCTAATGCTTCTAATTTAAACTATTGATAACAAAAAAACCAAGGCTTTTTGAGTTATACTGCAGGGGTATTAAATATCTCTAGCCTTTCTGAATGTCAGTCAGTAAAACAGCGCCCATCAGTGAATTTTGTATGCAGCTGGGTTGATTTAGTAGTACTTTTCATCTCTAGTACTTTTTGCCAATTGATACAACTGTTCTTTATAAATTGAACTTAATCCTTTATCTTTTTCTAGTACAGAGAAAATTGAAAGTGCACAATGAAAATCATTAGGCATAGGAAAAAACGTGAATGAACGTAAGTTTCTTTAATGTTCTGGTTTTGTCTCATCCACAGCAACATCTGATTTCTTTCTTAGCATAAGGGAGTGCTCTATCTGCCTAATACCTAATGGATTCTTTCTCATGTTTTTCAGCAATATTTTATCTTGCTGATCATCACAGATAGAGAGATCACTGATCTAGACCAAACTAGGCAAGCAATTGTTAATGCCTCTAAGCTGCCCATGTCCATCATCATTGTTGGTGTTGGTGAAGCCGATTTTAAAGCAATGGAGTTCCTTGATGGAGACAATGATGTCCTGAAATCTGATGGGAGAGCCAGCTGCACGGGACATCATCCAGTTTGTGCCTTTCCGACAGTTCAAAAATGTAAGTTGTTTTTAAATTCAGAAGAGTCCTGGTGCCAGGATGTATGCATGCTAAAAATTACCACGGTCTTGACAAGGCAGCAAGCTGCATGCTCAGAGGGATATGCCTGTGCTGCTTGTTCCCAGCAAAAGTTGAGATACTGGCTTCCGTTTTCAAAGCTGTGTGTCTTGCTGTCGTGCAGTTCTTGAGAGCCCTCATTGTATAATTGATTTTGCATGCTGTCTCTTGGCTATTGCAGGGTTAAAGGGGATGTTCTGTGTCCTGGGATGTGAACATTTAGGCAAGGAACTGAGATCATATTGTCAGTCTCTGATGTTGAGGCCCATGAGTGATTGAAGTTGAGATCAGTCTTCCCTGCTGCTGGAAGCAGTCCAGTCACTCCCCAGCTCCCCCTGATTTCCACTGTTGGCATTGGCGTTCATGCACTTTGCACGGTCAGTTGGATTGAGTGATTCAAATGAAAACCCAAAATGAGAGACATTGCTAGTGGCTGGGGCAGTTTTGCACTCAGACTAGGGCCATATAAAGGCTATGTAAGTCTGAAGTCGAGGTGAGAACAAGTGTTTTTCATCAGCAGTGCTCACTGAGACTGACTGGAAGTGCTCCTAAAGCTGTAGCAAGCAATTCTTAAAACAGAATGAATGTGGCAGGTGTTCCGAATTCTCTAAGAGAGCTTTTCACTAGGCTGACAAATCTCTTCTCTGTGGTGTTTCTGATTTATTCTCTCCATTCTCTTTTCAGGCTCCCCAGGAAGCACTTTCCCAGATGGTTCTGGCTGAAGTGCCCAAGCAGCTGGTGTCATACTATAAATGGCAGGGGTGGCCCCCCCGAAACTGCCAGAAATAAAGGCAATGCAGATTCAGGCTGGCTCTGGCCACCTGTAGCACTGGAGTGAAGGACAGCTGCCTGCAGCCACACTCGCCCTTGCACACTGTGGGTGCTCAGTGCCTTGAGATTGCACCAGTCACACCACTTCTTTCACCTGCTTGCACTCTGAGTCTTTGATCTTTCCTATTTCTATCAGAAGAAATGTAAATAGAGAAAAACCCCCAAGTGCTGGAAGTTTTTGTCACAGAAAAATCAACCTTGTTGGTTTTCTACCTTGCAACAGTGACACGTTGTGACACATCACACCACACATCCTTGCTTGACACATCCCATCTGCTACTCGCTATCAGGATGGGTCTCTGCACTGCACTGTTCCAGTGCTGAGCCTGGTCGGAGAAGTGTTGCACGTGTGTTTGCTGTAATGACACCTACCATGTGCTCCTTGATAGGTGTCTTTCTTCTATCAAGCTGCCTTTGAAATGGGGATGCCTTTGAAATGTTCTGGATGTGACTAAAGAACGTTGGTTGGATGCCTGAGGTAGTTCCTGTTGAGCCTTCATAAAGTGCGAGTATATTTTTGTAATGTTTCAGTGACCGTACCTTTCTGTATTCTTTTTAATAATGTTTTTCTATTATCAAAATTTCTTTCTGTGATGAACTCCTGCTTGGAGCCACTGCTATAGTTTAAGAACACTGCACTTTGCTTATTTATGGAGGATAAATGAGGATTAATCATTAATTAATGGGATTGTGGTGAGATTAAAGAGTCACATTAATGTGACTTTAAGAATCCAGCAGTTGGAAGCACTGAAATGAAGATGCTTTGAGTGAATTCTTTATGTCACACAAGCTACAAAATGAAGAAGTAATGTATCTGTGGAACTCCAAGGAGATGCTTTCTTGTCCTCAGTACTGTGATGTGTGCATTACATGGTCTGGGGACTGTAGAACAGGCACATGACAGCAAAGGACAAATGTTTTGAGGGAGACGGTTCATTTCCAAGTAGAGATAAAGAAACTTGGGCTTGTCATTGCACTACAAGTGTCATCACTTTCAGTTACATAAATAAATATTCTGCTTTGACTTAGATAACATGTCTGGACTCTTATTTCCTTCCTGGACTTTTCCCTTTGTTTTCCAGCAATGTGGATGGTGGTGTTTCAGTATCTGAATGAGCTTAGGTTCAGTGTGATCCAAAAAAAAGCAGAGCCAGTGGTCCATCACTGTTAATTTTGTTCCCTTTTAATCACGAAGACTGCTGAATTCCACAGCCCTTTCTTGCAGCAAGATGAGATGTTCCTTTACTGTGAAGTTACAAAAGAATTTGTCTATTCTACCATATAAACCAGAAAACAGTGAGAATGCAGTGGCAGACTGCATCTGTGATCCAGGCCCTGAAACTGGTTAAGTTTACAAGCTTGAGTGAAGGCAGAACTTGGGGTGGAACTCACATCCTCAACTAGACTAATTGTTCTGGGTGGACTCTGCCACCAAACTACCATTACACAGCTTGTGCTTGAAGGGCTGTGGGTCAGGACCACTGCTGAGCCAAGATGAACCTGTTCCAGTTTTTTATTCAAACCTATTTTGACCATGCTATGTCCTCTCAGGTTACATAAACAGCAGCCAGCTTCCTCTAGAGAAAGCTGGGCTGTCTTTCTTGACACCTAGCGTGTAGCACCCCATTTTCTTGCACTTCTTGTACTAAGTCTTGCACTTCAAGACTTAGTCTTGAAGGAAACCAAGCAACCTCTCGAGTGGCTGTCTAAACTAAAATGTGTTACAGGTGTGGAAGAGAGGGAGGAAAACTGCCAGGTCGTCTCTGAGAAACTGCTTTTGCGGTTGAGAACATCCTTCACTTGTGTTTTCAGCTGCTTACAGCCTTGTAGACAGAGCTCTCCTTCTCTGTGTTATGCATACAAGAAACCTAATGCTGGGTTTTTTTCTGTGCATGTATTTTGAAGGCCATTTTGCCTCTCCTTTTTAAACCTCTGCCTGCTCCCATGCAAAATGGAGTGAATCCTCTGTGTCTGCCCTGTAAGGAGTGGAGTCACTGTTCTCCAGCTAGCTGAGGTATCTCCAGGTACAGAACTCATGGATGGTAGAAGAGACCTTTCCTGTTTTGGGGAGGAAGAGGCCAAGAAGTGGTAGAGGCAGGTGTGAGGAAGTTCTCCTCCCTGCGAGAGCGGCCCTGAATTTGAGGGAGATGCTCTTTACCCACAGGTAAGTGGCTAAAATGTGAGCAAGAAAAGGGACACAAGTCCTGTAGTTGTCACTTGGGAACAAGAGCTGCATGGGTGTGGGTCCAGGTGAAAAGCAACGGGAAGCTAAGTTTGGAAGCTACTGACCTGGGATGGCAGAATTTTGCCTGTTTTCTATCTTTTACTCTCCCCAAGATACTAGGTTTTAGAGGAAGTGCAGACAGCTGCTGGGCACTTTGGTGGAAGGCTGGCAGGTCTGTTTCCTGCCACGTGCTGCCTTGGGTGTAGCTGGAATGCAGCCTGATCAAATGGCTGTCGAGTTAGAGGAGAGGTCAAGTTATTTTCCTCAGGACAATGTGTTGTGCATGCTCTCTGTGTCCCTCAGTCATTGGCTTGATTTATCTTCATGGTGAGCACAGGCAACACCTCAGAAGTCTTTTTACCCTAGCCAAGATTAAACAAGCACCTTTGTATTTGTGATCCCCCAAGGTATTTCAGCCTCAGGGCTTTGAAAAAATCAAAACGTGTTGCATGTGGGAGCTCAGTGGGGAAGGTTCCTCTTGCTTCCTGGACATGTGGCAATAAATATTGGTGGCATTTCATGCCAGGCTATGCCTCACTACCCAACAGGTAGTGGGAGATAATGCCTTTTTTGCCTGGATAACTGGTTGGGTTAATGGCCCTCCTTGAGATCTAAAACACACAGGGGACTGTTTTGCTAAAAATGAGGCACTGTCTTCAGGTGGATGCAGTGATGAGACTGCTGCAGGTGTTTGAAGAAGCCACACAAACTCCATAGGGAAGTGCTCTCTTTTGAACAGCTTTGAGCAAGTACTGGATCCAGTCAGCAGCAGCATAATTTAGTGGTCTGAATGTCTCATTAAACTGCTTAAGTTGCACTTCTTGCTCCACTCTACCCATGACTGGATGTTGGGGTCAGCACACTGAGCTTTCTGTCTGTTCTAAACTGATGGGCTCACAAAAGTGATGCCAAATACTGTCTGCTATGTTCTGTTGCTGCATGGTTGTGCTGGTTTGAAAGTAAACTGGAGGGAGAAACGAACCCCACCTTAAGAGATACTACAGGTCAGAGTTACAATTTATTAAAGAGATTATGATAAATACAATGATACAGAGAAAACTGGTTTTAAACCACAAAGACCGAATACAACCTGGCACCCTGTTGGTCAGGGTGATGGTACCAGTCCTGTCGAAGTTCTGGTCCTCCTCTAAATCCATCGAGTGGTGGTGCCTGAAGTCCCCAGGCCCAAAGATCATATATACTCAGGTTTGTTAGAAAAATGAATCCACAACGCCAGAGGTTTATGTCCAAAAAGGAAACAGAGGAGTCCCGTAGCTTTATTCATGAATAAAGGGAGAGACCAATGGGGCATTTTCCATAGGGTCTCTCAAAATGATGGAGGACGCAGCCTCCTTTTTATCCTAATTTCCCAGCCGCATTTCCCTCTCTCTTTCCGCATTGGCTGAGGTACTTGAGAGGTACAGACTTCTTGAATCGCCTAATACAGACGCCTAATGTGCACACCCCACACCCCTTTTTTCTTTGTATCTCTGTTCATTTTCTCTAAATCAAAAAACTTAGCACATTGAGCAACAATGTCAATTGGTGGAATTCCTCTGGAATTTATGGGTTCTCCCATTGCTTTTTTTACCTATCAGTATCTGGCTTTATCTACAAACAGGCGCACAGTTTGTAAAGACGCATGCCTCTCATTCCTTTCAGGTTCAGGTAGAAATACTCAGTACTTCCCTCAGGGCGGAGAGTTTTACAATTCCTGAGATAACACTGTGAGTCATGGGATATTTTGAGAATCCTTGATGGTTTAAGTCGTTGCAGCTGCCCATTGTGCTGGGGCTATTGAGTCCTTGATGTCCCATTAGCAGAGATGATCCCCTAGGCTGGGTGGGACTGTGCTGGCGCTTCCCCGGAGGCAGCTATCACAGCTGAGTCATTGCTGTGAAGAAAAAGGAAACACTCCTCTGCGTAGCAGGGTTTGCCTTGCCTTCTTTATCTTATTTAACACCCAGCTCATAGCCTGAGGGGTCGGGAGTGCATTGGGTAGCTCCTGCAAACAATCCATCATCAACGGTTCATCAGAAATTATGTAGAGGTGGGTAGAATACTCCTGTAGCTAGGACAATGGAGAAGCTGCATCCTCCCACCACAGCATGCTTCCACCGCCCCCAGAACTGCTTTCCAGGTGTTCCAGGAAGTGTTTGTGCAAGAGGGGAATAAAGGGAATATCCACAGGGCTTGCTTCGAAGTGTCAGGAAAATTAATCTACAAACACCAGAGGTTTATGTCCAAAAATGAGACAGAGGAGTCCTGTTACTTTATTTGAATAAAGGGAGAGGCCATGGGGCATTCCCCTGGGGTCTCTCAAACTGCTAGAGGGAGCAGCCTCCTTTTTATCCTGATTTCCCGGCCCCATTTCCCTCTCTCTTTCCCCACTGGCTGAGGTACTTGAGAAGTACAGACTTCCCAAAACGCTTAATACCGAAGACTCCCTTCTAATGTATAACCCCCCTTTATTTTTATTTAATCCTTATGGAATTTATGGTTCTTCCCATAGTTTCTTTCATCTCTCAATAGCCAATTTCATTTACCAGCAGACCTACAGTTTGTTTGTAAAGAAAAATGTCTTTCTTTCCATTCATCAATCCGTGGAATCCTTCCCATTGTTTCTTTTCTCTCTCAGTGCTAGTTTTATCTACCAGCAGGCCCACACCTTGTTTGTAAAGAGAAGTCCCTCATTCCTTTCAGAAGCAACTGGCATTACACAGGTATGATTCACTCCTTGGTGTTTGTGGAGCAGAATAAGCCACCCTGGCCTGCTGCAAGGCACCCTGTACAGCATGTGTGGATGCAGGTGTACGGAAAATTCCACTATGAAAAGCCAGTGTCCACAAAGGAGGCAGAGGAGTTCTGCAGCTTTATTCGAATAAAGGCAGAGAATCCACCGGGGCACAGCCCACAGGGTTTTCTCTCTCGAGGTTTCGGAGGGCGCAGCCCCCTTTTATCCCAAACTCCCGGCCACACGTTGCCCTCTTCCTTTCCCCATTGGCTGAGGTACCAGGAAGGTACAGCCTTCCCGAACCTCCTACCCCACATCCCTCCTTGAATGTGGCGTTTTACCCCAAAGTTCAGAAGTTCAGGCTTGTGCAGACCCACTCGTCTGTTTCAGGGGCCAAGCTGTCTGGGTTCTGTAACAAACCTGCTGCCCAAAGTCAGTAGAGACGTTAAGACCCATTTCAAAGACGTTAACGCCCATACCTTAACCCATCGAATTATTTGTAAAGACATTAGCACGCATCCTTCCTGTCACAGGTGTTTGGTGCTGGGTGCTGAGAGGGAGAACCAGATCCCCATGTGAGAAATATGTAAAAGATCTATGTTGACTTTCGCATTTATGAATTTAATATTTACAAGTGATAGTGTGTTATGTAGAAATAGAGTCAAGGTAGAATATAGATGAATAGAAACACAGTTAAAATGAATTGTAACAATGAGATAGTTGTAATGTAGTAATAAATGTCTAAGTTTATAAACCACAGAGCCGGAGTCCGAGACAGCTTAAAGAAACAAAGAAGACAAACCACATGCATCCCAGGAAGTCTGTTATCTAATCAGAACTCACAAGTCTGTTATCTCCTCAGAACTCGCACCTCCCGGAGAAACTGTCAGCTACAAATTAAATTGGAACTGGGGAGGCACTGGAGAAGAGTTTCAGCCCTCAGCCCTGAAAACGGACCCCAAGACTTAAAGCGGCGCCTCACTGGCGCAGGGGGGGTTTTAGTAAAGTGTGAATTATCTCCTGATCGTAATGAATATGTAACAGTTTGAAGGGTACTTAAGTTAACACTAACATGAATGGAATCGCGCCTCTGGCAAAACTGCTAAGCACCCAGCGCTGTTTGCCTTTGCTCTACTAATAAATATCCAATATTATACTGCTAAAATTTCAGCTCGTGACTTCATTTATAACACCCAGGAGAAAGAAATGCTCTCCAAAATCTACTCAGATCATGATTATTCGACTGCTTTAATCTGGCCTGAATTTGTGTTTTGGAAGAGCTCTGGCATCTCTATAAGCTCTCGTGTAGATGGGATGAGCTGGATTAGGCCTGGGGACTGCAGCAGGGAACACACTTCTGGCACCATGTGCCCCAGATCTCCCTCCTCCCCCTCCTTGGGAGGTTGCCAGCACCCTGTGGAGCAGCTGAAGCTCCTGCCCCACTGCCTGTGGATTTTGATGCTTGTCTCTGCCCTGCAGAGATCTGGCAGCTGGGCTGCAGCCGCCATCCCAAAGTGCTCTGGCATCCTACCTCCACTGAGTAGACCCTCAGGCCCCTGCTCAGGGGGCTGCTGAGCATGTGCTGTTTCCTCGTGTCAGGAGAGCCCAACCCTCACCATCTGAGGGTTGTGGTGAGCTGTCCTTTCCCACTCTCCTCTGTTTGTTTTGGAGAGTTTTAGCCACAGTACCAGTGATATTGTGCTGGGGAAGGCACAGGGCTGGGGTGGCTGAAAGCAGAGCCAGGCTCTGTATTCACAGCTGGTGTCTCTCAGTTCTGAATTCAGCAGCCCATGTCCCTCCAGGCACCAGCTGAAACGTGGCCATGTGATGGGTTCAGTTCTTCTGCCCTTTCCTGCAGTGCTCCCCAGGGGCCCCCCCTCGGCCCAGAGCTCCCTCAGCCAGCAGAGGCGCATTCTGGGAGGCTCAGCCCGGGGCCCCTGGGTCGAGGGAGGCAGTACAGCCAGGGCTTCCCCCTTCTCCCTGTTTCCCTCAGCAGGGGCTGCCCAGCCCATGGGGCATTGGGGTGTGGAGTGTCTGGCCAGACCGGCTGAGTGAGTTGGGGCTGAGTCACTCTGGCGGTGCACAGCTGAGCGAGGGGCAGCAGGGCCCGCTGCTGGCTCCATGGCCCTCAGCGTCGGTGTCCAGCGGCTCTCCCAGCTGCCAGGCCATGGCGAGCGGCAGGTCCATCTCAGCTTCCGAGGTGGGCTCCGAGTGGCAGGGAGGGTGGGGCTTTGAGGGTTGAGAGCTGGGGGCTGCTTTCCCCTGCCAGCACCTTTACACCTCCTCTCTCCTTCTCAAGGCTTCACCCAGAAGACGAGGAAGGTCTGCTGTGGCCCAGAGGCCGTCTTCAAGGAGGTGAGGGAACTGGGATCATGTGGAACATAGGGGACAGGGATGGGACAGGTCAGTATCTTGGTCATAAAATCAGAAATTGGTTTGCGTTGGAAGGGACCTTGAGGATCATCTAATTCCAACCCCCACACCATGGGCAGGGGCACCTTCCACTAGACTGTTTTCTGGGAATTTCTCTGCTTTGTCCTTCTTCCGCTCTGCTCAGAGGGGCAGATGGGTCCTTCACACTGCATCTCTGACCTACGCGTACAGGCTGCAGGAGCTGAAATTCAACTGAGTGACACTGCCTGGAAGCCTGGGCACATCAGAGCTGAAGGCAAAGCTCCCCCTGCCCTCAGAAGGCCAGATTGTCACTGCATTCGATGCCTTGTGGGGCAGGAGTGGGACTTGTGTGTTTGAGTGCATATGTGTGTGTGTGCAGGGGCAGGGATGGGGGTGGCCTGGGAAGCATGTCCGCCTCCCCAGTGCCATCTCCACTGAAGCCTGTGACAGCCCACCTCTGCTGTGCCAGTGGGTGGTTCCCACCTGTCCCTTGCTCAGGTCCCAGTGCCAGTGTGCTGCCTGGGGAAAGGCAGGGAAGGTGGGGGGTGGGGCAGGAGGAATAGCCACTGTTTTAGCTGTGTGGTGAGCTGAAACCTCAGGGTGCAGCTTTTCTATGAGCCGGATGACTCCTGCCTGGGTGGTCTCTTCTCTCCAAGTACCTCTGTATGTTCCCATGTTCTGTCTCACTCCACCTGCCAGCTCTGGGACCCCAGCAGGCACAAGCATCCTTCTTTTTCCAGGGTGGTGCTACTCTGACTTCTTTAGCAGCTGACCTGTGGCTCTGTGCTGCTGGAGGAGCTCTATGATCTGCCTGGGCAGCAGGAAAGTAACCTCCCACCACAGCTGCTTTTTGTCATGCCCATGGACTTGGTCACCTCACAGGGGAACCAACCAGCCATGAGACATGGGAAAGTGTGGCTGAGAATGAGTTGTCATCCCTTCCTGCTCCATTTGTTTGCAGGTCTTTCATTGGCCTCACTACGGGAAGCTCATAATGGGTGAAATGCTGTCCATTAAGGTTTACAACTGCAGCAAGGTTTTCAGTAACAGGTGGGTCCTTTGATTGTTGGGGTGACCAGTAGAGGTGGGGGAGAAGACATACTGGTCTTTACATTGTCTACTGAGAATAGAAAATGTTTATTGAAAATCTGATGGAAGGAAGATGAGCAGGATGCCAGTTATAGAGGAAGGATGGAGCTGGTGGGGCAGCAGTGCTGCATGTATTAAGTTAAAAAAGGGGCATGCTTTAGTTGTGCCAGCAGTAACAGGGACTACATAAGAATCCAAATCAGACCCTCAGCTGGGACAAAGGTTAAACAAGGCCCTGAAAACGAGCTACAAGGGCAGGTCTTGCTGCAGATGGGGGACCTGCTCTCACCCCAAACATCCTTGTGGTGACTGTGACCATGCTGCACTCAAATTCAACATATCTGTCGGTGTAGAAAAGCCCCGAACCCATTGTGTTATGGCTTAACCTTTAATAAGACAGCAATTTCAATTTAAAAGATCAGCCAGAATTTAAAATGCTTCTAGGTGGCACAGACACAACACTGTGAACTCAGTGGCTATTCCAACAGTTGTAAAACACTGCAGGGAAACCCAAGAACAGAGGTGACAGATTGAGTAGTGGTGGTGGAGCAAGAAAGGCAGCAGGGGCATGTCCTTCAGGGTGTGTGAAACATGAGGATGCAGGGAAAGGTGCCAGATCTGATAAAGAAATTGTAAGAACTGAAGGAAAATGCACCAGCTAATAATGTAAACCCAATAAGTTTGCATCCAAATCTTTTCAAAGATGTCAGAGAGGGCACGGAGGAACCAGATGAGCACAACACATGTGAGACACAGATAAAGACAGAACAGAAAGTGTGGCAGAATGTTGTGTGACTGTTTCCTGGATGCTTTTCTTATGGGAGGTGGATCAGAGGAATTGTCTCTGAATGAAATGTCAATAGAAACTGCTACAGCACAAAGAGATAATACAAACAGTAACAAAACAGTAGGACCTGACAGCCTGGAGCAAAGGAGTCCGATGGGAAATGAGTGGACTGACACTATATCCATACACTTCCACTGCTGGGGAGCAGGGTAATGGCAGGTGACAGACAGTACCATTCAAAAGCAGTTGGTCTTTGCACTGGGATGGTCAAAAGAGAGTGTGGAAGGACAGAAGAGAAAAATTTGTTACATTGCTCTATCTGTTTGTGGTCTCTGGACTTCTGCATGTGCATCCTTTCTGTGGCAGCAGTACCAAGCTGGCAAAGCTGGAAAGGAGGGGGATGAGCAAAGGGACTCCTACCTTGGGGGTAGGAAGTTGGACAGGCTCTGTGTCTCAGAGAAGAGGGAGGTGAGAAGGAATACAAGAGATCAACAGCTCACAGCTGAAATTGAGATGTGTGAGGAGCAATTCCTCTTGTCTGAGTCCTGGGTGGGCAGTCAACTCTTCCAGTGGCAGTTCCCAGCTGGCATTGGGAAGCTCTGCTTCATACAGGGCTTAGCCTGGCTGCCAGAAAAGATGCCACAAAGAGATGGAGGCCCATGTACACATGGGTGCAGACAGTGTCACCCAAGCTAGGGTTAGGAGTGGCAAATGCCATCCTGCATGCCTTACTGCCACTTGCAAGTAGCCAGATGACCCTTCTCCAGGGAGAAGCCCCTTTGGAGTAGGTAAATTTTGGCCTGACTTGCTGCAGACATTCCTGTGGTCATAGCTTTATGCCCTGTTTCTGTATTTCCTTGTGTAAAGCCTCTGTTTCCCAGCTTTATGTGGGAAGAGTCACCCCAGCTCTGCTGGGTGCCCAGACACAGACTGGCTCCTGTGAAGCCCAACTCTGCTGAAGGGGAAATCTCATTTGCCCTTCATGAGTCTGGATCTGCACAAGCCTTTAACCATCAATGGCAGCTCAGTTGCAAGCAGCTGCCTGGGCATGACTGGGGTGGAGGCACGACCTGCTGCAGGGTCAGTCTCAGGTATTCAGCTGCCAGACTCCCTATGGAAAGCACTTCAGGGCAGCTCGGAGGGGCTGTGAGTAGGAGAGTGGAGATCCCAGTACTCCCCAGGATGTAGATGCTGATGCTATGTACAGTGTTGTTGCAGTCTCTCTTTTTGTTCCAGGCTGCTTGGTACCCTTATCCTCAGCCTTCAGCACCTGATGACATCCGGAAGGCTAATCCTGCGGGAGTCCCTTGTGGACAAGAACAACAGAGTCACTGGTGTAAGTCCTCCACGGACAGCCTGGCTATCAGCAATCAGTAAGGCTTTGTGAGAAAACTCGTGTGGTACTCCCCAGGTGGATTGGGGGCTGAAGGGGAATCCAAAGTGATGTTTGAGCTGGGAAGCACTGTGGCGTTTGTGCCATCTCTGCACAGGGACATAGACATTTCACATCCACCAAGAGGTTTCTAGGAGC
Source organism: Oriolus oriolus (assembly GCA_013400235.1). Taxonomy (NCBI): domain Eukaryota; kingdom Metazoa; phylum Chordata; class Aves; order Passeriformes; family Corvidae; genus Oriolus; species Oriolus oriolus. The sequence goes on from VXBT01009065.1 coordinate 14,943, forward strand.
ATCTACAAATGCATGGGGTGGGCTGGGGGTCCTGAAGACCTGCAAAGGGCCTGAATGAGCAGAGGAAGGCTTTGTAAAAACTTCTCAAGTCTGGGCAGTGGATGTAGGAAGTGGCTTCTCATCTGCTTCAAGCACCACACAGTGCATGTGTACAGGCTGCTGCAGTGACGGAGTGAGATGGAAGGTAGCAGGGTGCCTTGGGACCCCCAACAAGCTTTTGGGTTAAACACTAGCACTAACTGGGTGGCTTAATGAGTGTCTGGGACAGCATGAGTAGCTCTGACACCTGACTGCCCCTCTGCTCTGCTTTGAGGGTCCTGCTCTCCTCCTGCCCTGGCACTGGGGCTCAGTGGGTCCTTTGCACTTGTAGAAGATGAACACTACCCTAAAATGAACTGTTTCCTGCCAGCTGGGTGTGCAGGCACAGCTCAGTGGGTTCCAGACTGCCAGAGCTGTGTGCCAGGGCAGCTGGCAGGGCAGGAAGAGCGGAGGCAGAGGCAGCAGTCCTGCAAAGTGCTGCATCTCTACTTGCTCTTCACACAGGTAGTATGACTAAACCACATGGTGGCACATGGAATGCAGCTCTGCAGCCACCAGATCACCAGCCTGAGTGGCACAGAGACAGGTTTCTTGTGTTGCTGGACTCCTGGATCACAGAGCAGGTCCAGGTAGAAATGGAGCATTTCCAGGATGATTTTTAGCCCATGCAGCTCACTGGATAAATGTTCATGCCATTAAAGAGACAGGGATTAGACTCACTCCTTGGTGCTGGTGATGATTTGAAGGGACCCCACTATGTAAGGTCAGAGCTACGCTGTGGCCCAGCCCTTTGCCCCTGGGTGCCTCTTTCCTTGTGCTAACAGCCACACATGTGCTGATGAGCTGCTCCAACCAAAACCCAACCACATTCAGTTTGCCAAGTTAGTTTTGGATTGTGCAACCCTGACTGCACAACAGCTGCAGGGGACAGAAATAGGGCAGGCAAGACTGCCCGTCCAAGAGGAGCCTGGGACCCTCTCAGCTTGGCTTGGTAGAGACATGACCCCAAGAGAGAGGCTGCTCCTTTAGCAAAGTGGGAATAAAGTCATTAGACTTCCTGCTAGTCCAAGTCCTGTTCATCTCTGGGACTTGAGTTATTTGTGCCCCTTTTTCTCCTGGTGGTTTGAAGGAGTGTTTTTAGAGCCTTAGCTTTTTATCCAGCTTCATCTCAGGCTTCTTCACCCTCCAGCCTTTGCTGCTGCCTTTCCTGATCACTGTACTGCTGCTTTCTTGGGCTGCATTTCTTTTCCCAGAAATGTGTGTTTTCCAGGGATTGAGCTTTGAACCCAGCTTGTACATCCCCTTCAGCCTACTAGCTCCTCCATGCTAGTGATTTTGGCCTCTGCTGTGTTTCTTTGTGGTTGTGTTGGTTTGAGATCAGGCTGGCCACCTGCAGACCAAGGGTGTTCAGACCTGTGCTGGCTGTGCTGATACCCAGTGTGCTCTGTACTTCTCTGGCTGTACTTCCATGTCTCTTGTGATGCAGGCTCTCCGTGTGCTGATAGCTTCTCCAGCATTTTAATCCAAGGTGTCCTGCCTGGGGATGCTCTGCCAGCTGTCTTATGCCTCCCCTAGACAGACTGCTCCAAATCCTGCATGTCAGTCTGCAGGGTTGTCCCCATTTCCCTTGTCAAAAATGCCTCAAGGTGACTCTTGGGGCCTCTTTATGGTAGATTTGTAAACTTAAGCCAGCTTTTATTCAATGAATCTTGGATTTTGGGAAGCTGCAGAGGAGGGAGTTTTGTTTTGTCTAGCTTGTTGATGGAGGCGGACAAAGGGAGTCTGGTGTAAATAGGCTTCTTGTGGGGATGTGACCATCTTTCTTCTGCTTCTTTCCACCAGCTTCTCACTTCTTTTTTTCTTCCATGCCCCCCCTTTCTCTTTTTTGTGACATTTCTGCCGTTGTTTTGTAGCTGCCAAGCTCTCAGGCCATTTCACTTTCTCCTTGTAGATCTACATTGAGTTGGATTTGCGCTACCAGCCTCCAAATGGCTCAGCGGGGAGCTGGGTTGAAGAGGATTTTGTCTATCTTATGAAAGACAGGTATGGAAATCCTAGGAAGAGCAAATTTCCAGGCAGTTTGTACAGCTGCCTTTGTCAGTGGCAGCTTTTGGGATGCAATCCAGCCTCATTTACTCTCCACCTCTGGCCAGTGTGATGCATCTCAACTCTACAGCAGCAATAAGAGAGCAGGGCTCTTGGATAAAATACCTTGTCACCACAACGAGCCTTTGACTGCAATGATCCACTGTAGGTGCTGGGAGTCCTGTGACCCCCTCGAAGAGCCTTCCTGGCTTGTGGTTGCAAAGTTGCAGAGAGCATGGCTTTGGCCTCCAGCAAGTCCACGCACCCTGCACGCTGGTTGTGCCCAAAGCCAGGGGAGTTGTGTTTCTGGGCAGACAGGATGACAGGCAGCAGCAAGGCCTGCAGAGTGTCACTTGTGGAACACTAGAGGGAAAACAGCAGACACATGGGATGGACAGTGGATAAGCTTAGGAGAAAAATGCTGGTGTCCTTGCCAAGAAATAAGCAGGAGCGTGGCTGGGGCACTGTTACTTAAATGCACCAGGGAACAGCCACAGCACACTGGTCTTTGCAGCAAAACATCTTTTTTTTTGCAGTTCAGAGTTAATAATCCATAATCCTGGATTTGAGCAGCTGGAGTAAGTAGCCCTACTTGAATGTCTTGGCTCACCCTCCTGGGTGGAGGGCAGTGCACAGCCCATTTGTCAGGGCTGATGTATGGCTCATGGCACAGGGGGTTGGGGCTTGCAGGACTGCCGAGGGGCTGAGAGCAAAGGAACTGGACAAGAAGGCTGCTGCACTCGGCAGGAAGCTGGCAAAAGGTCTGGAGACTGATGAAGAAGAGGAAGAGGAGGAAGATTTCTATGATACATCTGAGATTGAGGGCTCAGGCATCATCTTCAGCCCTGTGAAGAGGTATCCATGGCATGCTCTTCTCTCTTGCCCTTGCTTGGGTCCTGGGATAGAAAGTGCCAGATCCTGGAGAATTCCTGCAGCTCATGGCAGTCTGCTTTGGCAAATGTCAAAAAGCTTCCATCTCTAATGGCCCTAGACTGGGTGTGTTGGGGTTTTGCTCATTCCCAGGGCAATGGGCCATTATTTGCCAGGTTTTCTGTTGTTTCCCTTCGTGGGGACTTACTCAGGTCCATGTTGACAAAGACACCTGCTCACCTGGGCTTTTTTTTCCATGCAGCCGCTCCAGACTCTGCTCTGCACGGGACCTCTTTGCCACCCCAACCCCGCAGAACTTCCAGGTACTGCAGCATTGGGTGCATGTCCCTGTAGCTGCCTCTGGCCCTGGAGCCAGTCCCTTACTGCCTTGCTGCGGGCCTGGGCTTCTCCAATTGCCACATCATCCATCGAGGCCTCTAACATGAAGACCATCATGCTTTGTGTGACTTCCCTGGGCAGACTGCAGGTTTTAGGTTCCCTGAATGGACTGCATCCATGAGTGCTGGCCCGAGTATCAGTGAGCCCATGTAGTTATCTATGGATAAACTGGAGAAAGGAATCAGCTACATGTGCAATTGCAAAACTCTGCCTGAACAGAGCTTCAGAGAGTACCCAGGCAGGGCTGGTGCCTGCCAGCTTTCCCAGGGCCTGTCTGTCTTCCTTAGGGACATCTGTGGGACATGACTGGGGCCGGATGGCTATATGGGGGCTTGCTTGGATGTGCTGGGAGACTGGTAGAAAGCTGTGGCTCTGGCTAGTTATCTGACATCAGGCTAAATTGATTTCAGGGCAGGCCTCCCAGCCCAGCTATGGATTTAAATCTTTCCCTGGTTCTAAGTAAACGTGGACTCACTTTTGGTCCTATCAACCAAGCAGGAAGCTTTTGTGAGGGTTGAATTTCTTATCATAGTTTTCTTGAAGCGATTATTCTGTACCTTAACAATGGCCTAGTTACTTGTACTGAGAGCAAATGTGAGAACATTTCTTGCATATCTTAGACTCGTAAGCAGTTGCAGTAAATGGGACAGCTGCATTCCAGTCTTTCCAATGCTGTCCATCTCAGTAGGATTCAAAGAGGACTATTAACAGAAGATACAAAGAGCATCTTCTCCAAGATGCTCTGTGGGCCCCACCACGTGGGAGCAGTGGGTTTGCAACCCCTTGGGATCAGGAACTGAGGGTACAAGTGCTGCTGGGAAGGTCTGCTCTTGTCAAAAGTACTGAGGCTCTTTATTTCCTTGCTTGTCTGAAAGAAACAAGTATCTCAAATACCACTTTGGTCTGTTCTGGCTGTAGCAGATACCAGCAGCCATGCTTTTGCCTGCCCTAGGTGTCCACCTCTGCATTGAGAGTGCCCTGTACATGTGCATACTGGTATTGTTGAAACAATCTCAGGATGGAGATGTAAACAAGGAGAGTGCTGATTCAAACAAGGAGAGTGCTGATTTTCTCCCACATTTTCTCAGGTTGGGATTAATGTAATTGAAGCACAGAAGCTGGTGGGGGTGAACATCAACCCCTTTGTTGTAGTCAAGGTTGGAGAGGAAAAGAGGCACACAGCGACACAGAAGTCAACAAACTGCCCCTTCTACAATGAAGTATGTGACATGGACAGAGTCTCTGTCCTTGCCCCACCAGTGTTCCAAGTGCCTGGAACTGTCCTTGCAAGGGATGCCTGGTAGCCTGGGGCTCAGCTGTCTTGCTCTTCTCTTTCAGTATTTTTTGTTTGACTTCTATGAACCAAGGGACCTTTTATTCCACAGACTCATAGAGATCTCGGTATGTATGTCCTCCTCTTCATCTTGCACCGGTTAGTGGTACAGCTCAGTGCTTCTGTGCGTAGTCACTGGGAGCAATGGGCAAAGCAAAAACACTGAGGTGTTCCAGCCAGAAGCATCTGCCCACAGAGAGACACAGGGCCTTCCTGCGGCTGCAGTGGGGCAGAGACCTAGCCCTGCTATGAGCCAGCACTGCGCAGTGCTGCCTTCCCACCTCCTCCAGGTCAGGGTTTTTCTTCACCCTGTGACTGAAGTGGGGCCTCTGGGGCACTTTCTTGCCTGCAGCCTTGCTGCCCTGCTGTTTTGGCAGCAATTTCCCACTGCCCCTTACCCTGGAGCCTCATCCTGCAGGTCCTGAAGGTGAGTGATTGGTCTGAGGGGAGCTCTGAAATGATATGTGGTGTAGAAAAGCCCAGGCAGGCAGAGAGGTTGAAAATCCCTTGGCCCAAAGCACAAGGGCTTCCCCAAGACATGGGGATGTTCTGAAGACAGCTAAACCCAGCCAGCATGTCCTTTGCCAAGTGGTCTCCAGCACTTTCCCTGTGAAAGGCTGCATGTCTCTTCTGCTGGTGTGAGTTCAACAAGCACTGAGCAAGACTTGGGTTTTGGGAGAGACACTAGCCTGGTGAGGTCATGGCTCTGCCCAAACCCAGCAGGATATGGACACAAGACTCCCTGTGGGAAAACAGATCTGTCCTAGGTCCATTGTCGGGGGGTGGCTGACCTGGGGCTGCAGAAACTGAATTGGTTGCACATGACTGCCTTGGACTAGGTTTGACAGAGGGCTATGGGCTGGTGGGCTTTGTGGGAGTAGTTGGGTAGGAATGGGTTTGTCCCAGGGCTAACACAGATGGGTCAATCTGCATGAGGAGCTTGCAACCACTGCCTCAGCTGTGCTTTGGAATGAGCACTTCTTGGCAGCCCTGTGTTCCTCAGAGATATCTGGATGTGACACCTGGCTGCTCACACCTCATGTGCTCAGGTGTGCACTTGTGCTGTCTGCAGGTTTTTCACTCAAAGAAGATACCATTTCTGGGAACTTGCATAGGAACATTCAAGATGGATGTTGAGACAGTGTACAGCCAGCCAGGTATGAGGGCACTGCATACCTGTGCCTGAACCAGGCTCTGTCTGAAACTGGTGTTTCCTTCATGCTCTGATGGGTCTGGTCAGGGCCCTGGGTTTAAAGCACTTAGTTTGCATGAGGACCTGAGCTTGCTTCTCCTCCCAGCTATCTGAAGGCAGGTGACACCTCCTGCACCTTCAGAGGCAGGGTCAGAGCAGTCTTTGTGCAGACAGAGTTGGATGTGAAGTGATAACCTGGCCTTTCCCTAGGGAACTCCTCCTCTTCTCTCTCAGATCACAGATTTTTCCAGAAGTGGGCAGTTATCAGTGACCCCACGGACACCCGGGCAGGCATAAAAGGCTTTGTGAAGTGCAACATCTCTGTCTCTGCACGTGGGGATATTGTGGGCTTCCTTCCCACTGATTCCAGGAACCATGATGAGGACATTGAAAGGTAGGTGCAGTAGGATCTTGCATGGCCCTGGGGAACACCGCCATGTCTCTCTTCACACCACCTTTTTTGCCCTGTTTTCCCCCTCTTCTGATGGGCAAAGACCCAGTGAAAAAGACCTGTGGTGAGGCAGGATCCAGTGTTCCTGCCAGTCAGTGAATTTCCCAGCATTGTGTTCTGTGGACTCCAGGAGAGAAGCAGAACATGAATTTGTCTTTCAGGAACCTGCTGCTGCCTAAGAGAGTCCCTGCAGAGAGACCCTGGGGCAGGGTCTGCATCAAACTGTATCGTGCTGAGGGCCTGCCCAGCATGAGCGCAGGCATCATGAGTGGTATCTCCAAGATCATAGGGGAGAGAAAGGTCTTTATCGACCCATACGTGCAGGTCTCATTCTGTGGGCAGCAGGTGAGTCTATGGGGAAACTCTGTTGGAACAGGCTGAATCTCCCTTGGCTGTGTGGCAGCCTGTGATGGGCTCATGGTGCCAGGAGCCTCCATGGGGCAGAGCAATCTCACTGAAAACAGGCTGGGAGAGCCCAGTTCTTGCTGTCTTTAGCAGTGGCCTGAGCTATGCAGCCATGATTGTGCGATGTCTAGATGAGAAGGCTGTTCTTGATTTTTGTCTCTACAGAGAGCTGCTCATGGGACAGCCTCAGCCTTGGGCACAGCTACTGGCTGAGCTACTGGCTTTGCAGGCAGAGATTCATATCCTTAAACATAGGGACAGGGTCAAATAAATCCTGGAGCAGGACAGAAGTCTTTTTTCTGTGTCAAGCTGAGCTCAGCCTGAGACACTTGAGAGAGTTTACTGAGATAATGGCCCACTTTTTGCACACAAGGTCAGGGTTTCTGGTCCTGTAATATCTATTAATATGAGAATCAATCCCTGGGCAGTCTTGTGGGCCTGGAGTGCTCCAGGCAACCCTTAGACACCTCTGGGTCTGCTGCCTGCTTGCATTCCCTTCACTATGCAGGTCATGCCAGGGCCTTGGTACAGCCCCCCGTTAATGACACAGAGAGTAATTGCAGGAGCGGGGATAGGAGCAGGGACACTGCCACCCCCAGAGCCTGCCCAGCACCGTCTGCAGGTGGTACAAGAGTACATGCTGTTCCAAGACAAGCTCTGAGGCATCCCTTGCTCTGGGCACTAGCTGGGACTATGTGGCTTTTACACCTTCTCCTTCCCAGGGCGAAACATCGGTGGAGACCAACACCACTGAGCCCAAATGGAATGAGCAGATCAGTTTCATTGAGATGTTCCCACCTCTGTCCAGGAAGATTAAAGTCCAGGTGCTGGATGATGCCAATGTCGGTGATGTGGCCATTGCTACACACTACGTTGACCTGCAGGAGATCTCGGACCCTGACAGGAATGGTGAGGCTTGGCATGGCTGCCTTGGGGCAGGATGTAATGGGCAGCCCCATGCCATTCACTTTCTGCTTGGCATGGTGGTCTCCCGGGGGTGGGAGCAGGAGTGGCTGAAGCATGCTGACATTCTGGTGTCCTGGGCTGTCCTCTTGGGGGAGGTCTCTCTGCAGCAGCACACTGGAGCATAATGAGACCCCTGTACCTGTCTCTGCAGGCTTTAACCCCACATTTGGCCCAGCCTGGGTGAACCTGTATGGCTCCCCCCAGAACTCAGCTCTGTGGGATGTCCACAAAGACCTCAATGAAGGCATGGGTGAGGGCATCTTCTACCGTGGGCGCATACTCATGGCCATCACAGTGGAGATCTTCAGCAGCCCCAGCGTGGCAGAGAGGAAGCTTGGGGACAGGACAAGAGGTGCCTTGAGCAAACTGAAGCTGAAGAAGAAAAGTAAAAAATCCAAGGAGAAAACTAAAGAACTGAGCCAGCTGCAGGGAGAGGGGGAGGCTGGGAGCTCTCAGGAGGCCGAGCAGCCGAGGGAGGTCACTGTGGAGGTGGAAGAGCTTCATCCACTCCCCGAGGTGAGTTCTGCAGTGCGAACATGGCTGATCCATGCCAGTCTTTGGCATGCTCAGTTGTGAAGGGAAAGAGACAAGGTGAGAGGCAGCTGTGTTGGTACAAAAGCCATCCCTTAGCCTACGACCAGCTCAGTTGCTTCACATAAGCATCAGCCAAAGCTGTGGTTCTGCACCAACATCTCAGGACTTCCAAGAAATCTTGTCCTGCTTCTGGCAGCCCAGTGGTGATTTCAGCAGCATCCTGCTGAAGTCCTGTGGAAGGGCTGGCAGGCATCAGTCATGCCCTGGTGCTCAGGCAGTGTTTTGGCACACAAGGCTCTCAGGCTGATTTCTCTCTCCTTGCTCAGAATGTGTTGGGGAGAAAGGATGAATTCCTCCTCTTTGCTGCCTTCTTTGAAGCCACTATGATGGACTCCTCTCTCAGCTTGAAACCTGTCAGCTTTGAAGTCTCTATAGGTGGGTGTTCTCCGGGGCCCCATGTCCAGAAACCATGGGAACAGTGTCTCCCTCTGACAGCGAAGTCAGTTCTTGACACTGCCCTATCAAGTCAGCTCAGGAACTTGAGAAGAATGGGGAATGAGTCCAGGGAGTGTGCACAGTGCTTTACTTACCTGAAAAGCCTGGATCTCTTCTATGAGATTGGAGATTTGCACCATTTGTATGAATTACCTGTTTTGGAAAAGTTTGGGGAAACTCTTCTAGTAAGTGGGGGTACAAAAAAGTAGAAGAGTTTGGTAGCAAGAAAGGGGAACAAAGGAGGGAAAACTGGGATACTGGGGTTGACCATGTAGCACTGAGGGGATGTGACAACAAGTGATGGGGAAACAATGGTTGGAGAGTGGCTCAAAGCCCCCACCTGTTAAGCTGGACAGGTGGGTATGCTTGATGCTGATATACTACTTGAGGAGCTGATCCTGGCACCACTGTCGGGATGCAGATGGTAGTCAGCAGGCACTTGGTGGAGCTGGCAGAACTGGAGAAGACATACACGAGGACCTCCTTGCAACTGCCCAGCTCCCTCTTGGACCTTCTGGTTGTCCATGTGATGTGCTGGTGGTTGGACACTACTGAACTGCTAGTTCCCAAAGCAGTAAATACCCCTGTGCTTCTCTTGGCAGGAAGACTGCACGCTGGTTTTGTGGCTGCAAAACTTCTTTTCTAAAAAAACCTGAGTGATCCCACTTACCTGTTAATCATTTATGCTTACCTTCAAGGAAACTATGGCAAATCTGAAGAGGTTGTGACCAAAGGATGGCAAAAAGTGGAAAAGGGAGAAGGGAAAGAAGAAAGGCAGCCTTTACTGGATGCTGGTTCAGGTGGTGAGCTGGATGCTGAAATCCTGACTCCAGCTTTAGCAGCACTGAACAAATCAGTGACGAAGAGCCAGAGACCAGAGCCCATGGAATATGACAAGTAAGTCTTCTATGTCTTTCTATCCCACCTTTCCTGGAGCTGTCACAGCTTCCCAGGTTGGTTGTTCCAGATGTTATTACAGGTCTGCTCAGCAATGCATCATAGGTTTCTCTTCTTTGCAACCCTGCAGCTTGCCACAGCCTAGCTGGCTGGGATTTCCCACTAGCTCTACAAGCCCTGTGGTGTGTCTGCTTGATGTGTGCAGATGGCCAAGGACAGGGTCCCAGGAAAACTGAGACCTGTCAATAACAGCCATCCCTTTTCTGCTTCACAAGCAGCATCCTAAGGGCTTGTTTCCAGTGATGAAGGAGAGGAGTACTCTTGGCATATGTTGTCCTATGATGGGCAGGCAAGACACATACACAAGCTCTTCTGATGATACGTTTTCTCTGGCAATGCTGCCTAGTTTGTCCCACAGGCCTGGCAATGTCTTGGCCTTTGCATTGTGAGGCCTGTGCCTGCTACTACTTAGTCCCATAGCAGTGAGAAATCTTGGCAGCATCCCATGCTCCTGTCAGCCTCATTCATCTGAGCATGTGCTGCTGTCTCTACTAGAAACCTTGTGTGCTAGTTTGGGATGGCAAAGGGCAGATCCAGCAGCTTGCACATATGTCCATGGTGCAGAGCCCAAAACAGCCAATTAATTTCCTGTGAAGGAGACAGACTTCAGTCTCTGCTCCCTTGCTGGGCGTGCAAGCATGTGTGTTATGATATAGCATATGCTTTCTGTAGCAGGAGCCATAACCTCCTCTGCCTGCTGCCCTTAGGTCATACACCTGCCTGCCCATGATGCATGAAAAGCCCTGCGTGTCTGTATGGAGCTACTGGGAAGATCACGCCTGGAGACTCTGCATTTCCAACTGGATTGTCAAACTGGCAGAGCGTCTGGTAGCATGTTCAGGGTGTTTGTCTGTGGCATGCTCCTTCCTGGTGTGCTTTCCTTGTTGCATGTGCAGAATCTGTATGAGATGTTTGCCATCCTCACTACCTGTGCAAGTCCATGTCTCTCACAGGGCTTAGTCCCACCCACCCTTTAGACAGGTGGGGTTGGGCACATGGACTCATGCTGTGCAACTGCCTGGTCGTGGTTCCTGGAGGAGTGAGTGATGTGATATGATGTCTGCAACAACAAGTTTCTCTGCTGCCAGTCCTGAGCTGTGTAAGCCCTGGGCAGATGGTTCAGCAAGCAGACTCTCAGGTTGTCATGAAGGGGATGCAGTCTCTTCCCAGGACCTTGCCTTTGCCTTTTGGGCTTGAAAATATGAAAGCAGAGGTTGCCACAGTGTATGTCAGTGGCTGCTTGAGGACTGAGGCACAAGGTGTTGTAACAACAAATGTTAAGGTTATCCTTAGGCTCTGGAGAGTCCCTGGCAGCATAGTGCTGATCTGCAGAACTCATGAATCCCAGCTCTGCAGAAAGGCGTAATCCATTTATGGCAAATGCATCCTTGCAAGGTTTTACTCTGACCCTTCAGCCAGGTGCAAGCTTCGTGAATATTGTGATTTTGCTACAGGAGCAGGGGTTAGATGACGTGGAGAAGCTCTTGAGAAGACCAAAGGCTAAAGCAGAAGAGCGGCTCAGAGAGGTGCTGGAGGAATTTGTAGCTGGATGCAGGTTAGCATGTCCCTGATTTTCTGAAGTTTCTTGTTTTCGGGCTAGGAGGTCATATCATGTTCTGCCTGGGCTGTGTGCAGCCTTCTCTCTTGTCCTTTTGAGGTGAATGAGCAGAAGGAAATGAGCATGAGTTGGGAAAAGGACCCTGTAGCTCTTCAAGCTTGGAGAGGAGACCCCAGTCTTGTTCTGAGAATCAGAGGGGTCATAGATGGCAGCCTCAGTGTTCCTGGACTCCTGTGTGTTTCCTAAATGTGAAGGACATTTCCTTCACTCTTTTCAGTCATACAGTCAAGAGACCAGTGTTTCAATCCCCATGACTGCCCTGTGGGGGCTTATATGCACTTCAGTCCACAGTGCAACAGTAGAAAGGGAGCCTCAGGTGCTGAGAGTTCCCAGTGTACCTTCTGAACCAAGAAGCTTGCAGAAGAGAGGGCATTGCAGAAAAGGAGACTCCTGATGCATCTGGATTGGTACCAGGGATTTGGAACTTGTGTCCCTGCTGTGAGCTGTGCTCAACGTGCTGGATGCAGGGGATACAGGGTCTGTGCTGCTTTTCTCATTGCAGGCAATATTCACTCAGCGCAGAGAGAAAAACAATGGCTCATCCAAATAACCTGGACAGATGTCGGACAAAATACCTGATGCGCAACATTGTAAGTTGTGGGGCTTGGTGATGGTTGGTGGGAGCCTATGCAATCCCTGCTCTGGGGGATGCTTCTGGAGGACCAGCAGGAACTGATGCTAAGAAGGAAACCTAGAGCTAAGACTCATGGTATCAGTCATAGGCTTTTACTACAGCATCTCCCAACTTCTGCTCGGAGCAATACAACTTCTGGCACAGGGAACAGAGACAGGGTCTGGCCGTGGTTGCCCACAGTTTTGTGCAGATGCTGTGCCCTGATGCCTTCCTTCATCTCTTCTGGGGTATATGTGGTTGAGCACATGCATATTGCTGCCCAGTAGGTTGCTGGAGGCCTTTTGGTACACCATATTTCTGCAGGCAGTTTTGTGGTGGCCCACTGAGATCCACTGCTCCTGAAAACTCTGCCCCTTGGCTGGGTACATATCCAGCAGATCTACAACAGCCATTCATCTGTCTGTTCTCAGAAAGGGCAACACTTGGGCATTTATCACCCTACACACAAGACCAGCTAGCTGAATGAGAGCACAACTACATACCCTCTATCACAGCACAGCAGAGCACAGCTATAGTCATAGTGTCTGTCAGACTACAAAGCTTTGAAAGGCTGACCAAAATGCAATGACAGCAGCAGGAAATAAAATTTAGGCATGTCTGGGTCCCAGTTCCCTTCCCTCTGCTTCCTTGCATGTCATCACCTGAGGTATGGTGAAGGTACTCTGCTAAGCCTGAGACACTCTGGAAGAGAGAACCCACCCAAGAGATGAGTTTTCTGGCCTTGTCAGTACCTAGTGGGCGTACACCCTGAATTCCTTCTGGATATCATTATTAGTTTTGGTTCATACCAAAGTCTCTCCTCAGATGTGTACACTATCCCCGATGTGTACTAATGGTGGTGAAAGCCAAGCCCTGTTTTGCAGTTTCCTACATCTTCATATTCCCACGCTTCTGTGGCCCCAAGTTGCTCCTTGGCCAAAGTCTCCTGCAGGCACTATCTGGAGCCTTAGACCACCAGCTTCTGAAATGTTTATTCCTTAGACATCTTTCTGCCCCAAATGATTTTAAAGCTCATAGACTTCTGTTACCGGATATTGGCTGGGCTGATGAGTTACTGGAGTCTCTAGTTCTTGGCACCCTTTGCTAAATGGCTTGTGACAGGTTCATGGAAGTTTGCTTTCAGCAGCTGGGCAGCGAGCCATGGTGGAGGTCAGGGCGCCGTGGGGCGGTATGGATGAGATCAGCACACAGTAAGCTCCCTGCAGATCCCTTGTGTGGGGTGGCAGTGGGGCATGGCTGGTTGTGTGACAGCTGTGCTTTCTGTTCAGATCCTGTATGCAAAGCAAGGGCTCCGTGTGAGGCGGCGTCTGACTCGAGACAATGTCAAGGAGAAGGTTAAGGAGACAAGGAGGATCCTGGCAAAGATACGCTTCGTGGCTAAAGAGGTACAGCGGCTCCTAGGGAACCCCTTTTCTGAGCTGGAGAGGGTAGGCAAGGAGATGATACTGAGCTGTCTGTTGGGGCTCTCACCAGTCTGAGCTGGAGCTTTTCCTCTGCTGTCTTTCCTCACTATGTAAAATTCCAAGTTCTAGCTACTGGAAGTTACCATATTTCCTGTGATAGCTGTAATGAGGGATGAGGCCAGGCAGGTTTGCAGGGCTGTTGGTGGCAGAGCAGGGGTCCAAGCAACTCTGCAGTGGGTCGGAGGCAGAGCTGGGCCAGCTCCAGGCCTCCTGGGCCTCTCCGCCCCACAAGCCCAAGGCCTTGTCTGCAGCAGACAGTTTTGCCTGGGAAAACAGCCTTGCCTGTGCTGCCTGCACTTCTACCAGGTACTGACCCTAGATACTTTCTGCAGACTCAAACTTGCGTTGGAATAAGGTCTCTCATCCATAGCAGAGACTCTCCACATTCAGAGTTTCATTGTTTGTATTTTAAGTAACTGAAAAAATCAGTGTTGTTGTTTTAGTGTCAACCAGAATGCCATGTTCGCTGACATTTCGTGGACAGATGCTGTTGAAGTTTGGAGAAGTCTTTCACCAAGCACCAAGTGAAGTCAAATTATTTTCACTTCTTTAGCTGTGTGAGGGTAGAGTGACGTACAATTGTAGTGATGGCATTTGTCTTCCCAAGTCACCGTTTCTGTGATGGAGCCCTGCTGTTCTGGGGATGGTTAACGACCTGCCTGTCCACAGGAAGAGGGGAATGCATTCTTTGGTTTGCTTTTCTTGTGTGTGCAGCTTTTTCTTTCCCTATTAAACTGTTTTTATCTCAATCCATGACTTCTTCCACTTTTGCTTTTTGAATCCTCTTTCCCATGACACCGAGAGACAGTGAGCGAGGGGCTGCATGTGGCTGAGTTGCCAGCTGCGGTTAAACCACAACACCTGCAGAGCCGTATTGCAAGGCTGACTTTCAGGAGCATGTGGCCAATGTTAAGTCCTTTATTTGCTTCTGGATCTCTAAACTGCCATGCAGCCAGAGTCCTTCCTGTGAGGAAATTAAGCTTTCACTCTGTCAGTGGAAGGAGGATGATGCATGCTGTTCCTCTGCTGTGATGTTCCTCCCTTCCTTCCCTCCAGCCTCAGTGCACTCTCCCTGATGTACTGATCTGGATGCTCAGCAACAACAGGCGTGTGGCATATGCCAGAATTCCTGCACAAAACATCCTCTACTCAGTAGTTGAAGAGGAGAAAGGCAAAGACTGTGCAAAGATCCAGACTGTCTTTATGAAGGTAGGGTTTATACCAAAACAGTGTGCTCTTGCTTGCTTCATGCTCTTTCCCCCTCCTTGCTTTCAGCCCTCCTTCCTGAAATCCTGGAGTTCACAAGGCAACACAGCTCTCACTCCACTACTGCCTTTTGCCTCTGCCGATATGGTGCTCTCTCTCCTATGCTCTTTGGTCAGTCCCAGGCTGGTGGTGATCGTCTTGGTCTGAGATGTGAAACCTGCTAAACCTTCTGTGCTTTCAGGTCCCTGGCTTACACACTGGTGAGATCTTTGCCAAACTGGAAATCTACATGTGGCTTGGGGTAACCAAATATGTGAAAAACTGTTTGGCAGAGCTGCCTGAGGGGTTCCTTTCCAAGAGTGAGCCGGAGATAGCCCAGCTCTCAGCATACAACCCTCCCAGCTGGCTCATCAGGGATGGTGAGTGCAGATGCCAGTTCTCCACATAATCAGGAGAGCAGGGAGGTGAGACGTCCCATTCATGGGTTAGTGTCTGTGGTGATGCATTGTCCCCCCACAACCCTTCAGCTCCAGGCCACACTGTGATCTGAGAATTATCAAATGTCTGAGAATTAGGACCTGATCTAGTGTCATCTCCAAGGCGTGCTGGGAGTGGCACATCCGGTTTGATCTCATGAGGATGTATTTGCACATTCACAGCTAAAGCAGCAGACAGGATGGGTGCTTTGTAGGCACTGAACATGCTTCCAAACTGGCAATGGGCATGAGGTCTGCCCCTCTGATGAGGCTTGGTGGTGCTTTGCCACAGCAGATCTCATAGCAGGACACTGCACATTTCATATATCACATGCCATGTACTTCCCAGAGGTGTCTGAGGAACCCACTGAGCTTGTCTGGCTTGGCTAAACCTTTTGAGATGAACTAGCCTGAGAACCACAATCCCTAGAAGTAGTAGCTATTCCTCACAGGATGTGCCCACTCCTATCTAGTTGGCCTTCTCCTTCAGGCATTTTTTTGGCCTCATACAGGACTTGGTTGGGGACCTCTCTCCTTTTCTTACCAGATTTCAGCTATTTCCAGCTCCGAGCCCATCTGTATCAGGCTCGAGGGATCCTCCCGGCAGATGATAACGGCCTTTCAGATCCATTTGCAAGAGTGGTGTTTTCAACTCATTGCCAGACCACCAGGGTGAGACTACTTAAATTCTTGCCTCTGTCATCTTGGGAACTTGAGGAGAGAAAAATGACTGTGCCTTCACTGACGTGTTTAAGGCCAGTCCTATGACAGTCCTCATGAGACTTTTGTATTTCCAAGCACTCAGGTATCTATGGTCTGGGCAGTGTGGTTATGTTTGGGGAATATTTGACAGTCATTGAGTCAGAGGTTGATTGGCATGTGCTAGTTGGCCTTGAGTGCTGATCCCACACTTCTACAACTTCCCCTCCTGCCAGCCACCAGCTGCATGTGGCTGTGTGAGAGGGGAAATCAGCCCAGAGCGCCTCACTTTCCTGCATGTGGTTTGTTTCCACTGACTGTGGAACACTTGGGCCTTTTGTCTCTGTCTGCAGATGCTGGAGGAGACACTGAGCCCTATGTGGAATGAGCTACTTTTGTTTGACCAGCTGATCATTGATGGGAAGAAAGAAGAGTTGAAAACAGAGACCCCTATCATTATAATCAACCTTTTCAGCCACAATAAAGTTGTAAGTACGGCCATGTTGCCCTCCTCCTGTTGTTTCCAGAACAGGGAAGGGAGAAGAGCTCTGTCTGACTGCTGCCACTTCTGCCTTTGGTTTCCATGACTCAGCTTGGTCCTGGTCCGCTGGTGACAGTGAGTCATGGGGACTGTGGCTGAAGTTGAGACTTTCTGACTCAGAGATACCCTGAACTCATCACGGGCTGATGAGTGCTCACTGGATTCAGGATCTCTTTGAAGAAACACTATGCCTGCTTCCTTGGCAGGCTCACATTGCAGAGGGCCCATAGCCTCGGGGAACTGATATTGCTTTTAGGGCTGTTCCTTCCCCTCTGTTCCCAGGTGTCATTGATCATCCCTCCTCAGTCCTCCCTCTTCTCTCTTTATTAGTGCTTTAAAGTCACACTGTCCCCTGGAGCCTCTTTGTTATCCTAAGGTAATGACATAACTTGTACCAGGTTCTCCTGTGTAACTCAGCGGCTTTCTTGGGGTTCCAGTACAAGACAAACCCTGTCATATTGGGGTGAGTCTAAAGGAGGCCACCAAGATGGAGCACAGGACAGAGGAGGAGAGCTGAGTGTATCCAGCCTACAGAGGTCTAGGGAAAGCCAGTGTCTTTTTACTGTCTGCAGCTACCTGGTGGGAAAGGATAGAAAAGGTCAGTTCAGACTTCTCATGGAGGTACCAAGGCACCCAATGGCAACCAATGGGCACAAACTGGCAAAGAAGAAAATCTATCTTGATATAAGGAAGCAAGCTTTACACAGAGGTAGATCGCGTGCTGATCTAGCTTTGATGTCCTCTGGTGCATGGTGCCGGGTCATTTGACGAGTTCTGCATGGAAATGAACCATGAGTTAACCATGCTGCAGACATGCCCAATCTGTTCCTAGCTCTGGATGGAGCAGAGGAAATCAAAGCAGAGGATGACATGGGTGGAAGAGTAGTCTTGTACTGTCCCAGATTGGCTGGAATTAGTGGTGGTCTTTGAGGTGGTGAGATAACACAGGGATGATTTGATTCATTCCCCTCTTTCCTCCAGGGCTCCCCTGAGTTCCTCGGGCAGGCTTTTGCTGTCCCTCAGGTGAAGCTGGTCGATGAGCCATACACCAAACCTGCCCTGCAGTTCTTTGATTTCTACAGAGGCACCAAAGCAGCGGGAGAGCTCATTGCCACTTTTGAGCTGATTGAGCTCAATTACAGTGGCTATTTGGAGGTAACAGGCTTGTAGGAAGCTGCACATGGTTGCCAGCTCTCTGAGGAGAGCTTTGTGGGTGAGGTTGCATGGGGCCCACCAGAGGATTCCAAGTTGGAGGCCACATCTGGCTTTCAATTGAAAGGAGGCTGCAGGGACAGCCTGTGAGTACAGAATTAGAGGAGGGGGAGAGGGGGCATGGCATGGCATGGCGGGGCATGACATGGCGGGGCATGGCATGGCATAGAAGTTGACTTTCATCACCTGCTGTGTCCTGGTTCCACCTGTTTAGCCATCAGTGCCTGAGGACGTGGAGCCCAAGGAGCCCAGCTACCTGGAAGACCCCCGTGCTGGACGGTTCATCATCCCTGAGGGCATCCGCCCAGTACTGAAGGAGTTTCGCATAGAGGTGCGCTGCCATCTGCTGCACTGGCTTTCTCCTCAAGCTGCCCCTGGGCGGAGGGCAGGACTTGGTGAGGGAGTCCAGTTTGGAGCTCAAATGTGCCTGTGAGGCCTGAGCAGATGCCAGAAATGGAGGTACTTGACATGAGGGAGAAACCATCTCAGTAGTTCAACAGCTGGGCAGCTGAGCTGGGAGAGCGGGCCTGTGCCTCTTCTGGGGACTGCGTCCTGTGGGTGGGGGGTGGCAGCATGGGCAGTGCCATGCCTGGCATGTCTCAGACAGCAGCTTCATGTTGTGCTTCAGATCCTGTTCTGGGGCCTAAGGGACCTGAAGAGAGTGAACTTGTTTGAGGTCGATGAGCCCCAGGTGATCATTGAATGTGCTGGCAAGAAGGTGGAGTCAGAGGTGATTGTGTCCTACAAAGAGAACCCCAACTTCACTGAGCTGGTCAAATACATGGATGTGGTGAGTGGGAAGGCAGATTCTGCCATGCTAGGGTACACTGTGGCTACCCTGCACCCATGCACTGCCTCACTGCGTGGAGCAAGACAGCAGGAGGGGAGCTGCCTCCAGGATTTTGCTCTCCTGTGGCCACACAGTTCAGCTGCAGAACAAAACCTTTGTGAAACTGCCCACCAAGAGCCCTCTTAGCCATGGTCTGTCCCTGCAAGGCTTTGATTTTTGGGCATAGCTGCAAGGTGCCAGCAGGCTTCTCCTTATGTGATGGGGCTGCCATAGTTTTATAGCTCAACACAGGTTGATCACCCTTACTCCTGTGAACCCCATGCATAATTCTTTTGCAGGAGCTCCCAGAGCAGGTATACCTGCACCCTCCCCTCAGCATCTTCGTGGTGGAAAAGCGTGCTTTTGGGCGCACTGTGCTGGTGGGTAGCCATGTTGTGTCCGATGTGATGAAATTCTCTCCCAGAGAGCTGGAGGAGGAGGAACCAGAGGATGTGCCCAAAGGTGAGCTGCTTGGAGGAGTTCTCATTTAGACAACAGGCAGACTTTGCCAGAGGCAAAGATCCCTGGCTCTTCCACTCCATCTTAGCCAGGCAGCAAAGTCCTCTCCCTGGAATCACAAGGTCATGGAATCACAGAATGGTTTGGGTTGGAAGGGACCTTAAAGATCATCTCATTCCATCTTCTGCCATGAGTAGGGCCACCTTCCACTAGACCAGTTTGGTCCAAGCCCTGTCCAACCAGGCCTTGAACATTTCCAGTGATGGGGCAGCCACAGCTTCTCTGGGCAAGCTGTGCCAGGGCCTCACCACCCTCACAGGGAAGAATTTGCTCAGCGAGACCTCCATCTTTAGGGAGCTGGTCCTCTAGGACCAAGGACTGGGAAGTTTTCAGTTCTCTCACACTGTCAGGTCACTGTCTGTTCATTGGGTAATGGTTTAGCTAAATAGTTCTATGATAGCAACAGCCAGCACTCTTGATCTGGAAGCATGAAGAAGCCAAAGAGTGATCCATCTGTGGTTATTTATGAGTAGGGAAGATATATCTCATAATTCTGAACTCCTGGGAATCAGCAACAAGCATGTTGATGATGGTGGCCAATCTCAGTACTGTAATTGGATTTTCAGCAGGTTTTTTTTGCAGGATCTACTATGAAAAGCTTTAAAATCAATCACACTACAGTGTTTTAACAGGGAGGGTGTTCCTGTGGCCAAAAGTAGGAAGTAGTGGGCAAAAATAAATGCATGGAACCATGAAGCTCTTTATTTTCATCTCAGCTCGGAAAGTTTCATCTCACCGTCTTCCATCTCAGACTATGGTAAATATTGGACCGGCAGCTGGTGACCCAGTTTCCAGCACTCACTCCCTTAGTTTTGTGAAGGTGAGTGATGTGTTGGGCCCAACAAATTTTGAAGTTTGTAAAGTCAAACTGTAGGTTACAAACAAAAAACAAAGTTCAGAATTTCAGTGTCAGGTTTCATCCACCAGGTTTTTCTCTGGACTGAAACACTCCTCTCTCTTGCCTGCTCATTGGCAGTGCCATGTGCTGGGGCTCTGGCACAGGGAGGCTGGGGAGACCTGCCCTGTGCCTTGAGAATGGCTTCTTTTGTAGCAAAAAACAAACCTGGGGCCACAGGTAGCTTTGCACCTCCTGTGCTCTGCCTGAATGCTGAGCCTTTGCCAGAGGCTCCCAGGGCACTGGAGGAGGATGCATGAGTGTCCTGGGTGGTCATTTCTTCCCTCTGAACCCTTTTCTCTGTTCTCTTAAGGGTCCTTTGAAGAAAATTCCTATCAATAAGCTTGTAAAGAAGGAAGATGAATATGAAGAGGAAAAACCAGAACTGGAAGAACTGGATTGGTGGTCCAAGTACTATGCATCCCTGAAAGAGCTGTATAACCAGGTAATATTTTGTGACAGCTGCCAGCAGAAGGGAAAATAGGCTGCACTGGCCTGAGGAAGATGTTTTCAGCAGTACTGAGTGTCACAGGAGCTCTCCTGGCATGGATCTGCAGGAAGATGTGGACTTTTGTGTTTCAGGCATACTTAAGGTAGCCAGGTATCAAGCATCTACCAGGTGGGCTGATTTCAGCAGGTGGTGGGTATTGAAACATCCCTGAGGCTTGATGCCCAAGTAGGGTGAGAATGAGGTAGCTGCTATTGAGGGACTCCTGAAAATGTGACGTTGCTGATTTTAACAGGGGCTTTCATGCTGCTTACTCTGTCCTGGGTATGTCCTAGTATGTGTTATGGGAGCCAGTCTGCTCCAAATTTCCTTCCCTGCCCTGTTCAACTTAAATTCCAATCAAAAGAAGCTAGCAGAAGGATCTGCGGAGAAGAGAAAGTCATTAAGACACTCATTGGATACCATCCTACAGTGATGTTATTGCTGAATGATTTCAGGCTACATATTACTCTGCTGGCAGGAAAATGTCAATGTTCTGTGCTTGGAAGGAAGGAGAAGCCTTTGCTGTAAGGGATCTGAGGTGACTGTTTATGTGTGTTTCAGGCATGCAGTGATGAGGAAGATGCTGAGAATGATGACCTGAATGATGCAGGTGAGTCCTCTAGCAATATCCCACTCTTTAATGGGGAGAACCAGGATTTTATACCACCCCAGAGGGTACTGGGCTTGTGGGAATGGCATCTGTGCAGAGAACAACCTTGCAACCTTCAGCAACAGCAACATAAAAGTGAGCAGAGAGGCTGAAGACATTGACAAGGGCTAACAGGCTATTTCAAGTTGAAAACGCTAAACTTTCCTGAAAAAGTTTGTAAAATGGTCAGAAAGGTCCTGGAAAATAGCGGAGTCTTGTAAAATTGTGTTAAAGCAAGTGCTTTCCTGTGTGAGCAAAATGCAGAAAAATTATCTGCAGGCATCATGGGATTGTCTGGGTGAGACTGGGAAGCAGTGGTGGGATGGAGAGAGGATGGTGGACAGGGAAAACTGGACAGGAGTTGGGCATCACTCTGTGCTCATGGGATACTCATCTGGGGTACAAGTGAATCAGGTTACAGAAGGTAACAGAGGTAACAGAAAGACGGTGATAACAATCTTTTTATGATCTGAGAACAGTGTTACAGCTGTAGGTTCAGGTTTGCAGAGGTGTAAGCAGTGACTCATATAGCTCTGACCTGGAAAAGTGCGAAGTATAAAAATTATGTAAATGCAGTTTAAGGAGAGGGCTTGAGGGTACCTGCATGCCATTAGTGCCTGAGGGATCTGAAGCCTTGGGAAATGGGACAAGGACACACCCACTCTGTCCTTGGTTTGGTGGTGCCCCTGAGGAAGGTCTAGACACGGTCTCTCCAGGCTCAGCTAGCTGTGCCAAAAGTGATGCTTCGGTTAGCCACTCAAACCAGCAGGCCAGCAAATAAGCACTCATCCAAAGAGGAGGGTGAGCTCTCCTCCATGCCTTCCCTGACAGCATCTGTGAGCTGGTCCAACCACCTTCCTTCGTTTGGTTTCTGCCCAAGTCCTGTCTGAGCAGCAGCCATGCAAGCAGACAGGCAGGTGTGGGCCAATTTTTGTCCCCCCACCCATCCAGCCATGCTGTGCTGGGAAACCTGAAGGACACCTGTTACAAACAGCAATAGCTCCAGTCGCTGTGACACAGGTAAAACCCCTGGGTGAAGGCAGAAGCTGTGGCTGGGGTAATTTCATGTAGAGACACTTGACATGGTGGGCGAAATCAGAATGTTTCCTAATCTCTTACTGTCATTTCTAGATGGAGGGAATTTAAATGCATCCTCCATTGACATGGAAGCAGAGGATGAGGCAGTGATTGAAGCTGAACCTGCTCAACCCAAGAGGAAGCTCATTGCCACCCTTCAGGTGATAATTGGGGTGACCTAGTCTCTTTCAGCCCTGGCCTTTTGTCCACGTCCTCCTCGCCTTCCTGCAGTGGAAGTTATGCTAGGAGGAGAATCTGCAGTGTGTGCTGAGGCCCCATCATTGCTGAACTTTGATGCAGCTAGTAAGACCTTGGAGCCAAGCTGGGATGTGCATCCACATCCAAGGCTGGCCCCAGGGACATGCAGGAAAACCTTTAACACCCTATACTGAGTAATACAGGAGTAAGGTAGGACTTGGTGAAATGGTTGAAGCAGAGAAAGTGTCGCTGTTGTACCGAGGATGGCAGAAACTACATAAGCCCAATTCAGGAAGAAATGGAATGGAATTATTTATTAATTTACAGACTCATTTATATATCTTAGTTCGCTTGAATGGCACAAGACCATTGGTCCCTGGCCATCCACCTCCCAGAATGATTGGCTGAACCCTTCAACACCCATTTCAAAATATTTCTCTAGTCAGTGCCACAACAATATGTGTAACAACCCTGCACCTGCAAGATAAGGGATTAGTTTACAAAAACTTCTAACTGTTTTTCGGCCAGTCTGCGTGAAATCAAGGACTCTCACATAGACACTGGCAGAAAGCTGGAAAATCTCCCTGCGACCAATTCCTCAGCATGCACAAGAAAGGATAGTCTTTCTGACTCTCATTCCCTTTCAGACGGCAGAAAAAGGCCCAAAATTACTTATTTCAGATCTACAACTCTGAGCTGGAAAATGAGTTTGGAAATTTTGAAGACTGGTTGTGTGTTTTTCCCCTTCATCGTGGCAAAGCAAATGAAGATGAAGATGGAAATGAGGATGAACATTATGTGGGGAAGTACAAGGTACTGTTTCATTTGGATGACATTTGTGCTGCTTGTGGAAGATCCTCATGACCTGTATTTTAGAGCAAGCCAGCACCAGCAAAGCCTTGCAGGGTGCATGGGTATGCAGGGTGACATGAGGTTGGGCTGCAGCATGGCCAGGGTACTGTTAGTGCCTGTTGAAGCAATTGTACTGCGGTCCTACTGTTGTTAGCTTATAAATCCATCTGATTTCGATTTTTTAGCTGCTACAAGGAGAAAACATGAAGCGTAAAGGACTCTTTCTGGTTGTGGCCTCTGGTTGTATTTAATATGCATTTAAGTATTAGTAGGCTTCACTGGTTTTAAAATTAGCAACACTTACTTAAAAGAGGCATCATCCTCCCATTCAGGAGCCCTTGAAGAGCTACAGAAGCTGTAGCTGTCCCTAGAAAACCTTTGGTGTCCTCTGTCTTTGGCAGTCCAAAGTGCCTGGAGGTGCTCAGATCTGACATTGGCAGTGGTCTGACAGCCTGCAGCCTAAATTGCATGCAGGCATTGCCTGGGCCACGCAGACATGATTGGACCTTTGGGAAGGACTGTCCGCATGGGCACAGGATGTCTGTGGTCTGCATGGGGAAATGGCTCTGATTTTCTAGTTGGCAGGTAAAGCTGGTGGCTCTAATACTTTCTGAGATATTCCCATTTGTATCCAGCTGTTCCTTGAAAAGTGTTTTCTGCAGGGCTCCTTCTATGTCTACCCCACTGAGGAAGCTGTTACAGAGCCCAAGATCTCCCGGGGCATTCCAAGGAACAGACCCATCAAGGTTCTTGTAAGAGTTTACGTTGTTAAGGTAAGTCTGGTGGAGGCAGTAATGTTTGGTGGTCTCTCCCCTCCCTATGGAGGGGAGCAATAAATGGGAGCAGTGGCACTTGTGAAAAATGCGATGCTGGCTTGAAGCCTCTGCCAGCCCAGAGGAAGACACCTACATCCTGTCCATGGAGAGTCTTCCATGCTTTGTAGCTTGAGGAGGTGCTAAAAGGCCAGATGGGAATTTCCTGGCTCCTTACATCTGCCTTGTGCTCATGAGCAAATGGGTGGGTCCACAGCTGAACACATCAATGGCTTGTAGAGTGAGGATTTGTGTGGGAAAAAGTGGCTGTTTCACTGCCAGTGTAGTTGCTGGAGGGACATGACCAAGTGGGCTTGGGTGGTGTCAGGCCTGTGCAGTGTTCCTGGTGCAGGGTGCTCTCCACAGCTGTGTACAGCAGTACCTCTTGTATATTCCAGGCTACAAATCTGTCTCCAGCAGACCCCAATGGCAAAGCAGACCCCTATGTGGTGGTGACTGTGGGGCAGCAGCAGAAGGACACAAAGGAGCGATACATCCCGAAGCAGCTCAATCCCGTGTTTGGAGAGTATGCAGGAAGGTTTCATCTAGCAGGTTTAATAAGAACAGTGCAAATCTGGGGCTTGGAATGTGGCTCAGCATTTGACGTCTTCTGTTCCTTTCTGATGGTGAATCTTGTGCTTTAACACAAAGCTCCTGGGCATGTCTCTTGCCTCCAGCTAACTCAGGAGCCATCGTGTTTTGGGTTAGGAGGCGAGCACGCCCAAGATTTAAACTTTGAAGCCGAGCACTGGAGAACTTTTTCCCCTAACTCCTCTATCCAAGCTATACATTCCTAGAAAAGTAATTCCTTTGTTTGAACATGCACACTGAAAATTGCACATACTGAATTTAGGGAGAGCCAAAGTTTATCAGAGGCCTTTAAGTTGTTAAATACAGTTCTTAATTGTGTGGGACTATCAAAGCAGAGCATGTGTTTCATTTCCACCCTCTTTGCTAATTGCACTTTCCCTGTTTGATTCTGTCCAGAGTTGTGGAGCTGACAGTCTCCTTTCCCATGGAATCAGAACTCACTGTGGCAGTATTTGACCATGATTTGGTTGGATCTGATGATCTGATTGGGGAGACCAAGATTGACTTGGAGAATCGATTCTACAGCAAGCACAGGGCCAACTGTGGAGTGGCTGCGCAGTATGACTTGTAGGTACCAATGTGACACAGTAGGGCCATAGACATTCTTCTCACCTGCCACATGTGGGTAACAGAGCTCCTCCTGTTCTGCAAGACAGAATATGCATTTGCAGGTGCTCCACAGATTCACTACAATGGGTAACTCTATCTCTTTAGACACGTACCAGCTTCCTGTGATAGCTCTAATTCCTACTGCAAACTAATATGCCTTGCATAATATAGCAAAAAAAATTCTTTAGTGCTTTCACATTGGTGTTCTGTGAGAAAAGTGCTTTCTTGACACTGACCTTTCACAAAATACAGCAGTTTCTCTAGCAGCATTTTGTAAGCAGCAACACTCAAGACATCTGATTTCCTTTGGCCTCCTTCCATATGGATTCTCTGGTGTCTTCAGCCAGTTTTCTGCAAACTTCTCCTACCCTGCTATTGGAAAATTAGCTGTGGGCATGGAGTTGAGTACCCAGCACAGCTAAAACCTCTTTCCCACTTAGGAGCTGCAGCTAGAATTGCTCCTGCTGCTAGAATTGCTTCTGCTGCTCAGAAGCTAATAGTTCTGTGGGGTGCAAGTCCAGCTTGTTCTCTGTCAGGACAGAGTTTGTTTAGCTTTTCATTCATTAAGGCTTTTAGTAACCCTTTTAAGCTCAGGGTTTTCCCAGTGAAAATCTGAGCAGGGTTCTAGTGACATAGCCTGTACTGTAGGGAAGGAAGGCTGTTTCACAGCCTAGAAAAGAAACTTAAGCTGAAAAAATTCTTGATGTTTTCTTTTTCCATGCAGAAATGGCTACAACACATGGCGAGATGCATTTAAACCCACACAGATCTTGGATAGTTTATGCAAGAAAAACTCAATCCCTGCTGCAGAGTACAGATGGGAGGAGATCAAGGTGGACAATAAAATATTCAAGGTCCCTCCAGAGGCTTTTCCTGAAGGTACAGAGGGCTTGTTGAACTTCTCCCTTAAACAGCTGCCTGTGCTCAGCAATGCACATGCTGGTGGGTGGCCTGGGAGCCCACCAGCCTTTCTTCCCTGAGATGCCCAGGCTGGCTTCCCCACTCTGTGCACTGCATGGCCCAGTTTTTTTGGCCACAGTGGGGTGCATCCTTGGTGTTCAGTGCCCTGGTTTCAGTGGATGACACTGTTGCACTGGGAGAAGATGTGATCCAGGCCATTAGGTACCAAAGTGGCTTCCCCAGCAGTGGGTGGAACAAAGTAAACCTACTTGCACGGCAGTGTTGGTCATGGAGGTTTGTTGTATGGCAGCTTATTCTGGTGGCTGGCACTGTCACAAAGCTGTACCTTCATCTGCTTATGATCACTATCAGCAAGATAATGAAGTCCTGTTTGGGGTTGTGGGTGTTTTGGAGTTTTGGGGGGTTTTTATTGGTTAGTTCGTTCTGGGTTTTGGTGGTGATGGTTTTTTGTTTGGTTTTCTTTAATG
>VXBT01009065.1:41481-83265 GCA_013400235.1 Oriolus oriolus
GTTTTTTCAGTCTACTTTCCTGTTTTTAGCTGGCTTTGTCCAGGAATGCTCTGTGCTTCCAGTGGCTTCAGGTGCCTTGGGTGATTCCACACTGCTCCTCTCTACTGTTGATCTGCACCTTGTAGGCAGCTTCTGCTTCTCATTTGCTATTTTTCTTTCCTTCTAACTGGCATTACAAACCCTGACCCAGGGCCACAGATGTCCAAGAACACACCAACCTTTCACAGCCTCCACCAGCAGTGATAGAGATGGCTTCACTGTGCCAAAGGAGTCAATTAGTCGCGCATAGTGTTCATTAACAGAGAGCACGGATGTATGCCTTGGGAGTGGAAAGTAATGCTTTCCAGTAGCACTTCTCTGGCAAAAATTCATCCATGGATCTGTTGGCACTACCACAGAGATGTGGGGATTAAACTGCCCCAGAGGGTCACATTCTCCTCAGTGTCCCTTGGATCTTTTTCCCAGGGCCAAAGTAAATTCTTTTTTGCCCTTTGTTGGGGAAGATGAAATAGGAAAACCTTATAAATATGACCGCCTGGCAAAAGATGCTGAGAATATGGAAACTATAGGCGAGATTGAAATGAAAGCCAGCTTTGAGATACCAAGCCTTAGTTACTGAACAACTGGAAAACAATGGTATGGCCGCTGAAACGAATCCCCTTTATGATTGAACAATACCCTCTGCCTGCAGACAGGTCCAAGGGTCAGAGCAGACCCTACTAGCTTGGCAAAAGGGGTCCAAAGAGCAGTTTTTAGGGTTTAAAATGTAACACAGTATGGTAATGTAATAATTCTTATAGGCTGTATGTAAATGCTATAGGATTTGTATCTTGTATTAGATTGGTTAATGAAAATTAGAATATTCAGCACAGAAGATGATTTATAGCATTGTAAATGAGAACCTCGTGCTCTTGCACGCTTACTGTCTTGCACTCTCTCTCTCTCTCTTGCACCCCTTGCTTTTCTGCCCTGCCTTGAGCTGCGCTAGCAGCTCCAAGCAGGGCCCCTATACCCACGCCTTTTGCAATAAACCCCATGTTCTAAGACCATTCTCCAGAGATCTCTCGTCTCTAGCAGTCCCGACTGTCCAGACCGACAGCAGGTCCTACAGAAGTTTCCACAGCCCTTTCCGTGGTATTTCTCTTGGCTTATTTTCCTTCTGCCTGCCATTTCTCTCGTCACTGCAACATATTGAACTCACTCCCCTCATCTTTGCCCTCCTGCTTCTCCCCATTTGTTTTTCTGGAGAGATGCTTGTTTGCCCAGTCCATCAACTCCTGTTACTTGTGTTAGTGACTGATGTCCTGACATGACTCTTGCTGGCCAGAAGCCTTCATCTTCTCCCTGGCTGTGTCCTGCTGCAGAGGCCTCTGTGAGGAACAAGAGAGGAGTGGCAGATGAGAACTCGTTGGTGGATGTCGAACATAAAGCTTTGTACATCCTGCAGCACTGGGAAGAGATGCCAGGATATGGGTACAAACTGGTACCAGAGCATGTGGAAATCCGGTCTTTGTACAACCCGGAGAACCCTGGGCTTGTGCAGGTGAGATGTGTTTCTGTGCCAAACCTCAACATTGTTTCAGGGAAGGACCTTCTGGACAGCTGTTTTCCAGCCCCCTGTCTGGGCTCCTGTGAATCTTATGCACTGTCCCCTTCCTGGGTGGGTGACTGGAGATGTATCTGTGGATGGCTGGCCCAGCTATGAAGTGAGGACCTTGGCCTTGGTTGTCCTTTGCTCATATCTACCCTCTGACCTCTCAAAATGCTTCTGAACACCCTTTCCTCAAGGAACTTCTGTCCATTGATGTTGTGTGCACAGTGCTAGTGACCCAGAGTCCTTCCTGTCTCCGCAGGCCGTTTAGCACTGCTCTGATGAGGATGCTGTGTGGGCAGCAATAGACCTGCTCTGCTTCTGAGCCTTGCCACCATGCACCCCCATGGGTGATGGTATCCTTGCCTATCCCTGCCTCCTCTGCATTGTCCCTTATCACTGCTGTTTTGCAAGAACCTCGTTCTGTACCCTTGGCTTCTCCCTGGGGCATGACATAACTGCTGGCTGGAGAAGAAACATCCATCCTTAGTTTTGTGCAATGCAGTCAACTGGACTCGCCATTTTAATGTCCTGCGCTGAAATCTCCTGTTCCCTTGGGTACTAGAAGTTTGAACAAAGCAGAGTTCTGCAGTCATGCTGGCTTTATTTGGCATTGGAAATGCATGTGGGGAGAGCAGAGTAAGACCCATCCCTTCTTAGTTTTCTTGGTTTTGCTTAAGCATTGCATCACCATATGCTCCTTATTAGGACAGAGGGACATGTTTGCCTCTGTTTGAAATGCATTTAGTATAGGTGATTTTTCTTGGGAACAGAAATAAACAATCTTTCGTAGCCTTAATTCTTCCCCTGTGTCAAATCTAATCTCATGTCACTCTCAAGTGCTGGAAATGGAGAGAACCAAACAGTGGCTTTCTGATAAGACCTGTTCTTGCAGGACCAAGCCCTTGCTCCTTGAAGAGCTGGAGAGTGGTCTGTCTTTTGAAGTGTCTCTGCTGTCTTCTCTCATCAGGGCTCCTTGCACATGTGGATTGACATGTTTCCAAACGATGTCCCTGCACCACCACCCGTCAACATCAAGCCACGACTGCCTGTCAGGTAGCACCTGTGGGGGTGGGGCTGGGGCTGGTGGGCTGCAGGGAGGGCCAACGTCCCTTGCCCTGGCTGGCAGGATGTGCCACAGGGCACAGGCTGAGGGTCAGTGCTAGTGTGGCATGCAGCCCTCTTTGCTCAAGCTCTGACCACAGGATGTTATCTTGAGTGTATCAGCGTGGGCCATAAGAGCTTCAGCTGCACAAAGGCTTAGGGAAGGGCAGGTTAATGGCTGGACATAGAGGTAACAGAAGCCCAGGCCAGAGCTACTCATCAAATTCTATTCTGGCTAGTGGGTAGATGTCCTTGGGACCTTGGAGAAGTGAAGTTGAAGGAGATTCTGCTGTTTTCAAGGACCTAATGGTGCTTTTGAGATGGAGGGTCCAGATTATTCTCAGATGTGCACCTGAAAGGACAAGAGATAATGAACACAAATTGCAGCAAGGGAAACTCCAACTGGATATAGGGAAAACATTTTCCCAGTGAGAGTGAACCTACCCTGGAATAGGGATAGATTGACTCAGATGTGCTGGGATATCCATCCTTGGTGATATTAAAAACTAATGCAGACAAGGCCCTGAGCAATTGACCTACTCTGAACCTAGAGCAAGAGCTTGGAGCACAGACAGCAGAGATCCCTTCCTGCCTAAGCTTTTCTGTGTTCCTATGGCTTAGTAGAGCTGGGTGGGTTTCCCATGCACCAGGGATTTGCTTTGCAAAAGCTGCCTGTATTGACTGTGGGTGTTTTTCTTGTAGGGTTGTAGTGTCCAGAAAGGGTTTTATGCCTGGCAGTGAGACTGCTGGGCTGTGCTTGGCCAGAGGAGCAGGGAACCACACTGCTAGTTCAAGTCCTGCTGCTCTGGCATTGTGCTCAGGGTTTGACCTGCCCTCCCAGGCACCAGGGACAAGGGCATGTGTCTCACCTCTGTGTCCTTCCCACAGCTATGAGCTCCGTGTGATTATCTGGAACACAGACAATGTGATCCTTGATGATGTCAACCCAGTCACGGGAGAGCCTTCCAGCGACATCTATGTGAAAAGGTCTGGTGGGAACCAGCAGGAGGCCAGAGTCTGCCTGCCCTGCTCCTTGCCCTGGCCCACACACTCACTTGCCTCCTCTGAACCTCTGCTCCCCCTTGCCTTGGTGTGAGGTGCCCACTCCAGTCCTCTGCATGGGCTGCTGTACCCCTAGAGATGCTGTCCAGGTGTTGCTGTGGTTTGACCCTTTCTTGCTACCTGATGGGGTTCAGTGCTTCCATCCTTCTGCTCTGCCTTTGAGGCTGGCTGACAGGGGCAGGGGGTAACTGAGTTTCTCCTGCAGCTGGATAAAAGGTCTTGACCATGACAAGCAGGAGACAGATGTCCACTTTAACTCCTTGACTGGGGAAGGCAATTTCAACTGGAGGTTCATCTTCCGCTTCAATTATCTCCCGACTGAGAAGGAGATCACCTACAAGAAAAAGGACTCTGTCTTCTCCATGGAGGAATCAGAGTTTCGGGAACCGGCTGTTCTGGTCCTCCAGGTCTGGGATTACGACAGGATTTCAGCTAATGATTTTCTAGGTATGGTGTTACCTGCACGAAGTGGGGTGACCTGTCCCTCACCTTGCTGGAGTATTACAGCATTTCCCTGGGATTCAGCTCTCTAAGAAGGGACACTAGGACCAAACTCTTCAGCTCAGCAGTCACCTGAGCTGGTTTTTCACACATGAGCTACAGACAGAGCCTAGAGAGAGGCACCTCCCCTACACAGGCATGTAGTGCTTGCATGCTTGTCCCAGGGCCTTGGCGTATTTTTTCAGGGCCTGTCACACCACAAGACTCCGAGTTCTGCTTCCTCACAACCTTTCCAATAAACTTGCTTGTTTTCCCTGCTCTTACTTAGATATGCAGATCCCAAAGTCTGGGCCTAAGAGCAGTTTCCCAGGACCTTATGTTAGGGGTACAGGGACAACCTGTGTGAGACTACTGACAACCTTTGTGAGACTATTGGCACTTGAGTTGCAGCATCCCATTGCTGAGGGCTCAGAGCTCCCTGGATGCTCTGGTACTTCCCAGTAATCAGACCTGCTGAGCCGGGCGTGCCGCAAGGCCTGGTGCCGAAACAGAGCTAGTGGTGATTCCCCCCACACTGTGCTAGCACGAATACTGCTGATCCTCTCCCACCTCTGCTGTCATCCCCAAGCTTATAGCGCTCTGTTCAGTTGTTCCTCCCTTCTTCAAATGTTAGCCTCCCTATGAAAAAGCAGCCCCTTAGCCCTACTATCTTTTGGGCATGTTAAAGCTCTCCTTATACTTCAACCTTTCACAGAGTATTTAAGCAGCTTTACTCCATGAGGCACTTCCAGTGGTTCAGCCATGAAGAACTGAGGCACTGAAGAAAGCATTAGCAATTCCAGTGATTTCTGGCATGTATAATCTCAGGAACTTCTAGGTAGTAAGGGGCTTCTTCAGTGTTTATTGCAATCTCCTGCCCCAAGCAAGGCTAGATGCGCTGTAGGTCAGTTTGCTCAGGACATTTTCTGGGTGGGTTCTGATTATCTCCAAGGATGGAATCCCAGCAGCCTTCTGGGACCGTTTTCCTGGCGGCACCTTTCTCACAATTCTCAGGTTTTTTTACTTGCAGGATTTTGTGTGTGTTGCCTTTTGTGCTTTCATTATCCATTTCTGAGAAGAGTCTAGCTCCATCTGCTCTGTAGCTTCCTTTAGGCTGTGAGGGATGCAGTAAGATCTCCCTCTTGACCTCTCTTCTCTGGGCTGAACATATGTGTCTCTCACCCCTCCTGCTGTGGCATCTGCTACAGACTTGACTGTCTCAGCCACTAAACACTATTTAGTTGACACCTTTCATGTACTGGAGGTCCAAAACTGGGCACTGTATCCAGATGCAGTCTCACTTGGAACTGAGCAGAGAACACTTACATCCTTTGTCTGCTTTTGCCAGTACAGACCAGGATGTGGTAAGATTGGTTTGTTGCAAGGGCTCAGTGCCAAAGTGGTACAGGAGCTCATTCCAAGCAGAACAGAGGCGCGAGGCAAAACACAGAAACGAGCTGAGGCTGTTGCAGATCTAAGACAAACTTGAAACTTGTCAAGCATTTATGATTTTAAAGTATTATCATTTTATAATTTTAATTGACATTTCCAGGAATTAGAGAGGAAGATGAGCTTAGGCATGTGAGGAGAGCTGGGTGGGACATGGTAAAGGGGTGAAACTAACTCACCATATGAACCCACCAAACAGCCCATATCAAAACAAGACAAGACCTGGGGCTTCTGTCTCTTAGTCTCTAACTCCTGAGCTAGTCCTTTCTTATGCAGAATTTCAGATTCTCTATCTGTAAATGTGCAGGGCTCTGCTAGATCACTGCAGCAGCTGGGACCTACATGTGGTGGTTGGGAGTGTGGCAGAGACAGCCAAATGTCGTGTGGGGCTGACCATGTGGTCAGGGTTTTACCATGTGGTCTCCTCTTCCCTGTGCCTGCAGGCTCCATCGAGCTGAAGCTGCATGACATGGTGTGGGCAGCCAAGAGCTCTGAGCATTGCACCATCAAAATGGCCAAGGAGAATGCAACACCTCGCTTCTCCATCTTCCGAAATAAGCGCATGAGGGGCTGGTGGCCCTTCATCAAACTCAGAGATCAAGAAGATGACAAGAGAGAGGAGAGGGAGTACAAGAAGAAAAAGAAGAAAAAGTGGAGCAGCTCAGTCAAACCAGAGGATATGGAATTCACAGATCCCAGTGGGAACAAGTACCTCCTGACGGTAAGGTGGGGTGCTGGTACTGGTGAGCACAGCCAGTATTTTGCCTCTGCCTTGATATGGCAGCCTGTCCTACATGCACACAACCTACAGAGGCAGCAGTGACCCAGATTATGCAGGATCCTGAAGACTTCTTCCATCTACTGCCAATCCAGTACTTTGTCTACCCTGAAGAACCAGCTGCTGTGGCGCGCAGGGGTGTCTAACTTCATGTATTCCTCTGAGCTTTCCATAGAGCAGTGCCCTATGAGGGGAGCTGTCTTTGTTTAGGATTTAGTGCTCCCACTGAAACACCTCAGACCACGTGCTCCTTGCTCACTTCTACATCAAAGCAATAGGCATACAGCTCCCCATCAGCCAGTCAGGACAGCAGCAGAAACCTGTCCTGGGGTCTCTGCCTGCCCAAGACAGGCAGGTGCCAACTGACCTGGGACAGACTTGCTCCTGATGGCCCTGCTACTGGACCACTGTGTGTCCCCAAGGGTGAATTTTGCTCAGTGCCACTGTGGGAGGGTGCAGACAAATCAGGTAGCTGGGGAGCGCATTAAAATACAGTTCCTTGTCTGCAAAACAGTTAGTTAGTTTCTTACAAGGCCACAGTTTCTACTGGCTGTGAATTAAGACTCTAGCCAATGGAGAAAAAAGCTCTGAGCCATCTGTAAGTGGAACTGGGAGAAAAATACCCACTTGTGGCAGGGTGTGTGGTCAGCAGGCTGGTCTGTGAAGCAGCACATTCAAATGTGGCTCAGATATATTTTCCCTCCAGGGTAAGGTGGAAGCGGAGTTCCAACTGCTGACTGTGGAGGAGGCTGACAAAAGTCCTGTTGGCTTGGGCCGAAAAGGGCCTGAACCCCTGGAAAAGCCCAAGTGAGTATCTGTGTTATCACCCTTAGGATGGATACACAGTGCTGTGTTCTCAGCAGCTGTTTGTATGGAAACTGGGAGTATTGGCTTGGCAGGAAGCCAAGAGCAAGCACTGAGGCTCTGGGCAGTGGGGTCTGCAGGACCAGGACTGCCAAGGTTTCCCAGAGCTCAAGTGGGTCCAAAGGACTTGGGGCTGCAGCACCTGGCCCAGGGTTCATCTCAGGAAGATACTCAAGGCAGCTATGCCATAACATTGCTTGTACAATGGTCAGGTATGTCTGTGTGAAGGGATCACTTGTCTGCGTGGGTGAAGGACAGCTCTGGGGGCACAGGGGCACTGTTCCAAGAGTCCCATCCTGTTGTTTCTAGCGTTTCCACAGGCAGTGTGTTTACTGTAGCCCTTGGGTTGATCCTGCCTGGAAGCAGCAGGAAGAGCTGGTGATTCATGAGGGTAGCAGGACACCAAAGCAGAAGGGCCAATGTGATGCTCTGTGGATTGAGCCTGTGCTTATCTATTCTTCTTTTCGTTTTCTAGCCGGCCCAAAACAACTTTCAAGTGGTTTGTGAATCCCATGAAGACCTTTGTGTTTTTTATCTGGAAGCGGTACAAGAGATACATAATTATGCTGTTCGTTATCGCTGTTCTGACAATCTTCCTGGTTCTTTTGGTCTACACCATGCCTGGATACATCAGTGAGAAGATCATCAACGGATAAATGCTCTCCAGCAGAGGCCTACTCAAAGACAGGGGTGATTGTGGCAGGAATCAAGATAGGATCAGAAAGTTTAATGAAACCCTGTGGGTACAGAGACAGCCTAGAGAGAGAGACCTGCAGAAGTAGGCTTTGTTTTGGCTCTGTTTCCTCACGAATAAAAGCTCTTCAGCTACTCTCTCTGATGCTCCTTGTGTTTTGTAGCTGCTTTCTGGAGCTGGGCACAACCGGCTCCTTACAGTCCTCACTGCTGTTGTGGCGGGCAGCTGATGGTAAGGTGCCACAACCTTCTGAAACCGCCTCCAGGGGAAGCCGCTCGGGAGGGCCACTAAACTTGCACACCAGAGAGCTTTAAAGAGTCGACGACAAAGAGCCAGGAACGGTCTTCGTATGGGGTTCCACGAGAGAGTTTTATTCCAACCACGCCCATGAAAGGTTCCAGGGACGAAAACGAAAGAAAGAAGCATGTGGGAGGGTCCAGGTTTGTTTGTAGGGCCGGTAGGGGCGGAGAGAGCACCAGGGACCAATACTCTGAGGGCACGGGGGCGGTACACAGGCAGGACTAGGGTACGGGAGCTAATGGGGAACTCTGAGGGAGTGGCGACGGGGCAAGTGCCAACAGGGAAGGAAAAACCTTCTAGGTAAGGTAGAAAGGGGCGGAGAGGCCAACAGGCCAACCCGAGAAACGGAACTGGGGTACATTAACATAATGAAACAGAGTATCCTGGGAGAGGCCCTTTTGGTCACCCTAACCAAGAGGTGCCACTCAGGGTCCTTCCCTCCAGGGGACTCTCGGGCTATCTCTGTTAAGAGGCCCACTGGCCTGTGCACATTGCTGCCCCTTTGCTCTTCTTCCTGAGTAGTACAACAGCAAGGACTACACTGCAACACCATGCGGTCATGAGTGTGTGTCTGTGTTTGGTGTTGGGCTGACGTAAACTAAATGAAACTTGTTTTCAGCATGGTTTCTGGTGCACCAGGCTTCCTGTCATCTGCACAGACAAGCCCTGACATGATCTGATCCCAACTGGAGGTGTTTCAACCAGGGTTTTGAAAATATAGGTTCCTTCTGAGACATGCAGGTGATGCTCAGCGGACTACAGCATTTCCAAAGAATTAAACTGACCATGCAGTTTTATAGCAAAGGTGCCTGCCTCATGGCCTTTTGAATGGGGCAGTGTTAAAAACGACCCCGATCCAGTATGGAAATGAGTTATTAAAAATTTATTGAGAACTATAAAAAATCAGCAAAGCAGAAGGGACAGCACTGGGATCATGACACAATGCCAGAGGCTCGATCACAAAATGCCGGTCCCGCCTTTTATAGCCCTGTGATTGCATCAGCCTGATGCATATTTATTTACAGTTTTGCATAGTCTCACCCCCTGTCACTCAGGTGCTGTTGCTGTGGCTGTTGAGGTCCTTACAGGATGAAATCTCACTCCTTTTATGGTCGTGTCTCCGGGGTTTGGCTGGCAACAGCCCGTCCGGTTGCAGACTCACAAAACTGACATTACAACACACAAAAATCACACAACCCCCATAAAAACCAACCTTACAACCTGACGACTTCAACAACATCAAACACTTCAATGTGTATTATTATCGTGATCTTTCCCAAAGAAAGTATCATAACATTTAATATTATAACTGATAACTCATAACCCATACAACATATGGCGAAAGCCAACTCTCAATAACTTGTTTATAACAGTAGGAATACAGTATATTTTGGGGACAAAATTGTCTGGGCAGAGCCAGGCAGGTAGATGTGAAGCAGGTGAGGACTCAGGTTGGACATGAAGCCAGAAGTCTGTGCAGGGCAGATGTGATGTTCCCCCAGTGAGTCTAGAGTTCAGCCATGGGGTGGGGGCCCCAGAATGACAAAGAGGGAGGCCTCTCTCCCTTTGGGCTGCAAGGTGGGGGTGAAATGGGCTGCAAAGGGCTCAGGTCATGCAGCACCCGCCTGGGGCTACAGCAAAGCCCTGGGCTATGACAGTGCTGCATCACTCCCAGTTTTTCTTCAGGGCCTATTGAGTGGGACGTTGCCTGCATAAACAGTGCCTGATCCTCCCCAGCAGTGCCCAGTACACCCTAGGGGTGACTGGTCCATTCAAACAAACTCGGTGCACTCCAGCACACCCAGTGCGCACCTCCAGAGAGCCCTCTTGGCTCTTTCAGCCATGCTCAACCACATTTCCCACCACACCACCAGGCTGGGGCTCCCTGTGACTGAAAGTGAGTCTGCCTCAGTGTCTCGGTTTAGAGACAAGTTTAGGAGAAAACACTCTGGAATGAGTGTTTCCTCTAAAGAAAAGGGCTTCAGCAATCCCTTTTTTTGCCAGTGTCAGGAAAATGAATCCACAAACACCAGAGGTTTATGTCCAAAAAGGAGACAGAGGAGTCCTTTTACTTTATTCGAATAAAGGGAGAGGCCATTGGGCATTCTCCTGGGGTCTCTCAAATTTTTGGAGGTCGCAGCCTCCTTTTTATCCTATTTTCCCTAGTTTCCCAACCACATGTCCCTCTCTCTTTCCCCATTGGCTGAGGTACTTGAGAGGTACAGACTTCCCAAATCACCTAATACAGACCCCCTTCAAATTTTAACCCCCCCCTTTTGCTTTTCCTATGGAATTTATGGTTCCCCCTTTGCTTCTTTCATCTCTCAGTATCTGGCATTATCTATCAGCAGACCCACAGTTTGTTTGTAAAGACAAGTCTCTCTCATTCCTTTCAATCCCTCCTCTTTTATTTTCTTAAAAATTGTCTTTACAACCTTTAGTTATCATTGAGAGGAACACAGAACTTGTCTTTACAAACAAGCTGTGAGCCTGCTGGTAGACGAGGCTAAGCGCTATGAGATAAGAAAGACAACGGGAAGGATTCCATTGACAGATGAATTAAAGAGATATATTTCTTCAAACATACCAAAGGTTGGCTGACAAGGCGGGGGGGCGTTATACATTAAAAGGGAATTTTTAGATATTAGGCATTCTGGAAAGTCTGTACCTCTCGAGTACCTCAGCCAATGGGGAAAGAGAGAGGGAAATGCGGTCGGGAGACTCGGGAAAATAGGATAAAAAGGAGGCTGCGACCTCCAGAAATTGGAGAGACCCCAGGGGAATGCCCCATGGCCTCTCCCTTTATTCGAATAAAGTAAAAGGACTCCTCTGTCTCCTTTTTGGACATAAACCTCTGGTGTTTGTGAATTAATTTTCCTGACATCATTGACTTAATTTTTTGTTCCTGGGTCTTTTTTTTGGTTTTGCAGTTACTTGCAGTGACATCATTTTCTGTCCTTTTGTAGCCATTTCTGGATCAGTAGGCATGGCTGCTACCTGCATTTCTTTGATCATGTGGAATAAGTTGCATTAAGCAAGGGATCATGTGTGGTAAAAAGATTATTTTTTCCCTTATATCTACTTGTATTTCATTTCTCCTTATTGCAGAAAAGGGATTGGTTAAAACAAAGGGGGAAAGGTCATTTTACAGTGTTCCCCTTAGATTTTCTTAACAGTGAGTTGCTCTGTAAGAGCTGTTTTTTTGTGGGAGGTTAGATACCCATGGGCACATGTTCTGCAGTTCTGTGTGCTCCCTGTGGTGACCAGGCACATGGCACTGTTTGGGCTCCTCCTGAGACTGTCACTTTTCTTCAGAAGCCGTTTCATCAAGCCTAGCAGGAAAAGTTTAATAAAAGAGAGTGAGAAAAAGCCAGCAGGATAGCTCAAGGATTGGCCTTGAGGCCAGGACAAAGGACCAAGACTGAGGAGTCAGTGTTGGAAAGGAAAGGCCAAGAAAAGAAAATCCAGGCATAGCTGTAGAGCAGGATGGCTCTGGCTGCACATCAGCAGGGCGGGAAGGAAGGGCAGGAGGGCTCAGTGGGATGGGTGAAAAGGACTTGGATGGTGCAGAGCAGCTCCCTGCGTACAGTGGCTGGGGCCCAGGATTGGTGGGATCAGCGTAGATAGTGAGCAAGGATTGCTGATGTGGGAACTCCCATCCTTTGCCCTGGTGTGCCCCAGTCTCCAGACTCTGCAGAGGACAGGGGAGAGCTGGTGGGGTGGTTAGTATCAGCAGTATCTGGGGGCTTCTCCAGGGCTTAGTGCCATGAACCTAGGGTGCAGGAGAGCTCTTGGGGGAAGCATAGAGCTGGAAAAGTTACTGTCAGGACCAAGGGGACTTTCAGGAGGATGGAGAGCAGGCATGATTTGGTTCTACTACAAGCCTGTAAGTCCTATCTGTGGTACCATTTGGACAGTGTGGACTTATTCTGCGGAGAATGGATGAATAAAGAATGGCACTGGGCAGAGAGAGAGCAGCAGAGACATGGGAGAATGGGAAAATACAATTGAAACAGTGTGGTCATGATCCAAGTTGCCAGATTCATTCTCTACTTATGTGCTGGGGAAGTTGAGAGTGTATGAAATTAGTAGTTCAGTTCTCCCTCAATGACCTTTTCTGTTTGGAGCACTCCTTTGCCCCCATGAGGTACCTGCGGCCACCCTAGATCCTCTAGCCAGCAACTGCTTTTGCTGTTCTTAAGCTCTCCTGGGGAGAGTCCCAGCTTACTCAGCCAGTCGTAGTCTGGAAGCTGTTCCTGACCAATGGATACTGATGCCTTATCCTGGTCTTAAAATTAAGAGAGCTGAACACAGTTAAGAGGGAAAAGGGTTTTACCTTGGTATTTATTTAAGGATCCTTAGGGACGATGAAATGCACATCGAAATGCACCTCAAAGTCCCCACCGAAGAAAATGGCCACCCACAATGTGATGTATATGCAATTATATGCCTTGCAAAAATTAGCATATCTATTAAAGATTCCTCAGTGAGGGACTCGGGTGAGACTCCCCACCCGAGGGACCTTCCCCCTGGATGGGCCTGTCTTTGTTTACAGAATGTGTTCTGGAGAGGACCTTGGTTTCTTGGGCTTTTAGAATGTTTAGTCTCTAAATTTAACGAAATACTAGGTCTAAGTGGAGTTATCGAACTTAAAGAATTATAACTATGTAAGCTAAAAGCACAAGGAATATATAAAGCCATATAAAAAAGTGTATAAAAGGAGTATAAAAGAAAAGCAAAAATCATCATGGCATCAATACCCTTGACCAGTTCATACCATTTGGCATTTCCCAATCATTGAGATTTCTGCTGCTTTCCCTTGATTGTCACCATCAGGGAGCTGAGCCCAGAACTGAACCGTGAGGGCAGCAGGGTCTGAAAGGCAAAGGATGGGTCAGGGCTGGGGAGGATGGGAAAGGAGAGGAGAGTGGAAAACATAACCAGGGCTGATAGACATGGCTGAATACAAATCCCAACAGCACCCTGAGCATCTCCCACCCAGGCCTTCTTATCCTGGACCAGAGGCAGTGGAGAGGGTTCTAGAAAGCAATGAGTGCCTGGGAGGGGAGAGACACCAACCCTTTCCTGTCCCTGCCAGCTCAAGGCCTTGGGGTGTTGGATGAAGGCAGTAGTATCCCTGCTGGAAAGAAAGACAGGGAGCTGGTTCTGGCTTCCCACAGTGCATGCAGGGGTCCTTGCCCTGGCTGTGGCACTTTAAATGCATGAAAGTCAAGGCCTTATTTAATTATGTAACTGCGGTAGAGGAAGCTTTGAGAAAAGTACAGTGTTTTGTGAGAGTTGTTAAGAATGCTGAGAGAGGAGAGATATTAAACTGACTGTCAGGGCTGAGTGAGAGAGAATGAAGGTGGTTGGGGCAGAGAGAGAGGAGGGAGGTGGGCCTGGCATGCTCACTGGGTTGCTCTGTGCCCCCAAACTCATATTTGGCTGGTCTCTGTAAGGGCCTTTCAGAAAAATATCATTTCCAAACATGTTGAGAAAAAATATGCTGCTCAGTGCTCTGGAGCCATGAAGGACAAGGGCATGATGCCTAAAGATTTTTAGCAGTTTTTATATATTTTTAGCTTTTTGGATTTTTAATATATAGCTCTATCGTTTCTAGCACTTTCTTACACTTTAGAACAGCAGTTACCTTTTCTTACACTTTATGCCATCTTCTTGAAATTCTGTTTAGTCTTGTTTTCAAGAAAAGAATTTCTAACAAGGACATCTTGTTTTGCACCAGCACCTGGGAGACATAACAAAATACAGGGCTAAGAACCCTTGGAGGGACTCCAGTGGGGCAGGTCCAAGGGTGGGTTACCAGGACAACTAAACTTATAAAAATTGTGAAAATCCGATGCCATGTGTGTGCACAGGTATATTTTGTGCACCTGAAAGCTTTCATTAAAGAACTTCGGAGTAGTTGGGCATTGACCTGTCCCCACAGGGTTCAGGCAACCTGCAGTGCCATACCTCTATGAG
Organism: Oriolus oriolus; assembly: GCA_013400235.1. NCBI lineage: Eukaryota > Metazoa > Chordata > Aves > Passeriformes > Corvidae > Oriolus > Oriolus oriolus. The sequence continues at coordinate 55,786 of VXBT01009065.1, forward strand.
TGGGATGGCGGCTGTCCCCACAGCAGGGCCATGGGCTTGATGTGTCCCTTCCTACAGCCAGGCTAGGGGATGCTGGTGGGCCAGCCCAAGGGGCACGGGATGCCACTGGGCTGGGTGCTGGCAGACAACAGATACCCTCTGCAAAGAAAGAGGCGTCCTCAGCAGTGGGTGTACTACATGATCACTGCTTGCCTCTGCTAATGCCGCACATATGTGAGAGTTAAAACAGTTCATCAAAGCTGACAGAAACAAGGTAATGGCTCTGTGGGCTCCAGCTCCTCAAGGGCAGGCAGAACTCTGCTGGGCAGAGAGCCAGTGGCTGCACCGTGCTGGGCTGGCTGTCCTGTTGCAGCGTGGAGAGCACCTGATCCCTCCCCACTCAAGTGTTGATCCTGAGTGCAGCTTTCCTCAAGTACGCCCATGACAACTGGACACAGCATAATGGGCTGGTTTCCCATTTCCTCCACCGGTTTCACAGCCCTGCTCTTTGCCTTGCACACCTGCCAGCATGTGAGCATAGCCAGTGGGACCAGGCACTTTCGGTACTGCTGCGGTACCTCCCCTGCACTGCTTGTCCATATGCTTGCAGGATGCCCCAACATCCACACAGCAATGGCTCCTGCTGGCACAGGTCTCAGTCTTTGGCTTCGGAGCAGACAGTGAAGGGAGCTGGCACCACTACTGGGAAAAAAACTGCTGGTCTGGAGCCTTTCGCAGGATGAGAGTCCATGACACTGATCTTGAACTCAGCCTCATCGAGAGACTGGCACATGAAGGCAGGATTGTGTTCTACAAGTGATGAATTTCCAAGAAACTGGAGCCAGGCGGTTTGGCCAGGAATGGCCAAAGTCACTGCCAGTGACTGTCCCGGCTCTTTAGCTTGCTGCTCCTCCCCACCACCTGGGCTCACAGACCCTGCAGTTCGCAGGGTTTCGGTACTGCTTGGGCTGGTCCTAGCAGCTGGGTACTGTGGGTGCCATTCTCCCACGGCACCAGGCATGTTGCATTTAGCTGGACATAGGGCAGGCATGATTCTGCCCATGCTGGCTGGGAGGGAGGAGGGGGAGATGGTGGGGCTGGAGGTGGCCATGTGTGACGCTGTACTTCCCCCACCCCTTTCTTACTGCCCATATTTTCCTCCCTTCCCTGCCCCTAGTCCTGGCCACACCCTCGGGTTCTCCCTATTGGTTCAAGTACCCCAACTCCACCCATGTACCGGCCCTGCATCCTGAGAAAAGCCACGGCCCCTGGCCATGTGCTCTGTCTCTCTCGCTCTCTGCCCCTCTCTCCCTCTCCCTCTGCCTCTCGGGGAACCGGCACGTCATCATGTAAACAAAGGTTCCTCAGAAGCCACCATGCAAGAGGGCCTTCTCTCTCCTTCATCGTCACCATGTTGCGGAGCCCAGCAGCCAGAGCTGAAGCGCGGGGCCGCCCGGAATGGCTTCAGGGAGAGCGAGACAGCCGCTCTCCCCGAAATCAGCCCCACTGCGCTCTCTGGGAACAGCTGCAGCTTGCCATACCAGCACAGGAAAACACCACCGCAACAGGCATGGAGTCTATGTACTGCTGTGTGTGGCCCTGCAGGGCTGTGAAGCCACTGTGTGCCAGTAGTGGAGAGCAACTCCTCAACCGTGGTTGTCCGCAGGACAAAGCTGACATTTCCACCGACAGATGGCTTTTGGGGGAGGTTTGTAGTTGTTCTTGGGAAAGGAAGATGCCCCCTCAGCCTGCGCAGTCTTTCACTAAGACTTTTATTCTTACAGTCTTCAACTAAGGAAATATTTTTTAAAATTGTATCAAGGAAGAGTAAAGGAAAAATCAAACAGGCTGACAGAAGACAATAGAATCAAATAAATTTGAAATGATCTTACGTTGAATAAACTTTGAAAACACATGTGAACCACCATGTCCTTTACTTTTTGACCCCTTACAACTTTGAAAAGGGCACCCCTACAGAACAAGACTGCAGACCCTGGGGACTGAGCTCCGCAAAGGAGGTTTTTCTCCCGCAGAGCAGGGTTAGCAGGATGTCTTTTATCACTTTCAATCATTAGCATCCTTGATCCAGACTCAGCTTTACCATGGTTCTGAGTCACTTGGGCTTTCAGTCTATTAAAATCACCAGAATTCGCATATCCTTCCTACTGATAGCAGAAGCCTGTATTACTTAACTATCAGCTTCATTATTTTCTGCCTCTCCAGGTAGAATCTCCATTTCTGTGTCCTCGATTTATCCCTCCACTACTTCTGTTTCCCATGATGAGCACAAGTATTGCACCTTCATCCTCCCTTCACCCTTCTTTAGGTGCTCAGGAGCGCTCTGAGCAATGATCTCCAATGCTTTTCTGAAGTTTACAAGCAATTGGCTTTCCTATTAAGGACAAGCCAGTCTTTGATAGGAAACAGTGATAACTGTTTCACTGTGGGTTAAACTCTTGCTGCGTTACTTCAATTCATCTTCTCTCTCCTGACTATCCTTACAAATTTAGTTACAAAGCTGGGTGCTCTGATGACCAATTGAAGCTGTTCAGGTCACTTTATGTTCCTGATGAAACATACAGATTCTACGTTCCCTTCCTCATGCTGTAGTAGTACTATGTGATCCTGACCCACTGGATTCATTAAATATTCTTGTAAAAAATACATTAAAACAAACCTGTTTTGCAATATTCTTGCTTGAAGATAATCATTCTCCTTATCCACACCACAAATTGCTTCTCTCCCTAGCTGAAAACACAGTTTTTTAGACTCTCTAGTTTACAGGTACGTTCACCTAATTAAAAGAACCAACCACCTAGCAAAACCTGCTTTAAAATTAATTATAAAACAGCTTTCTCTCTGCAGTATCTGATCCTGTGCCTCTCCAATTGCTTCGACCAAGATTAGAGTCATACCAAAGCAAATTTAAGATTTAAGAGTAAACAATCTGTTTTACCTCAAATAAGGCAAGAATTCACAAAATTTTCCTCATTATTTTCAAATTTCTCCCAATATAGTTACACATACCAAGCACTTTACTCACTTGTGTAGATGATTTAACAGAAAAAAGCACCATCATCATCACAATCTCTATGTACTTTGCCACAATGCAGGTGTGTCTTTTAATTCTAATTTCCAATTCAGTACCAGGACTAGTTCAAATAATTTAATTATTCCTCCATATTCCATACCAGAACAAACAGAGGATGGACTTTATTTCAAAATATACACCAAGGGAAAAAAAATTAAAAATCAATTAAAATTCCAGACACCTTTTTTTTTTTTTCTGAAACATCAACCTGCATCTTTCATAAGAAGAACAATTGCGAGCTCCCCCAGCACAGAAAGCACACGCCAAATGCTTAGGCTCCCCATGCAGCCCAGGATGGCTGGAAGGCAACAGATGGGATTCAGCACATTTTCATGGAAGTCTGACATACAGCATCAGCACACCCAGAAATATTTTAAAGAAAAACTAAAAATCCCTGATAGTGTTGCTAGAAAGCTTATTTGTCAGCAACTTCAATCCATTACAGGTCTCTGGACAATAAAGTACATCATTCCTGGAGGCAAACAGAATGCAGTATCTCCAGCATCTCTGCTGGGAAGGGGAACAGAACTGGAGGACCATGGACTGACACAAAAGGAGTTTGACAGTAGGGTCTGCACAGCCAGATATGGTAGCTAATCTTTACAGCAGCAAGGTTCAAGTCGTTCCATCCACAAACTAAGGCCAAAGAATGAGGGCACAGTAATACATGAGTGGTTAGGGCCACCTGGAAATTCCAAACTTCTTCTCCTGTGCACTCAGAAGATCACTTGTGTTTCAAAGAGACGGTTTAGTTCTCCTTGGAGGCTTGGGGTTTGTTTGGGGTTTTTTGTTTGTTTGTTCGTTTTTAAATGGGGCTATGTCATTGCTTATTTATGTTGTCTTCCCAAGTTCAATTTTCTTCTGGATGGCACGTGCTGAGTGATAGATCAAGGAGTCAATGAAACCTGCAACTAAAGGAAGAAAACCAAATGGATGAAGTCAGACATGCCTCAAAGAGAAAACAACTCCCAAGGAAAGAAAACACAAACCCTGCTGTCAGAGGAAAGGAATCCCAGGTCCACCAGACAGAAAAAGGCTCTGCTGCTGCTGCTCAGAAGAGTAAAGTCCTCATCTCCTCAGGACAGAAAAGACCCAGCCTGCAGGGCAGAGGTGTTCATGCTTCTCTAGAAAACATCTCTTTTTCAAAAGTAAAAGAGACAGGCTGAGTCATGCGTGTTTATTGATGATTGAGAAGAATTTGGAGGAAGCTGTTGTGGAGAGCTTTATGCCACATTGTTGCCTTGACTCAGCTTGCCAAGGGCATGTTTCCCATTTCTTGCTCATTTCACAGTAACCTTAGAAGTACCATATGCTGCCCTTGACGGATGCCCTTTATTGGAGACTTCAGTGTACACCCACCAGGCACAAAGCAATACAAACCACTGCCTTTAATTCTTTCTGCAGTATTTTCCCCAAACGTCTCAAGCCCTGAAGAAACCTATTAATTCAGTACTTGTTTGTGACCACAGAAAAACTCAAAATGGGTCTAATGTACCACAAACCCCAGGCAACCAAGGTTTTCACAGGACAGGAACATTGAGCTCCTGCCAGGGAGGGAACACAAATGCTGCTAGGGAGCCTTTTTTCAATGACAGGATTTTATGAAGCTTCATAGTCTTCTTTCTTTTATTCAAAACCTCAATCTAAGGAATAAGTAAATGATTACTTGGCCGTACACAAAGACATATATTTCAATACTATACAAAGAGTTGCAGCTAAAATGGGAATTGAATCTTCTGTTTATTACTATATAATGTGGAATTACTGGACTTAATACTGGTCTTAATATTGGTCTTCGAGTAATGCTTGAGATGACACTTGTGTGGTTGTTTTGCCCTGAAATTATGTCTACTCGTGGAATCAATTTGACACTGTTACACGAACACTGTTACAGAGGTGACTTTAGAACAGCATAGAATCATCTAGGTTGGAAAAGTCCTCTAAGGTCATTGCATCCAATTGTCCCCAGCACTGCCAAGCCCACCGCTAAACCACGTCCCTAAGTGTCACATCTACATGTCTTTTAAATATCTCCAGGGAGAGTGACTCTACCACTGCCCTGGGCAGCCTGTGATGGCTGGACAACCCTTTCCATGATGAAATCTTCCCTAGTTTCCAATCTAAACCTCCCCTGGTGCAACTTGAGGCCATTTGGTTTCGTCCTGTCCCTGTTAGAAGAAGAAACTGACCCTCACTTGGCTCCAACCTCCTTTCATGCAGTTGTAGAGAGCGAGAAGGTCCCTCTTGAGCTTCTTTTTCTGCAGGCTGAGCACCCCCACCTGCTCCTCATCAGGCGTACGCTCCAGCCCCTTCCCCAGCTCCATTCCGTTCTCTGGACTTGCTGTAGCACCTCAGTGTCTTTCTTGTCATGAAGAGTCCAGAACTGAACCCAGGATTCAAGGTGCATCACCAGTGTGCAGTGGGGGACAGAAAATGCCCTGGTCCTGTTGGCCACACTATTGCTGGTACAAATAATTGGCCTAATTGGCTACCAGTTGATTTGATCTCTAGAATACAGAGAGTCTGAGCATGGTGTACGGCAGCAAACATGAACTGGCTGTCAAACTCAGTCAGTGCCAAAGGGCACTTGAATTTGTCATGAAAGTAATTTTTGAGAGCCTTTTCAAACCAGAGAGATGAATAGGATAAAACTTCTTGCAGACAGAAATTCTGTTTAACATTATTAGGTTAATCAAGCACCGTGACACCTCAGGTGACAGGAAAACTTTGCAGATAAAGGTATGATGTTATAGGTATGTAATACAGATGTTATGTGACACAGTAACTGGCTTCTCAGGTCCCTGATCACATCTTTGGGCTGGCCCATAACACCGACATCTCTGACTATGAGCACCCCGGATTACTTCCCGGAGAGCAAGGCTGGACCAAGGCTGTTCCCATGCACAGAGATGAGCAGATACTGATTAGCTGCTCCAAAAGCCAGCCCCGAGAGTGAAATGCAGATACTCAGATGGATCTGCAGGAACAGCTTCTCCTCACAAGACCCCATCAAGTCCCTGCAGAACAGTAGCTGGAGCTCCTATGTCTAGGAGCACAGTTTGATATCTCTAAGATATATACTATGCCCATGGCAACCTGGGTTCACAGATTTTATCAGCTTTGGTTCCACATGAAAGCAACTATCTGCTTACAGACCCAACCTGGCCAAGAACGCAAGTATAGATGCTTTCATATGGTCTGTGAAGAACAGCTTCATTTCAAAACAAAATGTCCTGTAGAGCATCAGAATGAAACATTACGACAGGTTTACAGGTCTAATGAAATGAAATGCTGTAATAGGTCTACATCATCTACAGAATCTTGTAAGTCTCCAGTGCTAACTACAGTCTGATGCCACTCCTGTGGCTCAGCAGGACACGCTGTATTGCCTCCTGAAGGCTGAAATCATCTCTATTCATCAAACAGGGATTTATTACCAGACATGCAAACTTTAGAAAGAGTAAGATAGTAAATGTTTACACTTTAGAAAGCAAAATGATTGAAAGGTGCAATACCTGTAAATATGCCTCCAACAATGGCACAAACTCCAGTGAGAAAGTGAGTAAAGGACCTAGAATTTGAACAACAAGCATGAGCTCAGATACCAATGTCAGGTATGTAACAATTAACTAAGAATTATAATAATGTTCATCACACCATATAATTTTGCATTACCTAAATATTCATATCTGACAATTCTCAGATTAAAGAATTAATTAACCCCTGTTGGCTACAGAATGGAGTTCGTCACTGCTACTTTTAGTCAGCAGCACTAAGAGGAAGTACTGAATTTATAAACCTAAAAGATGGGCTTTTAATCCCTAAGATATTATTCATTCCTACTCAGTCAGAATGCACAGCAGGCTCGTGTAACATAGTAACTACATCCCTAAGCACATGTTAATACATTTTAAGATACATTGTCTGTCCCCCATTATGAACCTCAAAGACCGGACAGCTACAACCCCTTCCCTTCCTCCGCAGTTAAGTGCCAGCCATCAACCCAGAGAGAAGAAGAGGTTCCACACTGGCAGCAAGATGTAGAAAAGCTATAGCAAATGCAGAGTAAGGAACCAGCTGGACTGTGTGGGTGCTGCTGGTAAGATGGGTATGCTCTGTAAATCTCGTCTTCTCATTAGAAATCTGAGCCAAGAACCATTATATCACACTTCTGCTCCTCGCACCACTTTCCTTTTCCATCTTGATCCTGCCTTACAGCACTTCACGGAGCAACAGAAAAAACCCAGTCCCTAACCAGGGTTCACATGGAGAGGAAGGACATCAGTGGGCACCTCTTCCTTTCCACTGGCTGGGAAGGGGCTCAGATGAATTTCAGGCGTTGGCACTGTCATGTCTAAGTGAGGATGAAGTTTCAAGCTATGCAAAACAACAAAATCAATGAAGGATGAATGAAATAGAACGAAATGTCTCTTACCTGTGTTTCTCTGTCAGCTTCACCATCATAGGCGAAAGTTCATACAGCACAAAGACACCAGGCAGACCCTGGTCTCCCAGTACCCCATTCGCTATTTTCTCATGTCGTGTAACTGAGAACTGGTTAGTCCTTACCACCTACCATGAAACAAACACAGCAAACATTGTTTTTCTAACAGGGAATAGGAAACGCTACTAAAACATGAGTTCAGTGAACCACATCAGTGTAGCCCTGCCCATGTGGGCACCTAACAATGGTTAGAAAGAGTCATGAAGAGCTCTATCAGGATCAGGTATTTGCTATCAGGTCTATTTTTACTATAGGCTACCAGTTAAAGCCGCAGCTAGCCCACAGTATGAGGGATGCATCAAACCCAGGCTGGACTATTTGGTCTCTGCTGGCACATAATGGCATAAGCTGTCCCTCTCAACTCTGTCTATGTCGTCCTCTACCAACATGCAGTCCTGCTAAGCATGCTTCAGGAGACAGCACTGATGGCGGAAAGCTGTAAATAATCAAGACTGAGAAAAAAGGAAACAATACATAAAGGTAGGAGAGTGGAAAAAGACGGAGATAGCCTATCTTCACATAAATGAAGATCACCCTCCAGCATTCTTCTGTTCCCTGCCATTCTTCCACATGTTATTCACACTAGTCCTATTCTTAGAGCAATTAAACTGGGTTTCTGTAAAATGAAATTATGTTCTGTCATCCCTACTAAGTTATCTGACACAAATTACAATCCAAGCTAAGAAAGATATTATCCCGGTTTCTTTACCAAATTCCATACTTGGGGGTTCCAAGTACTGAATGTACAACACAGCCCCTGGTATACACATGGCAACACACCTGGATCCATAGTTACTGTCAGAATCAAAAATGTGAGGAGAAAGTGAAGGCCTTCACTTGTCAAAGTAACAGGGAAAAAGGTACTTACTTCACCATCTACTTTCCTATACACAGTGGGGACCACTTTGACAAAATATTGAAACATCATGGAAGCTATAAGCAAAGACAGGGAGAGACACAATTAATACCGGACAGTAAGCTGGAAGCTTTTGTGTAGACACAAACTGGTTTTGTTCAACTTGTCAGGGAACATCTTTCTGCACAACAGCTGCTGGAGATTTTCAAGGACAATAAAGTTAATGTCTGAAACAAGTCTTCCTTTTGCCAAAGTGAATCTCGTTTCTGCTCCAAACAAAACCAAAACAAGGCATTTTGGCCTTGACTAAATGGAAAACCTACAAACTTGCTATAGCTTTACCAGTAAAACTTCTTGCAAATTCAATTCTAGTCCAAGAAAATTTCTTATTTTTAACAACATAGCCCTAAGAAAACATACTCAGGTCTAAATGGGTATTTTATATCAACTACAATTAACACTGCAGTTTATTCCTGTAGAAGCATGGCATTTATTGTATCAGAACATGAAAAGGAAGATCTGGACCAGTGAAGAAAAAAATAGAGGAACCCTTTCTGTTGCCTCAGACCAGCCAGTTCCTTCAGTTCTCTTAAGGATAACAGAATGCAAGAAAAAAAGTTTTTCTATGAAATTCCCTAGAGAACATTATTCTTCCATTTCTACAGCAGAAGTAATTATTGCATATGGTATCTTTAGCTGCAATAAACATAAATTTGACCTGCAACCTACTTCTCCTACTTCTTTACTGGAGCATGTCTTCAGAATGAATTCTTCAAGAATTTACCAACTGGTTCCCTGAGGTTCAGGATGAAAAGCTTGAGCTTACGCAGAAATTTACCAGTGACCTACAGGCCCTCCCTCTCAGATAGTTTGTAATTCCACAGGCTAACTGCAGCATCCATAATCGTATTGAACATTATGACACCTTTTAATTTTTCTGTACCTTTTTTTTAATACCATCCTCTGATTTGGGTACAAGGATCAAAATCAATGGCAGAAAACTCAAAAGAACAGATTCAGGTAGGACTAAATCTTATCACCACTTCAAAGCAAACTACTTCCTTCTCCAAGCTTTATTACATACACCTCCAAGTATCTGCAAAGACAAACTTTTCAGACTTCAGTGGATCTAAAAAAACCAAAACTCTGCAGTGGCATGTAAAGGACCTTTCACAGAAAAGCAGGCTTTTGGAAATAAACTCATGCACAGCAACAACATAAGAAGAAAACTGTCTTTCATTCTCAAGCCAGCAAATCTAGAGCTATCTGGAAAGATCAGCAATATTTCAACTTCACTGCAGCTTTTCATGCTCTTCCTGTTGGGTATGTCAAGGTCAGGCAGACACCACAGCTCTCCAGAAACTATCAATCAGGCCTTTTTTCTCTACCCTGCATCTTCTGGTTCTCTCTTATTTCATGTAGTAGTTAGACAGACAGGTGTCTAACAGATGTTGAACTACATCTGAGGTAGGCCTTTAATAATGATGTGCTGTACCTGCTGTTGTGCATCCACGAACACTGAACAGAGATATCTTTCAGAAAGGTCACAGAATCCAAACATGTTGGCAGATTTCTTCCAGGTGAATGGAGACAGCTGCTCCAGAAAGAGCACAAGGTGGAGGAGTCACATTTCACATAACACTGTCAGGGTTCTTCTTAATACTGGGAACTTTGCTCCTGTTCTCTGCTAACACGTATTAATACAGTCACTCAAAAAGAGACTTCTCTCAGGTTTTACCTTGCTGTGCAGTGATGGCTGTCCCATCCAGAGGGTTCACAATGCCTGGATAGTCCCTTCCAAATGAGAGATGTTTGATATAGTGCGTCATATTGATCTGAAATGGAAATGCTAGTAACTCAAACAGCTGCACAGCACACAAGGGGCAAGGTAAGGGGCCTGAAGTTCATTATTTGTATATTTTTCTGAGTGTGGCTCTAGAATAGAGACACATACTCCCTTTCTCTGTGCATCCTGACAGTAAACTCCAAAACATTTGCTCTTCTTTTTTATTCATAGGAGATTTCAAGATGAGGAATTTTTCCTTCTCCTGCTGGAAATCCTCAGATCCCAGTGCCCTTTCCTCCCATCTACCGAGCAGGCTCTCCCACCCACTCCTGTCCCTGCCATAGGAGCACATGCTATCAGCTGCCTTGGTGGCACAGGTATGAGCATCATCTGCTGACCTCACAGCAAAAGGTAAACTCCAACAGATGCAGAAGCAGTTGTGACAATATCAACCTTAAGAAACTGTGAAGCATAGATTAAGGAGAAAGGCAGGCTCAGAAAGAGAGGCACAGGCTCGCCAAGAAGCATGCAAATGTCCCAGAATGTATTTCAGAACCCTCTGTGAAAGCAGGTCCCAGGTTCTGCTTAGACTCATAAAGCCAAATCTGCTGCAATCTAGGATGTCACTGTGGCAATGGGAGGGAAATCCAGAAGAAAAACAGACTAAGAGAACTAGAACACTGCCTTAGGAACACTTACATTATCAAGTCCGAAGCTCTGCAGATCGTGAACTGTAACAGAAAAATAGTTAACAATATAGCTCACATTGTCGTAACAATAATATATGTCTACCATATTCCAGCAATAAGGGAGCTCCTCTCATTTCCATCACAATCTAAAATGGCAAGAAAATTGCCTGGGTTTCTCTCTTGCTTGCATAGTAGGGTGTGTGACAGATAAAACTGCTGTAATATCCCCCCTGACACAGAGCCATTGCTAGAATGAAGTAAAGTAACTTTAATTTGGGGTTACCTCAGGTTAGGTATTTCAGTCCTCACCTGCATGTACTCTTCATCTAGGGCAAAAACAAGATCCCAGACGCAAGAAAGGAAAGCTTTGCTGTTAGTGACATAACTCCTCTCACTGCTGTAAAACACAGAGGCACAACAGATCTAAACTAACAACTGAGCAGAGCACATGCTTCAATATCACACACAAGTGCCCTAAAAAAATCATCAACATCTTGGTAACTCTCAGCACTCTGCCTATCAGCCTTGCTACTGCTGCCCAGAGAACATACTACGAAAGGAAAAGTCTCTGCAGGGATGGCCTGAGCAGGGTATTTGCAAACCACTGTTCGGGCCGAGGTGACTGTCATCAGTGCTGGGATTTGGGGAATTTGGCCTGCCCCATCTCTGCCCTTCCCACATATAGCAATATGACAATGCTGGGAGCACCATACACCCCTAGAAGGGATCTGGCAGAGATGACAAAACTTACAGGAATGGCACAGTACCAGAGAAATCCCAGGGCACCACTTGAGAAGGACCAGACATTAACTAACATGTTACACTAGTTTACATTGTGTGTGACCCCTATTAATAGTTATGGCTATCCAAAACAAAATGTCTCCAGAGTGCTATGCTTTCTACAATTAAGTAGCTTCTATAAAACTCCTCTCCAATAAGTGATTTACAACTCTGCAAAAGAGCAGTTCAGTTTCTAAAACAGTTTTCCACCAGACCACAGGTTTATTTCTCTTCGATCACTGATGATTACACTAAGTACATGTGTACATACTCTACATTGCAGACACATGTTTACCTAACCATAGTTAGCTTAACATAAACCAGCAGGCTATTTAGCCTGCTAAGAGAAGAAACAGGACAAGGAAAGAGAACAGAAGATCTTTACAAGACAGTCTGCTAGGACCAAAGACTCTTATTTCTGAAGAAACAAATACATTTCTTCGTTTCCTTAACCATAGCTAATGGGCAAAATAAAGATACCTGTAAAACATCTTAAGTATGTCAAGAACTCTGTCTGCTTCATAGAATCAAGACTTCTTCACTGTTTTAGTAACACAGTTTTAACAACTGCTGTCCATCTGAAGAATTCTCCCCATCCTGCATTTCTGACGTGAACAATCACAAGGCCTCCTTGGATTTCAAAATTCAGTCCTTAACCCCTAAAAGATTAACAGCACTTACAGCCATTCAGGACTGTAATGTCAATAAACATGTGAAGGTTCCAAGAAACCAAAGACAGCCACCCTAACACATTGCTCCAAGGTGAGCTAGGACACTTTTCAAACTGGGGATGAATTTTATGGAGGAAAATATCTTACAGGAGCACAGTGGCAGGAAGATGGAAGTGGCATAAGGATGTGTTGTTGTGAGGGAGATAAAATGGAGCTGGGCTGCAGGCTGTGAGATGTGCCTGCAGAAGCACAAAGAAGCACATGGTGGCTCAGAGAGGCTTGTCTCCACAGACCCCAGGAGGAGGAGCCTGCCAAGAGCTGACAGGCAGGTCACCCAATACAGAGACATTCAAGGGGTGTGCTGCGGACACAGCAGTGTGTGATAGGTCGTGTAAGTCTATAAAACCAGCTCGTTTCTGCGAATAAAGAGGATTCAGTTTTCCGCCAGGCTGGGTGCGTCTTTCAATTGTAGACATGTTGTGAAGATGGAAATGAGGCAGGGAGCAACACAGAAAATGTTGCAGCTAAGAGAAGGAATGAGCAAAGCTGAGAGTCTGAGTCCTCTGCCAGATGTTACTGACTTGAAACAAGGCATCTCAACCTGCAACTGCCAACATTACTCTTAGAAAAATCCAATGGTTTACTAACCCTTGTAAAAGTTCCTAGTAGTTCCTACTACTACTCACAGATCAGCTGGCTTGGTACATGAATTCTGAGGAGATATTCTCTAACATATAGTACAAATGAGATTAAGTGAGATAATTCTCTCATCTGACTTGAAAAGGCAGAAGTTGTTCCAACATGTCACCATGCTCCCCTCAAGCACATTAGCTGCACAGTGCAGCTAAACATTTGCCAACACAGTATCTCCAACATGGAGATATTAAAATAATTCAGGACAAAGATTCTCAACCTTTTCCACCTCATTTACCACAGAAGAACGACCTGGAATAGCTCTCCTTTTAGCTTTCTGGAAGTCTTCTCAAATCCCAGCCTAGATCAACAGCTCCTTCCAAAGGAGATTTATGGGCTCAGCAAATAAAAAAATCGTGTTAGTTCTGTAGTTCTGAGGGGAAAAAAAGGATACAGCGACACTTAATCTCAACAGCGTGCACTGGGAAAACAAGCAGAGTAGGAGAGAAAACAGAAATGTTCAGATCCTTACAAAGAAAAGATAAAGAGATTCAGGTAGAGTAGCATTTAAAGCTCATACCAAAAAGGGGAAGAGTAATATCTGTGCTAGTGTGCTTTCTAGGCCATATAAAATGAACGCCTAGATAGCTAAAGGATTGATATATGGTCAAACAATCATTTAAAGTGTAACAGAGAACCCAAAATGCAGGAATTAATCACCAAAAGGAAAAACACAGTGGGATGTGCACATATGTTAAGTGAGCTCCAAAGCAGCATGCCACACAACAATGCTGGTTATATTTAGATTCTTTTTTCAGTCATAAGGTAAGAGAGGTCATTTTAGGAGCAAAGCTATTCAGAAATGCACTTAAGGTTTATATTTACAACATATTAACATTCAAAGCTGGGTAACAAGATTTTTTATTCTTAAGCAGTCCTGTGATTCTTTCATCCCACCTGATGCACAGAGAAAATAATAAACCATGAGGCTGGTTTTGTTCATTCTGTTGCAAGATCCTGACAAAGGTGAATACCAGGAAGGATGGGAGACAGGGGAAATGTATGTTTGAACAGCATATCTCAAAGGAAGTTAAGTAAATTCCTTTTTTGTTTGTTTCAAAAGCTTGTTCATGTGTATTCAACACTGTGCAATACATATATTTAACACTAATCAGTAACTGTCATAGACTCATAGGGCCTTATAGATTTATGGGCCTCTGAATCCTTCCCACAGCAATTCTCATCCCCTCTGCCACATCTCTGGTGGTGCTTCTACAATAGCATTATTTTTGGTATGGAGAAGGTAAGGCTGCTCCAGAGGGCTGCTTGACAAATGCTAAGCATTCCCAACAACTGGTACAACTTGAGCTCTGATGGATGATAGTGAAGTGACAAATGAAAATGTCATTTTTGTTGTCTCCAAAACAGACTTGATACAACTTGAAAACAGTTTGTCCACCAAAAATGGGTGAAACCTCGCATCTTTCACCAAGACAACAAAACTCTGATGTCACTAGCATAAAAAGAAAAGTCCTTAGCAATGCTGAGGATGAAGTAAGACTCTCAGAGTTTAGTATTCAGTATGGGGATACAAACAGTTCCCTAATAGACACTACTTTGGGACAGAAGTTTGAATGAGCTCGTACACACCTCCTCTATGGAAGGAATAGTGTACAGGTGATCAGACGATATGGATCTCCTCCACACTGGTGTCCTGATGGAGACTGAGTCCCATATCATTTTTTTCAAGTATGTTGTTGGGCAGGAGAAGAACTCAGATAAGCAACTGCTATCTGCAGCGGCCTGCGCAATAGTAACGGGCACACTACTAGTGGGCCTGTAGGAAAGGGACAGAGAAGGAGCCTGCAGTCTCCGCAGAAAAAGGAGCTAGTGTCACTTGCTCTTGGCTGACACTGAGAAGGTGCCAAGGGACTTGAAAAATGACAACCAGCCTGCAGTCAAAGACTTGGTATCTTCTCACAATTCAGTAATCAAAACACTAAAAAGGATGTAAAATAAGAGAGGCTATTTGGGGTCATCCACAGTGTCCAAGGATGAGTTTGAATAGGTTCTGGCTGTCAAACAATCTCTAGCAGAGAAAGAAACAAGCCCTTCCTTAAATACCTAAGCAGAACACTAATGAAGATGTACAACTGACCAGTGGATCTGACTCCTAGAGAGCTAACAAAGCTTTGCCTTTTTAGGCAAAGCTTGGTGGCTCCAAGTAGGCAGCTCCTTTTCCAAGACCATCATCATCTCAAAGAACAGCTTACCTGTGCTTTTTCCTTCCACTGTCATCACCACGGAAGAGGATGAAAACATATAGTAATCTCTCAAAAACAGCATCTTCAAAGATAACTTCGTTCCTCCAGCTGACACGTAGGGTGTAAGAAAACCACAAGATTTGGACCACATACAGACTGCTTCATCCACAGAAATTGTAACAGTCATTGTGAGTGTGTCTTCAGGACAGAATGTCCTGAATGATGCCATCAACACCAGCTTCTTTTCTAAGGAATTGAAGGAATCTAATGACACATTTTTAAATAATCCTGAAAAGCTCGCTGGCTGTAAAAAAGCATGATGGCCAATGTCTTCTCTAAAAAATACTGATGATGGCACCTCAGCAACAGAATGGCCCAAAGACAATCTAAAGGAGTGTGGATACTGAAATGCTGCTAGCAGGAGAATTTCTCAGCTTCTTGCATTAATTCTGTGAGAATTTTTCCTTTACCATGCAAGTTATGGAAACAGTAAGATAGGTTTTGTAAAAAACTTCCACATCTGGTGTTTTTCGTTAAGTTCTGTTTTTAGTACGCTGAACAAATAGTCTGAAGTGGGTGTCTAGGACTTTAGCCAATCACCCCAGGACAAGTGTGAACACTGTCCAATGGTTTTATGGAACTAGGATATATAAATGGTATTGTAAATTAATAAATAATTCATTCTCTCGCTAAACTTCCGTGCTGCTGCATCATTTGATCCCTGCTAACACAGCCACAAAGGAGGAATGAGAACCCTCAGCTTCCCCTTGACTATAAGAAATAGAGCAAGAAAGATGAAAATGCTATAGATAACGTCACTCTCCTGAGGAGCCTACCACTAGGTAGGTGAAGTTTCCACATGCGGGAAACTCACTGTCAACTACTGCAGATGAAGCACGAGATGGCTGCTACTGTACAGGCATGGACAGACATGGCAGAAGCCCACGAACCACAGACCTCAGAGGTTAAACAGCTAAATCACCCAATCATTTGTCTCTTTCCTCTGAGACAGGAAGGAAAGACAGAAGATGTGAACTGCTGCAAAAGAAAACAGATACGATATTCAGAGTCATAAATAGGCACAGCTGATGCTGGAGGCTGTACTTGCACAAGTGAAAGAGAGAACTTCATCAAAACCTGCAGCACATCATGTAACCCAAACATAAAATCTCAGTTGAGGATTCAAAGCCTAAACAGACAACAGTGAAGCAACTCCAATCTCAGCAATAACCAAATGAATAAGCAGGGTTTGAGGCTGTGCTGCTTCAAACAGAAGATTCTAAGTATCAGTAATGTTTGACTCTGGCCTCTCTTAATGCAGGAGAGCCAGAACTACTAGCTTCAGTGTTAAGAATTCTGATTGGAAGTGCTTCAGTCCTCCTCACAATCTCTTTCAATCCTCCTCCTAATGACCTGGAATTTCTCAGTGCAACAGAACAACAAATGACCATCAGTATGACATTCCGGAGTTGGGGGTCTTCTCTGACACTGACGGTGTCACATCATGGTGCAAGCCTAAAGTGACCAATTTTAAATGCTTTCAATAACTTGGGATGAAAAGCAGCATCACTGCTTGCTTCAAAGCAACACATTTCCAAAGGTTCAGCTTGGGTTCTCAGGGAACACAGAATGTGAAGGACAGAGATGGAGTACCTGTCTAAGAAGTTCAGGCATTGTATTTATGCACTAGCTAACAGGTAATTAACCATTTTAGATAGCACAAAGGCATAAGATCAGCCATGTGAATCATCCTAGACAGGAGAGTTCTGATGACCTGAGATTAGGAATGAGTAGCAATACACACTAAAACATATAGTAATGGTGGAAACTAAGCTAAAATACTACCTCTAGTAGTAAAGTGCTCAGCCTCTAATGGAGAGCTGAGAACACAGACCTTATGCAAATAAAGTTATATATAACTGAAGTTAAATAACTAAACAGAAATAAAACTGCACCTTACACAGTGCTGTCATGAGTGTCAGCCCCTCTTATCCTACTCTCTGAAATAAAGCCATTTCAACTTGCTTCTCCCCAGGAAAGAAGTTACAGTTTCAAGATGTTAACACCAAGCACATGACAGAAGTTCAGAAGCTCAGATCAGGATTACATTTGCAGTCAGATCTACAAAGTGCTGCTTAATAGGACCCTTGGCACTGTCACAGTGCTGCCCATGCCCATTCCCTGGCTGGAGATCTATGAAACAACAGGAACCCTCAGCAAAAGGAGAGGAACAACGTGAGAAACGGAAAAGCTGATAAGCAAGCTTCAGTATCTCAACACCACCACAAAATAAAAATCCAACCATCAGCTGTACACATGTGGTACATACTCCAATGGGAGGCAAGAAGAATGGTGCCGTGGACTGAACTTTCCACAGTACTGATATGCTTCACTCCCATATTCTCTACTGATTCATATCAGTACGAAATAAAAGGAAAAGCAAAAATATTGTCAGTCACTGGAGTTCTGTATCAAATAGGTCTAGTAAAATTATTTAGTGAATTGCTAATGTGACTTTCAACAACAACAGTTTGGAATATTCAGACTTCTCTTAGACTTTCAACTTCATCCTGTGTGACATTCTGTTGAGTGTATTAACAGGATTGCATGTTAACACAGACCTTACTGAAGGAATCAAACACCACAAACACATAAGTTCTTGTCTGGAACTATGATCCAAATGACATAAGAGTTCTGGAAATATCTCACAGAACCCTGTCCTGTAATACTAGTCAAATTCTTTATCTGTAATTAAAGGGAGAAAAAACTAATGGATTACAAAGAAAGGTTACAGTGAGGCCTGTAAAAGTAAACAATCATTCTCTGAGCAGTCCATTTCCCTTATGGATCAGGGAAAACTCCTTGCTTGTTTGCTAGTGCCATGAAAATGCTGCCAAGAAAAAGGCCAGGTAAAAAGGAAAATCACATGTTACAAATAACTAGGAAAGCAAGAGAGAACAAAAGAAAGAAAATCATTAGGCCACTGTGTCTCATGCTTAGCCTGGACCTTAATTCTGGGTGCAGTCTGGTACCTTCGACAGAGCTGAACTGAAAGAAGTTCAGAGAAATCCTGCAAGGAAGCTCAGAGGTCGAATGGCTTCCACAAACGACCAGCTTCATAAGCTGTGACTCTTCAGCAGGGAAAGATATGTCCTGAGCCCCGCACAGGAAAGGCCTATGACATGCTGAGGGGCAGGGAGAGAGTGGGAAGCAACCACACACTCTTTTTACTGAGACAAAGAGGAGGCCATCAGATACAGCCAGTGGGAACAAGCAAATGAGTGGATGAGGTTGGTAGTAACTACACAGCCCTTTTGGGTTTTTCTGTATTTTCTGACTGAATTTTTAATTCAGCTGTGTAGCACTTTTGGAGGACATGGAATTAGAGAGCTGTCTTGACTTCATCCCCTCCTCTGTACACAAACTACTTGCTCTGAGGCAGCCAGCCTGCATTCCTGACTGTTACAGAGAGATGTAATGCAGAAATGCTTCTCCTTAACATATATGCCGTGACATTGTTGATCCTGACTGTAGTAAGGTTGCTGTAGTCATGCTAGTTTAAGCACACAAAGCAGGTTTTGCCACAATAAGTGAATTTTTTTTTTATTACAAACAATCAGTATTGTGGGGAAAACCAGGCTTTTCTCGTTACTGTTGTTTGTACAAAAGTGCTTCTTCTGTGCTCAAAAGTTTGTATTTTCTCCAAATACACCAGTTACTCTCACCAAGCACATTCGCATTCTCCCCTGACCTTTACCTCAGTGGTGCAGATTAAATTGGAGTGAGTGATATAAGTAAAAAAACCAGATTTGATGTGTGGCCTCTTCACTGGATAAGGAATTGGCTGGATGATCACATCCAAAGGGTAGTGGTCAATGGCTCAATATACAGATGAAGGCCAGTAACAAGCAGGGTCCATATTGGGGCCAATACTGCTTAATATCTTCACCAATGACATTGACAGTGGGATTGAGTGCATCCCCAGCCTGTCTGCAGATAATAGCAAGCTGAGTAGTGAGGCTGACATGCCTGAGGGACAGGATGCCATCCAGAGGAACCTGTACAAGGTTGAGAAGTGGGGCCAGCGAACCTCATGAGATTTAACAAGACCAAGTGCAAGGTGCGTGCTGCAACTGGGTCAGGGCAACCCCCAGTACCAATACAGGCTGGGGATGAACAAGGCAAGAGCAGCCCACGGAAGATGGAGTTGGGGGTGTTGGTGGATGAGAAGCTCAACATGACCTGGCCACATGCAATGGCAGTCCAGAAACCACTTGCATCTCGGGTTCTTTCCCAGTAGCATGGGCAGCAGGTGAGGGGGAGGATTCTCCCCCTCTGTTCCACTCAGGTGAGACCCCACCTGAAGAGATGCCTCCAGCCCTGGGATCCCCAGCACAGGAAAGATGTGGACCTGCTGGAATGAGTCCAGAGGAGCCCACAAAGATGCTTCCAAGGGCTGGAGCACTTCTGCTATGGAGAGAGGCTGGGAGAGCCTGGAAAAGAGAAGGTTTTGGGCAGACCTGAGAGCCCCTTCCAACACCTAAAGGCAACTATACGAAAGATGAGAACAGACATTTTAATAAGGCCAGTTGCGATAGGACAAGGGGCAATGCTTTTAAACTAAAAGAGTGCAGATTCAGACTAGATATAAGAAATTGTATACGTTGAAGGTGATGAGGCACTGGCACAGGTTGCCCAGAGAGCTGGTGGGTGCCCAGTCCCCGGGAACACTCAAGGCCAGGCTGGACGGGGCTCTTAGCAACCTGCTCTAGTGGAAGGTGTCCTTGCTCACTGCAGGGCAGTTGGACTACACAGCCTTTAAAGGTCCCTTTCAACTCAAACCATTCCATGATTTTGTAAACTACCACTATTGTTCTGGCCATGCTATATTTATATAGATACTCAAGGAAGTCCTTCACAACTTAAATTTTACTCTGAAACTCATGAATGAAGGAAAATATCCCTTCCAGAGGTACTGGTAGTCAGGTCCTGGACTGAACACCTTAACTGAGTTGTTTGACTGCAGAGCAGCAAAGTTTTGCAGAACTGAGAGACTGCCCATAAACATTCTCTGCCAAGTTCCGCCACACCCATGTGGCAGCAACCCTAGAAACCACTTTTATGTTCATCCATGATAGTTCTAAACCACTGTAAAACAACTCCAACAATGTCCTCCCCACTGAAGCAGTGATGTTGTTACTATAGACAGTAATGCAAAGATATTAAAAGAAAATGGTCAGACACACTTGAAAGCAAAAGGTCAAATAAGCAGGAAAAAATACTTTACCATGTACATGAGATTGTTGGAAACTTTTTCCTGGTGCAAAGTGGAAATTTCCAGCTACCTGCAGGAGAGAGTAACCTTTTATTAAATGGTCTGAATCTGTGTAAGTAAAGAAGTTGTACTGGTGTTTGGATTTTTAAGATTTTGTTTACACAAGACAGACACCAACCAACTCATTTTCACAGGTGACAGTAGCAGCAGACATTAGCCTAAGAGAGGTATGAATTTCCCGTGTTCCTTACAGGCTGTGATGCTGAAAGCCATAATTAAATACTGATGTGGATAATAGCTGTTCTATGCAGATTATTTAGTGGACATAAAAATGAGAAGAAGGAGGAATTAACTCCAAGTAGGGAACTGACTGGTCCTTCAGAAAACACAAAACAGTATCAAAGAAAAGGAGAGGAGAAAGCAAGAGTGAACAAGGTAAGAAAACACTTAATACAATAATCAGCAATGATTCAATGTATACACCCATGAAAATAAGAGCATGCAAAAATAAAGCACTAAACCTACCAACTGCCCCTCCCAAAATAACCCAACCCCCAAAAAATCTGCAGAAGACAAACTGGTAAAATTTCATCCTGGACTCTGAAAGGGATATGGATATCAGGTGCCAATCCTCCCTGACACTTACTAGCAATCATATACACTCTGCCCTGGAAGATGCGAATGTTCCCAGCTCACATACTATATTACATCTTCGATGCCTTGGCAAACCTATGCCTTACGTTAACTGCAGACCTGTTGAGAATGAAGATGGGCAAAATTCCAAGTGCCTAAAAGCAGGCCCCAGAAACTTCCCCAGTGACACTCACACTTGGACCATTCCTACATCCAGTATTCCCCTTGGAATCTTCCTGCTCATCATACATTGTGAGAGAGGGTCCCGTAACAGTTCAATATCTATGATGCTACTCAAATCACAATGTCTGGATTTGTGAGTACAAGGTCTACTTTCTACAAATAAAGACTGTGGTCTCCAGGAAAAATACACAAGGATTAAAAAAAGCCCCAAAAGAAAAAAAAATCGGAGTTTGAAGTAAAAAAAAAAAAAAATAGCCTGGGTCTGACTTCTAGAAGGTACTTGGGTATGTAACCTGTGTGTTTGTGGGGGTAACCCGCAAAATGACAGGTTACATAGATACCTGGTGCATCTTGTGTATTTTTATACATCACTTGCAAAAACCACCTCTCTGAGCATTTTCAGCCTTGACAACCAACTCCAATAGCCTTGCTTCCACTTTTTTCTAAAGAAGATAACATTTCACTCTCTCCAACACCTCTGCAGGTGAGTTGTTGGTTGCTGCTATCTCCAGCATCCACCTGCGGTCTCTGATTTAACACCAGAAGGGCAGGTGGAACAATTCAAGCTCAAAGAAGCTGCCTCTCCTCCTCCAGAAATCTCAGCAAAAAGACTCGGTACCCAGGTGGGAGGAAAAGGTACCAGCCCACAGAACACAAACCAGAATTAGCCTCTTCCCACTGCTCTTCCTGACTGTCCTCCTGAACCCCATGACAAGCAAAAAGACCTTACTGGTCCCAGAGGTTAGTCTATGATAGTCTTGTGAACACCTAAAGGTGGAAAAGGAGAGGAATGCCCTGACTTTACCTTTTCACAGTCCTCATCATCATGCAGCAGGTTCACAGCAAAAGCTCTCTCTCACCTTGTTGACCTCTAGGAAACCATACACTTGGCAGCCCTCATTCTTCTGCTCTTGCATTTTCTGGCTAAACCCTTCCCTCTTGCACTGCTCTATGCTATCTGGGTTCTTGAAGGCCCAGCCTCGCCGCCTGTATGCTTCTCTGACATCGTCACAAGTATTACAACACCTGCAAAAAGCACAAGCACCATCTTACCATCTTTATCATTAAGAAGAGATGCTCCAGCTCAGGACTTGAATCCTTGACGGATTCTTCTTCAACAAAGCAATAACACAAACGTTGGGGACTGGACCATGAAAAGTGGCCTAACGCTCCTGAATGAGCACGAGCTTTTTGATGTGCCTTTTGAGATTTGGAGATGAGGATGCATGCTGTTTGAATGCATGACTGGAGTCTGAACAGGGCTCTGCCTGGCCATTTACACAGCCAAGGCAGCCCCTGGCAAAGAAATTTGCCACAAAAACAACATCAGTGTCCCACAGTTATGAGTAGTTTGGAACTTCCTCATATGAACAAAGCATCTGCCTGTTTCTATTCCTCCTTTCCTCTGTTTTTAGGCCAAGACATTGCGCTAAAGGAGGGCTTAACAGCTAACTTTCTTCATACTTTTCTACCTGTGGATAACACCTTGGTTATCAGAAAAAAACCCAGGTTTCTTCCTTGGTTTCATGTTTTGCTGGACATGTTGAAGGAATTCCTGCTGTTGAAGGCAGCAAT
Source organism: Oriolus oriolus (assembly GCA_013400235.1). NCBI lineage: Eukaryota > Metazoa > Chordata > Aves > Passeriformes > Corvidae > Oriolus > Oriolus oriolus. Next base: position 78,705 of record VXBT01009065.1, read on the forward strand.
TATGAATCCCTCAAGATGAAAACATCTCTGGGAAAGGGCACAACTTGACAGATGGGACAAATCAAGCGACCACCGAGCCAAAAATAGCCAAGATTAGTCCAGAACCTACATGGACTATCATGGATCCATTCTTACAGTAATTTGCTGTTAGGAGGAATGAGAAATACAAAAAGACACCTGTTGTTTGCGTGAGCCATAGGTGTCTGGTCTTTGCTCCCGTAAGGATGCAATGCCAGCAGCAGAAATGAGAAGGCAAGGCCAGGACATAACCAGGTTTTATGTCAAGATAGCCCATGTAACAGTGAAATCATTTAAACACCTCCTCTCTGGACACCAAACAAACGCAGAAGATCTCTTTGCTGATATACAATTTTTGTACTGCTTAAACAGGCACGTAGACAATCCAAACAACCTATAGATGCACCTTCTCAACAATCTTAAGTGCAACTTCCAAAGGCATAGCCAAACCACAACAGCTCTTATCTCTGAACACGTGCATAAGAAGAGGATTTCATTGCACAGACCTTCACAGACATTTGGAAAAAAATATGCATAAAACATACCTGGATTCAAGTGCTAAGAAGATAGGAAAAAGGTGTAAAGGTTACCGAATGTCCTCTGACTCTGCCCCATAACAGCTCTCGCAGCGATCAGCATCCAAAGAATTTGGATCAAACACTTTTTCTTCTTCTTTTCCCAGCTCTAAGACAAAAGACGATTCAAAGTGATGAGACACAGCTAGAAACTCTGTCTCGTACTCTTGTTCTGCTCTATGCATAATGACTGTTTCACACACAACATGCAGCTGCACATCCTGCACCCAATGCCAACCTGAAATGGTATGTATGTAGCCTGCTGAGGTGTGAAGTAAGACCAAGAAGGAGCATAGCATTTGTCATCTCAAGAACAGCCTCCATGCAAAGAACTGGCTGTCTGTAAGCCTTGCTGGAGCATCAGATATTACTTGCATAAAGGCTTTGCTGAAACATGTCTTAAGTAGACCCAATCAGTACATTGTGAGTGATACACGACCTGCTTCACAACATGTAGAATAGTTTTTGTCCCCAGACAATAATTTGTAAACTCACAACCTGTGGTGGCTGCTAAGTGACACAGTAGTAACAACAGTATCACCACATTCCCATGACAACAGGAGAAACCCTTGTGCCTGCCAATTGTTCAGCTCTTGGCTTAGTTTAGCCTTTCAATGTCAACAACAGAAATGTTATATCTAAAGTGATACAAAGCTACAAATTCGGTCATGTTGATACACAGAACTACACGGACTCCCAGAAAAGGGAATAAGTAACTCATGTTTTGCAAAGGAAAAGTCAGAACAGTATTACTGTGAGATTGAAAAGCTTTGTTAGAATCATTTCTGGTTTGTATCAAAGATCAATGATGAGTCATAACATGTAAAAAATGTAGAGGAGAGGTTTATGTAGACAAGGATCACTTATTACAGCTTGCAAACAATAGATCAACTCACATATATTTATCAGGTGTGCCTTAACACACACAAAGTTAATGCAGTAAGGTGCAAGTTTAGGCTTAAGGGTTAAGTCACTGGAGCCTTCCCTCGAGAGAGGCTCCTTCCTTGAACCACACAGTCCCACTTGTTCACCCACTGTGATTTAAACATACAATCAAAGCCAAGTTTTGTCAGAACAGCTGCTTGATTTCTAATCTCAAAAGACCACTAGCTGTGCAACTTTATTCCTCAAAAGCATCCATGGGTCTTTGTTGTAATTTCAGAGGGACCAGGCAAAGATTTCCTTCCAAATGTACTGAGTGTAAGAATAGTTTAATAGATCTGCATGCTACAAGGTTTTCAAGACTTTGTGGCGTTTAAACACTCAGCAGCTGTCACTTGCCCCCATGAATCTCAAAACAGGCATACAGTGGAAAGACTACCAGAGCATCCATCCCTCACAGGCAAAGACAGCATCTTACCATGTCTCTCAGCCTCTGGAGTTACACGATTGCCAGCTTTATCCAAACGTTGTTTAAACAGATTGTGCTCTACATCCAGCTGCTGCTCTCCTGCTACGTCCATTGCATCAATGCTCAAATCTAAAACCAGTGTGCAAAGAAAGTGATCTATAAACATACATTTGTTATGGGCACACTGAGCCTCTTGAGTCCCTGCCAAGGACAAAAATTATCACCAGCGTTCAGAAGTCTTACTCACAAGCACAAGGCATATGTGGAAAAATAACATCTAGATTGATCTTCAGTTTATCTCCCCTTGATTTGTCAACATACAATTCTGGATGAACCTGGGAACAAAGGAAAAATAGAGTCCCATTTTACCCGAAAGCAAATCTAAAGGTCTCTTTCTCTCGGTGCTGTGGTCCAGGAGCTGATTTTTAAGACGGAAGAGATTTGCCAGAGACCTGAGCTGCTGCCATGCACAGCCCAGTGCATGCAATTTGCAATGGTGTTAATTAAATGGGGGATCTCTGAACGTGGGGACGGGAGTTCAGCGCTTGCTTTCCCTTCTTGGCATGACATGGAATGGCTGCTCGCAGGCGGCGAAACGTTGCGCCGTCCCGGCAGGACGCCACAGGCGGGGGAGGGCAGCTCGCTCCCACCGGCGACCGGCCAGGGCACAGTAAAATACCACGAACCGCGGGTCTATGGGGGGCGAAGCTGCAGCCTGGGCAGCCCAGGGGCACGGCCCGGCGGGGGCAGAGGCGAGGGCCGACCGGCCGCCCTGAAGGGTCGCCCGCCGCGAGCGGGAGGCGGCACCGGCGACTGGGCCCGCCCCGTCGGCGGTACTTACCTCCTTTGTGAGGTAGTACTGCAGCTCTGAGAAGAAAAGCAGCACCATGATGAGTCCGCTGACAGCTGTCACTGCCGGGGAGATGAGAATCACTGTCAGTCCCAGCGCAACCCGCCCGCCGCAGCCCCGAGCCACTGACGAGCGCCGGCCCGCTAGGGTCCCCCGGCCACCCGCAGCCCCCGCGCTCACCCAGCGCTCCTCCGCACGTCTTGACTCGAAAATCTTCCAGGGTCTTAGGAAAAGCGTCGAACCGCTTCAGCCGCCACAGCGACTCCATGACGCCGCGCGGCCCGGAACCGAACCCTCCTTCCGGCGGCGGCCTCGGCCTCGCCCCCGCGCCCGGGCCCGCCCCCGGCGGAGAAGCCGCTCTCCCAGCCCGGGACAGCGTCCCCGTCCCGGCTGTGGAAGGGCTCGAGCTGGGTACTGACAGCCTTTGGACAGCAGTCCTTCGGGCTGCTGTGGCGGCAACACTGCGGAAAGCAAAGCTTCTCGGCAGAATACCGGTGCTTTGGGAGAAAAGGGGAAGGAAAGGGGAAAGGGAAGGAAAGAAAGCATCCAACTGTATGGAAAGTATGCTGGACTTCTGTGGCGTAAAGAAGTTGACTGCCACTCATATGCTTCCAGATCAGTTTATCAGTGTATCTGTCAAGTCTTACTTCAAAGGGACAGATGTGTCTTTGAAGATATTAAGCCAAGTCTGCCTTTTTATATATCCAACACCAAAAAAACATCACTGGCGCCACCGGTAGCTCATCACAGAAAAGCCACAGAAAAGAACAGTGAATGTTTGTTTATTTAGCAGGTTTAAGAAGGATGCACAAATACAGGTTCAAGCAGGTTTAAGAAGGATGCACAAATACAAAAAGTCACAGAAAGTACTAAAACATCTGGAAGAAGCAGAATGTATGAGATTAAGTGTACCTGGAAAATTTTTCCCAAAATTTCAGCACAGCCAGCTATTTCTTGAAAACTCAGGAGAACTATGCTAAATCATAGCTCTCTTCTTCTGACCAAACAACCAGGGTGTTCTGTTTAAGATAAAAACAATAAAATAACTGTATCTGAGACAGGTCTGTACTGCATACTAATATGATGCCATTTGTCTATAAAAGAAATACATTAAATCACCTCTTCTGTCATAAGGAACATCACTATTCTTTTTCCCTATTTTATGAACACTACCTTATATGTCATATATTTAAATATACTTGTTTTTTCCATACCCAAATCACTTATGACAAGAATAGAAGGATGTTTTTAGAAGAAATTATATAATCAATAAGTGAATGGATTTGTTTTCCAATCTTACTCTTAGTTTTATAGACCTTTCAGACAAGCAACTCAGTACTTGATATATAAATATTCAAATTACACTGAAATCAACTATAAAACACTTATTTCCAGAGTGATGGAAACTCAGAGACTTTCTCTGGAACGTGTTCAGAAGCGAGGCTGTGTGACATCACTGCAGCACACAGATTTGCTGAAGACCTGGCCTCAGCCACTTGAGCACCTATAGAACAGAAGCAGATATGGAGAGCTGTTAAAGTAATTCCCATGTCAACAGTTCTGAGCTAGGAATTTTAACTTTTTTAAAGTATAAGACTTGGTTTCTTTTATAAACAAATCACTCCTTTCCAGGTGTGCAATGTCTAATTTCACAAGGAAGTGCAACTGTGATCATCTGGGTTTCGAAAAAGATAATGCAGCTGAGAGTCAAGAGATTTATATATTAATTCCAGATTACATTGTTTTGTGGATACGAAAAAGCTCCTG
>VXBT01009074.1:4302-22677 GCA_013400235.1 Oriolus oriolus
AGGGGATTTGAGGGGATCGGGGGAACACAGTGGGATTGAGGGGGTGCCCGTCCCGTGGGGGTACCGAGGTCCCCCCCGCACCTCCCAGGACCGCCTGAGCCCCGCGGGATCGCTGCACCCCGAGCCGAGGCCGCAGGATTCCAGATTCGGCTCCGCCCTGGGCGCGGTGCCGAACCTGAGCCAGGACGGGATGGCTGGAGCCGTGGTGGGAGCTCCGCTGGAGGACGGACACCGCGGGGCTCTCTACGTGTTCCACAGCGCCCCAGGCACCCTCCTGCCCCAGTACAAGCAGGTGAGACGTCCCCGTGAGGGCTGGGAGGGGCTGGGTGCCACGGTTGCGGTGAGCACGACCCTGTACGAGCCGATGGCGATGCCACAACGCTCGTTCCCAGCGCATCGAGGCGGCGGCGCTGGGGTGGAGCCTCCGGTATTTCGGGATCAGCGTGGACGGACGGGTGGACATGGACGGGGACGGGCTGGTGGACGTGGCCGTGGGGGCGCAGGGCGCGGCTGTAGTGCTGCGGTGAGTAGGGGTCAGGGGGTCGCGGACGGGGACATGGAGAAGGACGGAGACACCCTGGGGGGCAGGGACATCCCAGGGAACAGGGACTTGTGGGGGACAGAGACACGTCTGGGACAGGGAGATGGGGTGGATGGGGGCACCCTTGGGACGGAGACACCCCGGGAACAGTGACATGTGGGTTATGGGGACATTCAGGGAGACAGGGACTCCATGCCTCAGTTTCCACTTGTGAGAACCTGGAATGCTCCTGGGATCCTCCCAGGGCTCTCCATGCCTCAGTTTCCCTTGTGATAGGATCCAGGGTAGGGCAGGGCGGGTGTCCCCGTCCCCACATGATTCTGATGAGATCCTCAGTGCGACCGCGTCCCTCAGGTCCCGCCGGATCGTCCAGGTGTCCGCGCGGATATCTGCGGAGCCGGCGGCTGTCAGCGTCACACAACGGAACTGCCAGCGCAGCGGCTCCGGAGCCATCTGCCTCCGGGCCCGGATCTGCTTCCGTGCCGGGACACGCATGGGGAACCCCGTGGACACGGATATCGGTGAGTGTTGGCAATGGTGGACCACAGGGTCCTTGCAGCATCCTTGGAGCATCCCTGGCTGTCCTTGGAGCATCCCAGAAGCATCCCAAAGGGTCCTGGAGCATCCTTGGAACATCCCAGGGTATTACCAGAGCATCCCTGGCTGTCCCCGGAGAATCCCAGGGTGGAATCCTTAGGGAACCTGGGAGGATTCCAGGAACATTCCAGGAGCATCCCAGAGTGTCCCTGGAACATTCCTGGAGTGTTCCAGGGTGTCCTGGAGAATTCCTGGAGCATCCCGAGGGCCCTGGATCGTCCCAGGGTATTGCTGGAGGATCGCAACGTCCCCAGAGCCTCCCGAGAGCATCCCACGGGCGTTCCTTTAATCTTTCCAGAGCACATAGATGGTGATCCTGGACCACCCCTGGGGCATCCCAGGGTGGTCGCAGAATCTCCCAGGAGCATCCTGCAGTGTGCCTTGAATATCGACAGAGCACTCACATCCCTCGAGCCGCACCGGAGCGTGCCGCAACATCCTGGAGCATCTGAGCCTTCCCTGGAGCCCTGCTGGTGCAACCTAGCGTGTCCCTGGAGCATCCCAGGACTTCCCTGGAGTCCCACTGGAGCATCCTGGGGTGGGGTGCACCCACTCCTGCAGGTGCCTCGGTCCCTGACCCGGTCCCTATCCCCCAGATTTGCGGTACAATGTGTCCCTGGAGGAGCGGGTCCCAGGATCCCGTGCTGCCTTTGACTCGGGTGCCCGCCGGCTGCTCCAGCGCCGAATTGAGGTCCCGCTGGGAAGGCAGAGCTGCGTCCGCATCCCCTTCCACGTCCTGGTCAGCCCCAGGACTCCTCCCTGCCTCGTGGGAGGGCTCTTCCTGCCCCCCATTCCCGGGGTCTGACTGGAAGGAGGCCGATGGGATCCTCTGATTCTGCAGGACACCTCAGATTACCTGCGGCCCCTCAGCCTCACCCTCACCTGGGCCCTGGATGCAGCTGTGAGGTCGGTGCTGGACGAGGCATTTCCCACCACCATCCGCAAACTGGTGGGTACTGGAAGGTGTGTCCGGACGCCGGGATCGCCCCCGGACACCGGGATCACCCCGGGCTCCTTCCAGATCCCGTTTTTCAAGGACTGTGGGGACGATGATGAGTGCGTCACCGACCTGGTGCTCAAGGCCACCACGGACATCGTGGGCTCCAGGTACCCTGGGTGTCCCCCCAGTGTCCTCACGGTGTCCCTGAGATCCTGGGAGCCCCCTGTGACCCCCCTGGCCTCCAGGAAGAGCCCCCACATCCTGCGGAAGGGCCGGAGGCGGATGCTGGTGGAGGTGGAGCTGGAGAACCGGGAGGAGAATGCCTACAATGCCAGCCTGTGGCTGCACCTGCCCCGGAACCTCCACTTCTCCAGTCTCGTGCTCCAGGTACAGCCTGGGGGTGGGCCCAAATCCCTGAGGAGCCCCTCCAAACTCTCCCGCCAGGGCAAAGATGGAGACCCAGGTCTCTGGAGAACCTCTAGGTCATTCTTGTCCCAACCCATTCCAGGTGGGATGGGTTGAAGCTCATTGGGTCCCCAAAACCATTTCAAGCGGGACAGGGGTGTACGTTGCGTCCCCAACGTCTCCGAGGTGGGAGCCGGGGGTCCACTGTGTCCCCAGCCCGTTCCATGCGGGATGCGGGGGTCCATCGCGTCCCCAGCGCCTCCTAGGCAGGAGATCAGGTTCTGTTGGTCCCCTGTGGCCCTCCGGCGTCCCCCTGTGGGGGTCTGTCGCTGCCACCTCCCAGTGCGGCAAGTCCTCCAACTCCATGTCCTGACTCGCATCGTGTCCCCCTGGCAGGATCCCAGCACGGTGAAGTTGGAGTGCTCAGCACTGGGGGGCCACCGCCAGCGCTGCAGTGTCGGGTACCCCGTCTTCCGCTCACAGGCCAAGGTAGGACCCCCGAGACCCCCGTGAGCACCTTTGGACCCCCAAACCGCCACCACACTCGTCTGAGCCCCCCCAGGTGTCCTTCACGCTGGAGCTGGAATTCAGCTGCTCCATCCTTCTGGACCGTGCTGAAGTCATGCTCCAGGCCACCAGGTAAGGGCACGGAGGGAGCACTGAGCCCTTGGGGGAGGAGTCGCACCCCAGGGGCACGGGTGGAGTCTGGGGATCCTCCCGAGTGTCCCCCCTGTCCAGTGACGGCACCGAGGCAACACCAGAAGATAACGTGGTCAAGCTTTCTGTCCCCATCCGCTATGAGCCTGACCTGTTCCTGTCCAGGTGGGGCTGGGAGAACGTGAGGCAGCGCGGGGGGGTCACGGAGGGGGACACACACGATGCGACTCTCCTGTGTGCCCCCCCCCAGTAATACCAACCTGCATCGCTACGAGGTTCGTCCCCTTGGCACCCTCGCCCACAGCTCTGGCCCCGAGTTCACCACCACGGTCAAGGTGAGACGACGGGGGCCTGGGGAGCGGGACCCGGGGGAGCCCCGGCTCATCACGCGCCCTTCCAGGTGCAGAATTTCGGGTGCTACCCCATCCAGAATGTCACCCTGCACATGGCCCTGCCGGCGCTGGGCCACCGCCAGGCCACCATCCTGTCCGTCACCCGTGTCCTGGCCGACAACGTGAGTACGGGGGACACTTAGGAGAGCTCTGGGGGGGTCTCTGCACTCTCCCTTTGAACTCCCTCTCTCCCTCCCAAGGCCACCTGCGTGCTGCAACCCCCCCCCGAGGGGACACAGGTGGTCCTGGTGCCCCCCGAGGACCTGCTGTACACGGACAGGCTGGTAGGGATCGTTGCGCCCACCCACCCCTCCAGGGATTTGGAGGGTTCAGGGGTATCCCCACCACTCCCCCCCAAATTTTTGCCCCCCAGGACTGTTCCAACACCTGGTGCCAGGAGCTGAGCTGCCGCTTGGGGAGGCTGGAGCGCGGCGGAGGGGTCTCGGTCCAGCTCCTCCGCACCCTCCACGACAGCTTCTTCAGCGGAGTGAGTAAAGCAGGGGCGTGCGGGGAATTAGGGAGCCCTCCCGCGCCAGGCAGGATCGCAGGTGGGGGACGACACATGGCTTAGAATCCCCCTTTTCCCATATCCAGGTGAAATTCCGGAGCGTGAGGATCGTCAGCAGTGTCTGGCTGGGGGTAGCAGGGGATGTGTTGGTGCTGGAGGAGGGGGCACAGCGCAGGGAGGTAGGACCCTCCCCCGGTTCCCTATTTTTCTCCCTCCGTCCTTGTTTTCCTCCCCAAATTCCCTGTTCTCCCTCAATGCCCGTTTTAACCCCCATCCCTGTTTCCCCTCTTATCCTTGCTTTTCCTCCCGAATTCCTTCTTTCCACCCAAGTCAGTTTTCCCCCCCAGATTCTCTGTTTCCCTCATCCCCATTTTTCCTCCCCAAATTCCCTTTCTCCCTTTCTCCCTCCCTCGCCCCCTCCCCCCCCAAATCCTGGTTTTCTCCCCTACATTCTCTGTTCCTCTTGCCAATCCCTGTGTTCCTGCAGCTGGTGCTGGAAGTGCTCCAGGGAAGGCAGGTGCCCGTTTCCCTGTGGATCCTGGCGGGCANGGGGGGCGGGTCACAATATCAACCTGGGGGAGGGTCACGATGCCATCCAGGGGGGGAGGTGTCAATGTCCCCCCAAGGGAGGACATTTCCACCCCCCAATCTCTCCTCTTCCCCCCCTGCCCCCAGATGGGATTCTTCTCCCACCGGAAGCCCTCCCGGGAGGAGGAGGATGAGGAGCACTGAGGTGGCAGCTCTGCCGCGGGAGGCCATCCTGGAACGTCCTGGGACATATTCCAGGGCCATGCCGGGGCTCCAGACTCCCGGGCAGGCGGAGGGACGAGCAAGTGAGGCCGGTGCCCCGGGGGGGACGCCAGAGGATCTGGGGACCACGCGAAAGTGGGAAAAGCGTGAACGAGCCGGAATGGAGCAGCTCCAGCAATAAAGCTCCAGCCTGTGGTACTGCCGTGTCCTGTGCACATGCATCTCTGTGCATGCAGATGACAAAGGAGCAGGAAACGCTTCCTTTATCCGGGGAAAAACTTCCAGACTGATCCCAAATACAACACAGAGGGATGGGGGTGATCCAAATCCCAGCCCCCACAGGCTCTGGACTTAAATCCAGGTTAAATCCAGGGCCACGGGGAACAAATTCCCGATTTCCAGCACTACGTGGAAGAGGGAAGAAGTGGAACCAGGAAGCGCGTGGGTGTGCCCCCCGCCCCAGAAATCCCCATCGGGGAGCTGGACATGCCGGACAACAGGGAAAAGCACTGGGATAAACCCAGGACCCGGCTGGATTTTCCCAGTCTCTGTGGATCCACAGTCCCGTCCCAGCTTCTGCCCCAGGACCGGGGCGTCCCTGTGTCCGGAATGGCTTCCAGCAGAGCAGGGAGGGGGGGACAGGAACAATGCGTCCCAACAGAGCGGGAGGTGTTTGGATACCCTCCCTAGGAGAGAAATCCTGCAAATCAGGGTTTTCCTTCCCCAACAGGTTTTTCCGAGCTCATTTCTGCCCCCCACCCAGGAGAACCCCAGCTCCCACCTCCCTTTCCCAGCTCCAAGGACGACCTGGGAAGGGGAATTCCTTGAGAAAGGCCTTTATTGGACGGAAGAGCAAAGAAAATCAGGAATTAAATCCGTGTGGATGTGGAGCCACTGAGGCCGAGGGGTTTGGGAATGTCCCCCCCACCAGGGATAGGGGTCACAACGTCCCCCTAGGGCAGTCAGCGGATACCACAAGCATGAGGATAACTCCCGGGATTCAGACCTGGATAAAAGTCACAGAAATGGGAAAAAATTCTCAAAATAACCAAAGAATCAGCAAAAATAAAGAGTTTCCTTAAGTTACGGGGGACGGTGGGGGGATTCCCAAGGGATAAGCAACGTGGTCCGTAATTCCTGCCCAGAATGACTCGTGGGGGTGGAGGGAGGTTTGGACATAGCTAGGGCCACGGGCACGTGGAAAAGGGTCAGAAAGACCCGAATCAACCCCAAAAATAGTCCAGGATGAGACAAAATCCTGCTCGGCACATTCCCGATACCAGAGCGTTCCCAGAGCCTTTCCAGGGCCCTGGGGGCTCCTGAAGGTCCAACCCCCCTCAGGAAGGGCTCCAGCACCTTCCTTCTTCCACCTGCCATGATTTTATAGACCCCAAGTATTCCATCCAAAATGGGGCAATAAAATCCCTCATGGATACAATTCCAATCTCCCAGAGTGCAGGAAGATGCCACAAATCCCCTTTTTATCCCAACCTTTTTCCAGAGAAGGCTATGAGGGACTCGGAACCCCTCTCCGGACTGGGCCTCACTGGAAAAAAAACCTTTTCTGATATAAAATGAAATCAAATCACTCCCAAAATTCCCAATTTAGGACTAACGAGGCAATTCCACGGAGCGGAAGGATAAATTCCTGGGAGAAGAGCGCTCAGTGCCACAATCCCATGGGGCACGCCCCCTAATTCCTGCTACTCGGGGGGGTTCGTTGGAATTCTCAGACAATGTACACCTCGAGCGGGGACGCTCCGGCCTCCAGAACCCTCCGGAATGCTCCAGAACCTTCCGGAAGGGTCAGAAAGTCCATCGCTCCCGCACCGGGCTGTTGGAAGCGTCAGGATTTGGCATTTGCCGAGTGGAATCTTCCCCCTTTAGGCTCTTCCTGCAGACGGGACACGTATCGTGCTGCGGGGAACACAGAGCCGTTATCCTGGGGGATTATCCCACAGGATACGTGGGTTTTCTGAGATCTTACCAGCTCCAGCCAGGGCACGATGCAGCCGCTGTGGAAGACGTGATTGCAGGGGAGCTGCCGGACCTGCTCCGCCACGGCGTAATCCTCCTTGCACACCGGGCATTCCAGTCCCGTGTCTGCGGAAAACAGGGAATCGCAGGTCAGGGAGACGGGAATAAAGGCTTTGGTATTTGGGAGTCAGTTGTGCAGGGTCTACTGGGAATGAGGTGTCCAGGGACCAAAGAGATCCCACCGGCAACAGGAGCTCCGGGATTTACGGATCATTTGTGCGGGGTCTGCTGGAGATGGAATATCCAGGGATCAAGGAATTCCTGCCAGAAACAAGGCAGGATCCATCCATGCACACAAAATCCTCTGGGGACGGAGCATCCAGGGATCGACAAAATCCCAGTAAGAACACGAGCGTCAGGATTTGCAAGCTAGGATACAACCCACAGGGGACGGAGCATCCAGGGAACAAAGAATTCCTGCTGGGAACATGAGCTCTGAGCTCCACCAGCTGGGATCCATCCATCCACACACAACCCCCAGGGACGTAAAGGAACTCCTGATGTTCTCTGTATATCACCACCAACCAACCAACAAAAAGAAAAAAAAAAATCAAAGTAAGGATGTTTGGATTCCCGCCACAACCTCCCGGCCCGTAATATGGGTCGACGATCCCGATGCCGGGCGTCACCAGCCACGGGAGGCGGTCGAAATCCCACCCTCTCTCCTGCCGTTCCGAGCTTGCGACGCCGCCAGGAGCCAAGCTCCCTTGGCACTCCCAGGGGTCCTTTCCAAATTTGATATTCCAAGATTCCATGACTCCTAGCCTGCTCGGGGCTCTGTGGGCTCAGACACATGGAATGCCAGCTAGTCCTTGGCTTCCCGGAGAAGAGGAGGACAGAGGGGCGCGTAAAACCGCGGGCTAAAAATATCCCGCGCAGAACCGTCTGGTTTAACCATAATGGAGGGGTAGGATTCTGGTAACGGAGCGGCCGGGAGGGGGAGGGATCCTTGGGGTGAAAAATTCACGGGATTTTTAATTGCAAAGCCAGGATCGTTCCGAGACACTCCCAGGTCCCTGCTGGCAGTTTTCCACGACATTTGCATAGCAGAATATGTCGAGAGACAGTCTGAAAGGGAAGAAGGGCACAAACAGGGATTTGGGATGGGAAAGCCATCACGGGGGTGGGAAGAGTCAGAACAGCACATTCCAGGACTCCCCAAACACTCCGGACAATGGTGGAGCTCCAAGATTCCTGAGAGGACTGAATATCAGAGACTGCAGCAGCAAAGCTTGGGAGCTGACAGTTTCCGGCCCAATTTCAGGGGGAACAAAGCGGGAACGGGGGAGCTCGGGACGTCAAACACCGGGATCGGGGCGCCACCGGATCCGGAGACGGAGTCACCCACCGACTTGTTCTTGCGTCACCGGCACCGTCGGGAGCGACGAGATCTTCTCCTTGTCCGCCGGCGGTGGTCCCGTGTTCTCCAGCTGTCCCAGGAGCTGCGGAGAGCGAAAAATTCCGTGCTCAGGAGCGCGGATCCGGCGCCGGATCCGCCCCCAGCACAGGCGCCCCTCACCTGGGTGACGATAGCGTCGAGGCCGCTCTGTCCCCATGCGTAATCCCCGGGATTGGAGTGCAGCATCCCGCTCCTGCCGACGGGAGAGTCCAGGAATTCCCTCCAATCCCAAACCAGCCCCTAGGTGCTGGGTTACCAGCAGTTACCGGCGGGATCCGGGCTAATCTGGGTTTTTACTCACCAGGAAAAGGGATGCTGGGAGCCAGGAACAGCTGAGTTGGCAAAAAACCCAGCAAAGATCTGCTGGATTATCCTAAAAAAGGAGGCACGGGAAGGAAAAAACACAGGAAGAACAAGTTAAGTAAGCAAATAAATGGCGGAAGAAAGGACAGGCAGGAAAACCAGGAACTCCTGCTCTACGGATGCCCGGCCGCACGGCTCACGATCACGAAAATCCCCGGTTAAAGCTCCAAAATGGAGAGAGAGCAGGAAGCGGTTAGGGATGCGAGCTCATCCCGGGGTGGGAGAAGCGGGAACGCCTCGAGTTCCAACGGAAGAGTTGGTACCGGGAGAGGGAAAACCAGGGAAAAACACGGAAAGAACAAGCTAACCAAATAAACAAATTGCGGCAGAAGGAATAGGCAGTAAATCGGGGAATTGCGTTCCCACGGATACAGGGCTCACAGTCGGAAATTTCCCGGATAAAGCCCCCAAAGGGAGGGAGAGCACAAAGGGAACTAGGGACGGCAGCTCATCTCAGGACGCGACCGCCGAGAACGCCCCGCGTTCCAGGCGGCAGGACGGGGAAAATGACTCAGAATCGTGCTAAGGGGGCTGACAGGAAGCGCCAGGATCCCATTTTCCCCAAATCTCCCGTTTTCCCCGGAGAAGACGCTCACCCCTCGATGGCGGGCGAGCGATCCGGGCGGGAGCTGCCACGGGATCGGTACCTCCGAGGCATAGGTAGCCGTGGGGGGCGACCGGGGCCCCAGAGCTCAGCCGGGGGGCCCCTCTCCGCGTCCCGGCTCTCCGGATCCAGGGAGCCGCCGCTCAGGAACGGCCGGAAATCCGGGAAGAACATCGCGTGGTCCAAGTGGTCCCAAAGCTGCGGAGAGGGGGAAGACAGGAGACACGATCCCCGCTCAGTTCCGGCGCTCGTCCCAGCGGGAACGCGGAGGCAGCGAAGTCCGCTTCGCTGGAGCGCGTTCCCACAGCCGTCACGGATCCCGGGAAAAAAAGTCCGGCAAAAAGGCTTAATCACGGCCCAAGCGGATCCAGAGCCGCCACGACACCCCCGGCGCGACTCCCCGCTCCACACGGATCCCAATAAATCCGTAAGCCGTGGAGTCAGTCTCTCTCCGAGGGCTGGAATTTGAGGCGGAATAGTACCGGGACACTCCCAAATCCACGGGATCGCTCGAGGGCCTTACAGCCACGCGGAGGACACGGACGTGAAAGGATGGAAGGACGGTATCCGCATCCCTGGGGCGTCCCCGGAGTCTCCCCAGGAGCATCCCGAGGCGTCCCCCGATCCCGCGCCCCTCATACCGCCGTTTCGCGGGATCCGTCCGCGCGGATAACGCCATTCCCCACTCCCGCGGCGGATCCTGCGGCGCTAAATCTGACCCGCTCCCCGGTTTACCCGATTCCTCTCCCGCGGCCTCTCTGAGGGTACGCAGGGGGCGATCCACGGATCTCCTCGCTACACCACTCTGGGGGTGCAGGAAAACTCCAAGGAATTCGGAGCCAGAGCCCGGAGACCCTGCAGAGACCCTCTCCCACAAATCCATTTGGATTAAGGAATAAAAACCAATGTATAAACATTCCCTGTTTTCCTGCTGCTCTGATGGGAGCTTTGCCTGCAACTGCACCCTGGGGAGAACTTCCAGTTATTATTCATCCCCAAGTCCAGTTTAATTTACGGAGCGCAAAGCTCTACAGGCGGGAAGACGGGATCGGGATCTCCCTGAAACTTGGGAATTTCTGGGATACGAAGCGATATCCAAGCAATAATTTGGGTCAGAAGACCAACGGATCCAGATGAAGAGGGGGAGGGACCCAGCTGGAAGCTCGGAGCACGGAAGCAAACAGGAAGGATCCAGATCGGGATCCAGGTCGGAACACTGGCCGTCCGGCGATCCTGTTTCCAGCCCGGGATCGAGCGGACTTCCTACGAGTTTGGACTTTATAATCGATGGATTCCGGAAAATCTGGGGGCAGGGAGAGACAGCGAACACCTCCTCGCCCGGCCGAGCATCCCCACGGAAATCCCGGGATCTGCCAGCAACGGGGCAAGGCTCATCCCCGAATCCTCATTTTCCTTACACGCCCGTCCCTGGCGGGTCCCGACGCCAATTTTCAGTCTCCCAAAAACTCTCAGGAAAAGGAGCCGCCGGGGAAGACACCTCAGGAAAATTGGGAAAAGCGGGAAAACTCACCTCCGCGAACTGAGAGGAGGGGCCGTCGTCCAGGGTATTGCCGTCAAAAAAACTGGGAAAAAGAGGAGAGTGAGGGCAGGGCCCATTCCCAAAATCCCCCTCCCTGTGCTTCCCAAATCCCCACTTTGTTTCCTGAAATCCCCCCAAAAGGGGCAAAAAAAAAAAAAAGACCAAAAAGGGTAAAAAACCCCCAAAAAACAAAAAGGGGCACAGACCAAAAATAGTAAAAAGGGGTTTTTTCCTAAATACTAAAAAGGGTAAGAAAAAGATCAAAAGGGTAAAAAAAAAAAAAAAGGGGTAAAAAAAATACCAAAAAGGGTAAAAATATCAAGAAGACCATAAAAGGCTTTTCTCTTACAAGAAAAAACCCAAAAATACATAAAAAAATACCAAAAAGGGCATTTAAAAAAAAAAAGCGGGGAAAAATATCCCCCAAAAGGTGTAAAAACAAAGCAAAAAGCAGGGAGGGAAAAAAAAAGAGCTAAAATGGCATTTTTCGCACTAAATTGCCTTATTACTCGATCCATTGTCTCTCCACGCGCCCGGATATCGGATAACCTCGGATTCTCTGGTACCTGGAATCGTCGGTGACTTCCTCGATGAAGCCCGACTCACAGCGGGGGCAGGTATATTCCTGGGAACAAAAAAGCGAGTCGGGATTAGCCACAAAATATTTGGAATTCTAAGGAAAAATCCCCCTTCGGCAAGATTCTCGATCTTAGATCCCGAGCGGCTCGTAACACCGCCACGCGGTCCAAATCCCACGGAATTCGGGCACTGGCGAGCGAAAGAGCCGCCAGCCAGATCCGCCGAAGCGCGGAACAAAATTCCTTCCGAGGAGAAAAACTTTCCCTGTTCCCATTCCCAGAGTTTTGTCCCGGGGCCGCAGATCAGCTTCGATTTGGAGAAAACCGTGGAAAAAACAAGAAGACCCCACGGATCCTCTCTTGTGGGTCTTCCCTCTCCAGATCCCGTCCTGCAGCCTGAGCTTTCCCAAATCCCACGCTCTGAGCACCGATTTTTGCAGGATCTCCATCCAGAACCAATCCCCCCGGATCAGAAACATTATTTCCTTCCCCCACGCTTCCCGGACGCCTGAAAAGCCTGCACCCCGTTCCACGGCACACGGAACATTCCCCACGGTTCGGGCGCAGATTTTGCGGGAACCCCGTCCAAATCCAAACCCCGGATCGGACCGTCACTAACGGCGGGCGGGATGGCGACGCGTTCCCGCAAGCTTCGGAATATTTTTTCCGTTGGAATCCACATGGAAATTCCCAGCTTCCCACCCAGTAGCTGGAGAGAGATAAAAATGGCATTTGGGAGAAATAGCTCTGGAGGGAGGAAGAAGGGAAACGGGAACAGATGGCATGTGGGATCCTGCGGAGCCTTGGAATTATCTCCCTGCTTTCCCTGGGATATTTAGGGACGCAGCGGACGATCCCGGAGCCTCCCGGGCGCTCGCGTCCCGGGATCCGCGCAGGGATCTCACGCTCTAAGCGGGATCTGGCCGCGGTACAAAGAAAAGCGGATTTTCCGAGGAATCCAGTGGCATCCCGCGGCTCCGACTCCCCTCCAGCCCGGGGGTCTGCGATTCCTGTGAGGAAAACAAACCGGAATCCCACCGGGAGCGTTCACTTCGCGCTCGGATCGGTCCCGAGGCGGCCGGAACCGCGCGGCGCATCCGCGCCCAGCCCGGACTCGATCTCGAATCTGGGCGGAAAAGTCGGATTAGGCGGTTTTCCAAGTGACCTCCGCCCAAAAATGATGGGAAGATGCAAACGGAATCCCCAAGAAAGGCGCGCAGGACAAACGGGACTACGGAGAAGTTCTCCTCGGCTCTCACTCCATCCAGCAGCTCCTCCGTGGCTCTAACCCCAACCCGAATTTCCCCCTTTCCCTCGTCTCTGGTCAGGATAACTCTGCTTCTCCACCCCAGCGTCGGATTAATGCCTCACACAATTCCGTATCCCTCCCGCCATCCCCACGTTCCTCACTTGGAATGCGAGAAAAGAAAAAAAAAAATCTCCCCGGTACCGCCAAGGCTCTGCTTCTCAATCCACAGGGATTTTCACGTGGAAAGACCCTCCGTATACCGTGTGGATGGGGAAGAGGCACAAAGTCTCCTTAGAAAGTCTCCGGATGACTTTCCGGAGGACCGGGATTCTCCGACCCACCATCTCCACCCCCGGCGTTGGGAGCAGCAGAAGTTCCACTCGGGCGTGCCTTGTTTCCCACGCCCTCATCCCTAAACCCCGACGCCCCTCAGCGACACGAACCGGGCGATTCCGGGCAAAAAAGGCATTTCGGGTTCGGATTCTCCGAGCGCGAATCCATGGGAAACGGCTCCCGGCAGGGTCCGCGGGCAGAGCTGCGGGGACGCGTCCCCCGCCGCCAGGAATCCGGGGGGTTCCTGAAACGGGAACCAGAGCGAGACCCGGTGGAGGATCCCAGGAAATGAAATTTCGGGTGTTTCCCCGGTGCTCCCCGGGGAGCGGGGCCGGAGTTTTCCTCCCGGGTTAAACGAGGAAGGCGACGGAGGCACCAGGAAAGCCCAGTTTTTGGGGATGGAGGGGTCGGAGCGAGAATTGGACGACGATTCCTTTTAAAAAGCGGGTTTGGGAACGCCGGAGGGAAAAATGGATCCTTCGCCGTGGGATGGATGCATAATAAAGAAAAATCTGGGACGTGCCATGGAATAGGAACCGGGATCATTTAGGAGCAGATGGACAATTCCCACCCTGTCGGAGGAGCAGACGCTGCAAGGGCTGCTCACGGAGCGGGATGGGAATGGGATCATTCCCTTCCACGAGGAACAGGAGCTTCCCCCAGTCCCTTTCCAGTCTGAGGACCGGGACGGGGAGGGGGGTCTCGCCCGTTCCACGCGGGAACAACTTCGGGGGTCGGAGGCCTCCCCTTCCTTAGGGGGCTCAGAGAGGGACCAGGGGATCGCCGCCACCCCTACCCCCGCCCGGGGCTCACCGGTGGCTCGGGGCTCCCCGCCTCGGCCCTCCCCGCCCGGGGCTCGCCGTCGGCTCGGGGCTCCCCCTCTCCGACCCTCCCCGCCCGGGGCTCACCGGCAGCTTGGGGCTGACCTCGCCCTTGCAGCTGTGGCAAAAAAACCGGTGCCGCGGCACCGCCGCCGCCGCCGCCTCCGCCATCTNCCGCCGCCGTCACTCCTCCCGGGTCACCGAGCGCGGCCCAGAGAGGCCCCGCGCTTCCGGCGATCTCCTCTGCTCCGCGCCCAGTCTGGAAAGCGCGGGCGGGCGGATAGAGCGGCCCCGCGGGGCGCGGAGCGGCCGGCGCGCCCCCCGATGTAAGCGTCCCAATGGGGAAGCGGGTGGCGGCAGCGGAAGTGGCGCGACAGGAAGCGCGCACAGAACGCGGCCGTTCTCCCGGCGGCGGCGGCGGCGGCGGCGGCGGCGGCGGGCTGGGTCCCACCCGCGGGAGGGCACGCCGGGGGAAATCTCACCTGGGGGAAAACGGGGATGCCTGTGACAGAGCCGATCCTCCCCCGGGAGCGGCTATAGAGGCCCTGCGACAGGGTCGGCATCCGTCCTCTCTCTGTCCCCCCAGCTGTTCTTTCCCCCCGCCGCATTCCTGGGATTCCCGAGCCCCCGGCATGACGCAGGCGGAGCTACGGCTCTGCTCCCTCCTGCTCCGGGAGCACTTCGGCGAGATCGTGGAGAAAGTCGGGAACTCCCTGCTCCGGACCGGACCGCGGCCGCTGCGGCTCCTGGTGGGGGACACGGGGCTGCTCCCGGATCAGGTACGGGACGGGAGGGGTCCGGGAGGGGAGACCGGGCGGAAAGCCTAGAGAAGAACAAGGAATTTTTAATGAAATAAATCAGGAATGGGAGGTTCGTGTGTCCTTGAACAACTAATTTGGGAGGAAGGCGGGACACCGATGCTCCATAGGGAGCAAAGGCAGGAATAGAGTCCAGGAACAGGGAGAGATTGGTGGGAAAACCTGGCGAAGGACAAGGAATAAATCGGGGAGGAAGATCTTGATGGAGCGGTCGGCTCGTGTTTCCCCGAAAAACTAATCTTGGAAGGAGCGGGGAAATTCTGATTCTCCAAAGGGAAACCGGGATCTGGGCAGGGAGGGAACACCCGGGAAGACCGGGACAGGGCCATTACCCCCAGTAATAGGCAGAGCGCGACCCTCCCACTCCGTCCCGCAGGTGAAAAAGGCCCTCTGCGTCCTAATCCAGCACAACCTGGCGCGGTACGAGGCGCAGCCCCGGGGGTCCGTGGAATACGAGGCGCGGAGCGAGCGGATCCTGCGGATCCTGCGCTACCCCCGCTACATCTACACGGCCAAGACGCTCTACGGGGACCCGGGGGAGCTGCTGGTAGAGGAGCTTCTGCTCCACGGGCACCTTTCCATGAGCCGCGCGGTCGCCAGGGTCGCCGATCGCCTCACCGAAACCGTGGAAGGTGGGAAGGAAGCCCCTCCCTCAAAGAAATGGCATCCGGGAGCGGGTTTAGTTGGCGAACGGGACCGGAGGCGCCGTAGGGCGTCCGCGGCCAGGCCGCGGCGGCGGCCGCGTAGTCCCGAGCCTCGGGAACATCCGAGACCCGGTCTCGGACGGGCCGACGGAGACCGCGGAGGGCGGGAAGCTTCTTAAAAAACAGGGATTCGGGATCGGGTCCGCGGGCCGCTCGCGGTCGCGGCTGCGTGCTCCGAAGCCTCGGGAACGTCCCGGATCCACCCAGCGTGCCTCTCCTCCTGCCCAGACGGGAAAACCGTGGATTACTCGGAAGTGTCCGGCGCGTTCGCGCGCCTGGCGGACACCCACTTCATCCAGAGGTGCCCGACGGTCCCAGAAAGCCTCTGGAGCCCCGGCGCACCGCCGCCCCCCGCGCCTGCCCAGGCCCTCGCCGAGAAGGACGCGTATGTTGTGCCTCGGCTCGGCCTCGTCGGTGAGAGCCCCGGGGATCTTGGGATTTGGGGGGCCTTGGGAAGCACCTGGCCACCCGTCGAGCCCACGGCGACGGGTTCGATGGGAAATAGCGTCTCGGGTCGACAGGGAAAGGGAAGCGGAGACGCTCGCGCGACGAGGAAGAGGAGGGGGAGCGCGGGGCCAAAAGGCAGAAGCAGGAGGGAGGAACCTCAGAGGTACCGGGAACGCCGGAGCGAAGGTGCCTTCGGTACTCCGGCCCGGGAATCGGGACGTGGGAAGGGCGGGAGCCATATTCCCAAATATGTTCTGGGGAAACGAGGCGGTCCCCTTTTCCTTCTGTTCTGTGGCCGTTTTTACTCATTTTCCTGGCTCCGGGATGCGGGAACGGCGGGATCTGTATTCCCAAATATGTTCTGGGGAAACGAGGCGGTCCCCTTTTCCTTCTGTTCTGTGGCCGTTTTTACTCGTTTTCCTGGCTCCCATCCCTCAGTTTTGTGTCTCCTTTTCCTCTGTTTCTTGCCCCATTTCCCTCTGTTTTCCTGCCCCCTTTCCCCTGGCTTTTTGTCCTTGTCCCCCCCAGACTGCCCCGGATGACGGCATTTACTGGCAAGTCAACCTGGAGCGCTTTCATCGACACTTCCGCGACCAGGCTCTGGTCAGCGCCGTGGCCAGCCGCGTGGACCAGGTCAGCAGCTCCCACCTCCGTCCCGCTGTGGAATGGAGCTTTTCCCACTCTAATTCCCGGTTTTCCCGACGCAGACCGGCGGCGAGGTGGTGCGGACGATGCTGCGCATGAGCGAGGTGACCACGGCCTCGGGCGCGTCCCGCACGCGGCCGCTCTCCTCCGACGAGGTGAGTCCTCGGAAGCCCCCCCCGGGAAGCCGGAACCCCTCGGAACCCCTCGACGTTCCCTGTTTTTTCCGTCGCAGATATTCCGATCCCTTCCGGCCGGGTACAACGTCGGGAAGCAGGCGCTGGACCAGTACCTGGCGCTTCTGGCCGACGATCCGGTGAGGCCAGGGGCGCCAGACGCGGGGCTGGGGGACCACGGGGCTTTTCCGGCCTCCGTCGGTTCCGCGATCCCTCGGTCGTTTCTCTATCCGTCCGAGGGTAAAGCGGCATTTGCCGAGAGTTAAGGAAGGTTTTTAACGGATGCCGAAGCTTTTTTAAGTTATTGAACGGATAGGAAAGACACTGAACAGATATTGAAGTTATTTATTGGGTATTAAAGTTATTTTACAGACATCAAGGATATTTAGCAGATGCTGAAGTTATTTAAGAATACTTGAGTTGTTTAACAGCTATATAACTTATTTAGCAAATATCGATGATACGGGAGAGATACGTAGAACATATTGTAGATATTACAAGATACCCAAGTTATTTAAAAGATACTGGAAATTACTTATTGCAAAGTCAGCCTAAAATTCTGAAACCGAAGATATTTAAGAGAGAGTCGAGATGTTTAAAAGCCCCCGGACACGTTGCTAAGACCCGATCCACGTTTTTAGGCCGTTAAGAGTCCCGGATCTTTTTTCCCTAAAATCTTCTTACTCTTCCCGCTCCCGACGTTAAGGAAAAAAATCCGTATTTTCCTTCCTTCGGGGGACGTCCCGAGCTTTTCCCCGTCGTCTCTCCCCGCAGCTGGAGTTCGTGGGGAAGTCGGGGGACAGTGGCGGGGGCACCTACACCGTCAGTATCCTTTGAGGGGAGCTCGGCGTTCCTGGGCCGGAAATGTTCCCGAGCTCCGGAACCGTCCTTGACCTCGGCCCCTACAGACCTGCACAAGGCCCTGGCATCTCTGGCCACGGCCACGCTGGAGTCCGTCGCGGAGGAGAGGTGACGTGGCAACCCAGAGCCTCCCGGGCCCCTCCTGGCCCCTCCCGACGCCCATCCCTCATTCCTGCTCCCCCCGTGCAGGTTCGGCTCCCGCTGCGCCAGGATATTCCGCCTGCTCCTGCGCAAGAAGCACCTGGAGCAGAAGCAGGTGGAGGATTTCGCCATGATCCCGGCCAAGGAGGCCAAGGACATGCTCTACAGGATGCTCTCGGAGAACCTGGTGTCCTTGCAGGTGAGGGATCTCAGGGATCCCGGAGAACTCGGCCACCACGTAGGCGAGGGAGCTCCGGGATCCCCGAGATTCCCCGGGCGATGGGCGCTTCCGAGCGATCCCGCCCGGAACCTGGGCGCGGGGAACCCTTCGGGAAGGGAGAACCCTACGGGGGAGGGGACATGGGGACGCCTCCAGGGAAGGGGAGGCCCCTGCTCGGTTCCTGCCATGTCCGCCCCTCCGCCCTCCTGCAGGAGATTCCCAAGACTCCGGACCACGCTCCGTCCCGCACCTTCTACCTGTACACGGTGAACGTGGCGGCCGCCGCTCGGACGCTGCTTCACAGATGCTACAAGGTGAATCCCTAGGACCTGCCGGGCCCCGAATATTGCCGATCCCGGTCCGTCCGCATGGCGGTTCGGGGGGAACCCGGGCCCCGCCGCCGGCCCCCGCTCCGGGGAACCCTCGCGGCCGATACCGGGAGCGCCGCGTCCGGGCGTCGCGGCCCCCTCCCTCCCGGTGCCATGGGGACGGCGGCGGCGCCGTCCTCTGCGCGTCCCCCTGTCGGGTTTTCGGGAGCGTAGAGTCCCTCGGCGCCGCCCAGTACGCCAGGCCCGGGGGCTTGCGGGGGGAAGGACGGGGGTTCTGTCCTTCGGGAGCTCCTTCCCGCTCTGGGGGCCGGGTGTCACGTCCC
>VXBT01009078.1:23375-43384 GCA_013400235.1 Oriolus oriolus
GGGCGGCGGGGGGGCGCGCGGCGCCGAGCACGTGGCCGCCGGCGGCCCCGCGTCCCCTCCTGTACCTCCTCGAGCATCCCCCCGAGAACCCGCGCCGGGGACCGCCCATTTCGAGCATCTCCCCGTGACCCAGCACTGCAGAACGCCCGCTCCGAGCATCCCTTCCGATCCCGCGCCGGGGAATGCCCGCTCCGAGCATCTCCCCACGGCCCGTTCCGGGAAACGGCCGCTCCGGGCACGGGGAGGCGGCGGGGTTCCGGTCTGTGGTGCGGGGGCCCGGGTGAACGAAGGGGGCACGCACGAGCGGGGAGCCCCGCGCGGCCGAGCCGTTAAACGGAGCGCGGGGCCCCGCTGCGGCTGCCGCCCGGTTCCTGCTGGCCGGGCAGTGCCGGAGGAGCTGCTGGGAGGCTGAGTCAGAGGCAGACGGAGTGCGGCGCTGGGCTGCCCCCCCCGCCCTGTGCCTGCACTCACGGAAGAGCCGGCAGTTCCCTCAAGGGCATCAGCTTAAATCAGCGTCCGGCTCACTGCACCCACCACTGATGCTGCAGCCTCTTCCCGGCCCCCCCAGGAAGAGAAGGCCCCTTCTGAATTAATCTTCTGCCGTAATTGTGCCTACTTAAACACGTTCAATTGATTTGGACAGTCTCTTGAACTGTGAAAACCTTTCCAATGTGTTTAAACCCCCTTTGCGGGGCTACTGGCGCATGAATAGCGCTTTTGTCGGCGGACAATGGCAACCTCCCGAGTGTCTCCTCAGACTACTAAAAGTAGACGGCAATCTCTAAAAACCTGCTTTGTTCTGGTAAAACAACTCGGTATCGGCGAGGCCTAGGTTAACAAAAAAAAAAACAAAACAGTGTTTTATGGAGGTTTTTGTCATGTTAAAGCGTTAACTTTCCGGCTTCTGCTCATCGTGACTTGCCTTGGCTCAAAGGTGCAATGACAAAGAGGTTTTTGGTTACTCAGACATGTCCAGGGACTTGTGCAATTAGAAGTGCTTAATTAAAAAAAAAAAAGCAAAACAACAAAAAAAACCCCAACAAACCAACAAAACTCTGAAGAGTATAATTTCATGCCTGACATCCCGTTTATAGAGCAGAATTCTGGCTAATATAAAGGAGTTGGATGGGTTAATGGGCCGGGCTGGTGCCAGCGGGTTTCCAGCCCATCACCGGATTAAGCAGAAGGTTTTTGTGCGAGGCAGGAAGCACTGCTGCGAGCCACGTGCTTGAACCGGGGACTTCTGCCTGTGAAATCCTTCCAAGAAACTTCGCTTTCACTAGATAAAGAGCTTGGGGACTCTGCAGCAGCCTGCATTTTTTGATTACCTACTCCTTTATCCATCTGAAGCTATTATTAAAAGCTTCATTTATTGCTGTTAGCCGGAGTGATCCACCGGCGGCCTTAATTCCCTTTGCACCCAACAAGTTGGTAATTTAATTGGATGGGAGCAAGACGTTTCCCAGGCCGGCTGGAGCACGTGCTGCTCCTTTATCTCCCGCCTGGCCGTTGTTCTCCCGGGGGAAGTTGGAGCCGCAGCGGGTGGTGGTGGATGGCACGTAGGGAATGGGGCTGCAGTACCGGGGCGCTGCCACGTGCAGCAATCTCCGTCCTGGAGTGGGGATGCAGCACGGAGGTCTACACTTCCTGCCTAGTTAAATGTCAAAAGAAAACCCCCAAGATTTCTTTTATCTTGTAAAGCAGGTTTTTACAGCTTGCCTGAAGGCAGCCAGGTGCTTTTTGCCAGGCCGAAAGGCTCCTTGTCCTCTGCAAGGTTAAGCCTGTAGGTGTGTCCTACAAATACCCTCGAGATAAATCTTTCTCGTCACCAAACATCCGATGCTTGTCACCTCCTCTTTATTTTTTTAGTTAAGCCTTCCAGGGAGGGCAACTCAGCAAAGGCACGGCTGCGCCAGCAGCACATGGGGAAGGTGCCGGAGCCAGCCTGACCTTCCTGTTCCCCATTGCCAAAAAGCTGGGGAGGCATCTCTGTTGTGGCTCTCTCCTCCCGTGGATCCTCAGCTCAATGCCGGGGAGAGCGTCGGCCAGCCGGGAGCAGGTGATGGCTCCTGGGTTCCATCCAGGCTTGCAGAAAAGGGGTGGAATTTTGGGGTGGCCATTTTGTCCTTACATAACGGTGAGACACCACCTCCGGCACCGGCTCCCTGGCAGGAATGTGCTCTCCTCCCTCCCTGGGAGAGGGGATGCCAGGCCGGGGTAAAAACCTGCTTCTCTGCAGAGCTGCATTTCTCTGCAGTTGAATGCCTTTAGCTTCTGGAATGAGCAAAGCTGATGTTTTCCTGGGCTTTTTTTGGGAATCTGAAGGCCTGCCTGGTTTCATAACCCTGCCCTGAGCACTAACTCAAACCATTTCTGCCTCTGGGCAGGGACACTGGGCATGAGCAGCCTTGTTCTGCAGCCTCCGTGAGGTTGTGTAAGTGAGGCTGACCAGTTATTCCCGTATCATCACCCCCTGGGAGCCTCCTGGCTGGAATTCCTGCAGGCAGTGACACAGCTCTGCTGCTGTGGCCTGGAGACAACCCCTGCTGCAGCTTCCACTTCCCTTTGTCACTGATGGTAACAGCAAAGACTTGGCCCTGGGTGGGGATTGCTGCTCCCTCTCCTTTCTCCCCCTTCAAGGGGCATATCCGGAGAAACCGTGATTTTAGGCTTTCTCTCATGTGACCCGTGGGATGAGCTGGCTGGAATTAGTCACCGGGCTACAGTAAAACCAGTCCCGACCTCAGATGGCTCAGTCTGAAATATTCAGGAGCTGGGGAGATACCAGACATCATTGAGACACCCTGCCTGAAGCATGGGCAGGCCAAGTAATAAATTTGGTGATTTGACTGTTATTCCTTGAGGAATGAATTCAGATTTATTCAGTGCTGGAAACATTCAGGCACTGTAGGGTGTTGCTCACCCCCCCTTCCTCACTCTGCCCAGACTGAGTGCTCCGTGTTTTCTGGTGTCCTCGAAGTCCTTGCTCCTCTGTTTGATTTTTAAAAAAGAGGAGTAGTGGGAAATGCCAGGCATTCCTGTTATAAATATGAGACTGGTCATTCGAGTAGAATTCAGTCGATGCCTTGTAAATGCACGGTGATGGAAGGCAAGAGGGAGTATTAAAAAGAGACTCTTGGTGGTCGTGGGCACGGTGCTGTGGACAGATGGGTGTTTGGGATACTTTGTGGGTCCTGCGTTTCTGCTCTCGCCCCTGGACAAGGTCGCTGTGTCTGCGGTTAATTTTTTTGAGCCCTCTGAACTGCTGGAAAATCTTGTGAAGGGGATTCTGGCTGGGAAGTGAATTTTCCTTTCTCTATAAAGACTTCAAGGTGTTAGAATTATATTTGCAAATGACTCGAGTGGGTGGGGGATTTCCATGAGGCAGGGAGAATTCACCTGACTATTTTTTATAAGCTTCCAAGTCGCGCTCTGGCTGCAGTTTCCGTGTCGGAGTACCGTTGTTCCATATTCCTCTTGTTCCTAGAAGCTGTGCAAACCTGACTCCCTGTGCGTGGAGGTGATTTCCCAGCAAAGGCTTGTTTTTTTTGGCATCTAGGGAAGCTGACGCTGCTCTGCAGGTGTCGGAGGGTGCAGCAGCAAGTGTTAGAGGGCTGAAACACAATGTTTTAGGACTGACCAGAGGGTTTTCCTATAATAATGAGACTTTGTTGGGCTTTTTATGTGGGCAGACTTTCTTGTAGTGACTCCGGTGAATCAGCAGCTTCTGGCAGGGCTGAGGGAAAAGAGGCTTTGCCAGGTCAAATTATGGTTTTTGCTGGCCTGGCTGCTCTGTGGCGCATGGCAGCGCGGCGAGGGTGAGTCAGGGCTGCCTGCGCGAGGATCTGCACGTACGTGAGGAAGGGCTGCGGAGCAGGGGAGGAGCATCGGGCCAGCCAGCGGGGCCGCTGCGGCACCGGGATGGCACCGGGCAGGCTGGCAGGGCATGGCCTGCCCTTCACTGCGCTCAGTCCTGCCAGCTCTGGC
Source organism: Oriolus oriolus (assembly GCA_013400235.1). NCBI lineage: Eukaryota > Metazoa > Chordata > Aves > Passeriformes > Corvidae > Oriolus > Oriolus oriolus. The sequence continues at coordinate 27,363 of VXBT01009078.1, forward strand.
GGAGGTTTTGGATTTATTGGTGTCTCTGTGTCAAAGCTGGATGTGCTGAGCTGGCTGGTGTGTGCCCTTCACACCATTCTGTGCTTTATTGATGGGCTTTGTCTGCCTGGGGTGGGCAGAACAAAAGCCCAGCTCTATTCCTGCTCTGTCCCAGCTTTTAGCTGAGCCCCAGATCATGTTTCTATAAGCACATCTTTGAGATGAAGGCAGCTCATGCCTGCTCTGAATATCACCCGTGTGCCCAGGGCATGGAGTTTGAAGTCAAACCAATCTTTAAAGGCAAAATCAGTGATCTGCCCATGTCAATAGCCACTGCCTTGCATCAGTGTTTTACCGGAGGCTTTTGTGGTGCTGGGATTCTAGCCTGGGCAGGTCCAAGAGACTAAAAGCTTTTAGCTGCCACTGCTACTTGAGAACAAAATTATTGCAATTAGAAGTGCCTGGGGCACCAGCACTGCTGTGAAACGAGTGTCCTCCCATCCCTGTGTACTGTTAAGCTTCAGCTCAGCTTCCTCTTGGGATTATAGGCTGGTCCTGCTGTTGTGGGGACTCTCTAGTTCGGAGGAGGCAAACAGCCTGCGTTCAGAGAGGCTTTTTAATCCAAACGTTGAAAAATACAACCAGCTTTAAACCTTGTGATAGGTTTCTGCTGCTGTGGGTGAAAGGGAGCGCAGGGGGCGGGGGAGACCCGCAGCGTCTTCAGTTGAAGAGGGAATTTGAGTGTATTAAATCTTCAGTCTTTTATGTGTTCTCTGCCAAGGTGTTGTGATTAATCAACTCAAGTCTGCTTGCTTGCCCAGGCTTAAAGGATGGGGGTTTAGGCTTAGGCGGACTTTGCCGTGATTAGGTGCTCCTGGGCAGAAGGTTGGCCGTGTCCGGGTGTGCTGCAGTCACGCCAGCGCCGAGCTGCCCCGGTCCCAAGTGGGATGGGAAGTGCAGTTGAGGCCTGTAGGAGAAATGAGCGGAAAGCTGGGAGGGAGGAGGCAGAACCTCTGCCTGTGCACTCAAGTGCTTGAATTTTGTTGCGTTGTGTAGCTCCAAGGGAAGACTGGCAATGAAGAGAAGCTATGAAGGGAACATCTGCATAGAAGGCAGGTGAGCTTTGGGTGGTCCATGTGGGGGATGACATGGAAATAGACATGTCTTGCCTGTTAAGACTCTCAAGTAGGAACATAAAAATAGTTTGATCCAGTAGCAGCTTTCTTGTTACCTCCATATTCATCTCGTGGGTGTGTTGGTGTCTCTGCTTGATGGGCAAGTTGGGGTGGGTGGTTCCCAAACCTGGCACCGCTTTCTTCCCTTCCAGACACAGGAATCGAGTGACCATGTCGAAGCACCACGATGCAGGGACCGCTTTCATCCAGACCCAGCAGCTGCACGCTGCCATGGCAGACACCTTCCTGGAGCACATGTGCCGCCTGGACATTGACTCGGAGCCAACCATTGCCAGAAACACCGGCATCATCTGCACCATTGGTAGGCCATTCCTAGATCGAAGAGAATTGCAGCTAGGAGCCCACACCTTGGTGAAACTTGATGGAGAAGTTGTGAGAGAGATCTGGCTTTCATGCCTTGCCAGGGCTGAACTTGTGTGGTGAAGGAACATGACTTTCCCATGTTTGCCTAACCTGTGTTACTGCTGGGAGTGAATCCAGTATCCAGGGAAATGGGAATCGCTTGGGTTCTGCTGCACTCCGTGGGCAAGTTAAAACAATATTTGCTGCTGCAGCGCTGAGCAATGCTGTATCCATTTACCTTTTCTCTTCCACATGAAACAGCCTGGTCTGTGTGGGTTGCCTCATTATTTTTCCAAAGTTAATGTTCAAACTGTTTCTTCCTCCTAGGCCCGGCCTCCCGCTCTGTGGAGAAGCTGAAGGAAATGATTAAATCTGGAATGAATGTTGCCCGACTCAACTTCTCTCACGGCACCCATGAGGTAAGGGTGGGGTCTGAGCTGCTACGGCCCCTGTGTGTCTGCTGATCCTGTCCTTCAGGGAAAAGGGAAATCCAGCTTCATCCAGACCATTCTTGGTTTGGGAAGGTCAGATAGCTGCTTTTGGGGAAAGGATGCTGGTTGTACATACCGAGCCTGCGTCATTGTTGATAACATTGAAGTGTATTTTCTGAGCCATTTTGAAAGCAATTCAGTTCCACACCCTGCCCTGTAGCAGGTAGCCAGGTAACTGGTATTTGACGCTGTGTGCCAACTGCTTGCCATGAAATCCTTCAGTTCTTCCTCATATCCTGCTGTTCCCAGAGCTGCTGCTTCCCAGTGAGCAGCAGAAGCCAAGAAGACCGGTCCCTGTTTTGCGCCTCTGCAGGAGGTCACGCTATCAGTTCATCTCACTTGTTCCGTTGCTGGGGGTTTCACAAGCAGGCGATCAATGAATAACCCTGATAATAACATCTGTTATTAGTGATTCGATGTGATTACTGTGCCCAGTGGGGAAGAATGGGCTCCTGGCTTTTCTGGCTAACTGGCTGCTATGGGTGCGTTCCTGGCACTCTGGAAGGTCCTACCATGGAGCTTGGGACATGGTGTGGTGGGCGTAGAAGAAGAAGGTCAAAAGAAATGAACACTCCACGACAGTTGAGCCCCTATTGCTATAAATAGCTGAGATCCTCAGTGATACTGGAGGAGCTGAGGATCCCATTCTAGGTTGCCTGAAATGCCACCCTGAGCCTTTCCGCTGAGGTTTTTTTTTTTTTTTTTTTTTTAACCCTGGCTGCTTTCCAACATTTAAAATGTCACCCAGTAGCAGCTGTAGGTGGCTTTACTTAGTGACCCATGAGCCTCGTGGTGTGTAACAGCTTGGCCTTTCACCCTCGTGGCCTTTAATGGGCACGGGGCAGTGTCAGGATCAAAAGGGCTGATACTTAACTGTGGGCAACCATCAGACCTTGACTAACCACCCTGGGATAGTGTGATGCCTTGCAGTTGGGAAATCAGCCTGGAGAAAGGGTGGTGTGGAGTAACTGCCTCCCAGGAATCAAATCCTGCGGCCAAGGTGACTCTTGGGCTGGGTGACACATCAGGGAGTTGGTGGCCAGGCTGAAGCTGGGAATTCTCACACCATTATTGCCCAGTTGCTGCGGTCTGAACTGGGCTGAGGTTGAGGACAGGGAGTGTGGCTTTCTGCTTTGTGTGAGGTCTAATTGCACATTTCAAACCAACGAGGCCAACTGCAGGCTCTGGTCTGGCTGTCGCCTGCAGAGCGTGACTGTCAGCCATCGCCAGTCCTAAGTTTGTGTCCTGTCCTGGCTCCTCCAAAATGCTCCAGTTTCCAGTGAAGCCCCAAAGAGTTTCCATCTGTCACAAGTGGTTCAGTTCTCATGGGCACCCCGAAGCATTTAACGGGGCTTGAGGTTTAACAGAGGCGCTTTGGCACCTGCCTGGCTCCCCTTTACATGGAATAAAAATGGCTTTTACCTCCAAATCTGCCTGCTGCCTGTTCTGCACATGTAACTCTTCAGCAAGTCAGGCTCCCTAGGAGCCAGTTAGTCCTTGATATCAAAGTAAAATGGAAAAATCCCAGATGACTGGGTTCCGATAAGTGTAGTAGCGCCGCTGGGGCATGTTTTGTGTGCTGCATCCACCCCAGCTGCAGTGCCTGGAAGGGTTGGGGCCATCTCAGTCCCAGTTTGCACACTCAGTCAATAAACTGACTCATTTTCCTGCTCTGAAGAGTAATCAGCTGTTGGGTATCTCTGGCCAAGGGCACACATGTGAACTTTAGCATGGCTTTTTCCAGCCTCACCTTCCTGGTGCAGGTTTATTGTCCCTGAGGTACCCAAGTCGGCGTGCAGGGCTCGTGCTGGGGTGAGTGAGTGGCGTGGGGAGCCAGGTGTTCCGGGTGAGTCAGGTCAAACTCCATCAGTCCGTATGGCACAGAGGGGAAAGGGTATTTATCTACTGAAGTCTGTCAAGTGTTACACAACTCTTACTAGTTGCAAGTAGTTAAGGTTATCTCTTAATGTTGTTTAAACAAGTAAAGTAAACTGATCTGCTGGCCATCTGTAGCACATTTGAGGGAGCTGGGATGGGTTTTCTCACAAAACTATCTTGAAACTGGCAGCATTTAGCAAAACACTCTCACAAACAAGGTATGGAAGCCAGGCGTGTGGTGCTGGAGTATTGAACTCCTGTCTGTGATTGCTTTGGCTCTGGAAAGAAACTGTAAATATTTACGTGGATAACATTCTTTTAGCAAATCCTTTATCTCTGGGAATTTAAGCCAAAGAGTGAAAAGCCTGTCCACCTGCAGGACTGATAGTGGGTCAGGCTGGAAGTGTGTGGGAGCTGGCAGTGTGGAGAGGCATCTTCCCTTGCTGTCGTGGGAGGAGGAGCACAGCCGTGTGTGGCACTGTGACATTCTTCTGCCATCAAGTGTGTTTCAATGCACACAATTATCCAGCTGCTGGTGCTGTGAATATTCTGCTGTGCTGACTAGGCAGGTGTTCAGGAAAGCTTTTGGAAAAGTTACTCCTAGAGGCCTGTTGGTTGGTGAGCCGCCTTCAATTGGCAGATGTGTGTCCTCATGGAAAATCACTTCAGCCAGGCCTCGGGACTGTGTCCTTGAGCTGTGCTTCTGGAATTAGAGCTGAGGGCACAGCCAGATAGCTTCCAGACTCCACCTTCATGGCAGGAAGGCCTTTGTATCCTGGCACTCTGCTATACTGGAAGCTTTATCTGAGTTAAATCTTGAAGATAGAACTGAAGCTGAGAGCAGAGCTGTCAGCTTGGGCAGCCTCTGGGGTGCACAGGGATCTTTTCTGTAAGCAGAACCAGCTTTGACATTTCCATCTTTTTCCTTTTGCCAGTATCATGCGGGCACAATCCAGAATGTGCGAGAAGCCACAGAGAGCTTTGCCTCTGATCCCATCACCTACAGGCCGGTGGCTATTGCACTGGACACCAAGGGACCTGAAATCCGAACTGGACTCATTAAGGGAGTAAGTTGCTTTTTTTTAATCCCGCTTTTTTCACTACATAGCCTCAATGCCATGTTAAGCCTGTGGCCTTTTCCAAAGAGTATCCTAGGAAATGAGGTAACAACCACGTCCCAAAAGTTTGGACAAACTTCTGTGGGCTGGGAGGTGGTGGTGTGCTGGTTTTTACTGGTTTCGTTGTCACACAGAGTGGCACAGCAGAAGTGGAGCTGAAGAAGGGCGAACAGCTCAAAGTGACCCTGGACGATGCCTTCATGGAGAACTGCGATGAGAACACGCTCTGGGTGGACTACAAGAATCTCACCAAGGTTGTAGAAGTTGGCAGCAAGATCTACGTGGATGATGGTCTGATTTCTTTGGTGGTTAAGGAGAAAGGTGGGTAACGGCCATTCCAGTTCTGCCTGTTTGGTTTTTCCTTAGGACATACTTGTGCTTTCCCCTCCGTAACTGTTTCTTGGCTTGCAGTTGTGTGTTAAAGAAAGGAGAACATGGTTCTTGATGCTGTAGTGAGACTTTGAGCTCAATTTCTCTACCTCAAGTGTAGGAACTTTCCAAAAACTAACTTCAGCTGGGCTTTACTGGGCAGGCATGTAAACCCCATCTTGAAAGGGGAATGTGTGGCAGGGCCATACCACTATTCATGATCACCCAGGCTAATTCATACTCTTAATGCAGGATTTAACTAGTGTTACAGCACAGACCCTGGGTTTTGTAGTTAGAGACAGAACTAGTTTTAACTGATAATGTAGAGGCAATGTTACTTCCATGATACTCCCTTTACAGTGCTGCCTAAACTGCTCTAGCCTCAAGCCTCTAATCAGTGAGCATGTAGGGAGTGGGAGGTGGGGCTTTGGGGTGCTCAGTTTGATGTTGCAGGGCTCTGTGTGCAGAACTGCAACCTGCTAGCTTTTCTTGGGGGAGGCAATCCCAACCTCCTGCAGGGAACAGCTGGTATCTTATCCAGGAACAGCCCGGGAGTTGTTTTAGTCTAATCTGCTGTGTTCCCAAGGGTAAACTGCAAGCTCGCGTGGTACAGAAATGCTCAGAAGAGATGGGCTGTGCTTTTTATCGTGTGTGCCGCTGTTGGCAGTGCAGTTCCCAGGCAGGGAGGTGGTGTGGGAGCTGGCGGCGGGAGCTATCCCATAAACACTGACCGTGGGAACGCCTGTTTCAGGGAAGGACTATGTCACGACGGAGGTCGAGAATGGTGGCATGCTCGGCAGCAAGAAGGGCGTGAACCTGCCCGGCGCCGCCGTCGACCTGCCCGCCGTCTCCGAAAAGGACATTCAGGACCTCAAATTTGGTGTGGAGCAGAACGTGGATATGGTGTTCGCTTCCTTTATCCGCAAGGCTTCCGATGTCCACGCTGTCAGGAAGGTGCTGGGGGAGAAGGGAAAGAACATCAAGATCATCAGCAAGATCGAGAACCATGAGGGTGTGCGCAGGTGAGCTTTGTGCAGGGGGCACTTTGGGTTTGTCACACTGAAATAAAGCAACTCACACTCCCTTTTTATGGCTTCAGGCAGCTTTGTGTAGCACTGAATATGTGCTGTGCCTTGCTCCTGGTTTTCTTCCTCCTTCCTTGGCGTTGCAGGAACCCAAGCAGCCTATGGGAAGCCTGTGCGCTCCTTTCAGAGGAGGACAGACAGATGGGAAGGTGCTTTGTGGAGCAAATGGGATAACGCAGCTCTTCTCTCGCTGTCAGGTTTGATGAGATCATGGAGGCCAGCGATGGCATTATGGTGGCCCGTGGTGACCTGGGAATCGAGATCCCGGCTGAAAAAGTCTTCCTCGCCCAGAAGATGATGATTGGGCGCTGCAACAGGGCTGGCAAACCCATCATCTGTGCCACTCAGGTACTGGAAGCGCAGCGTTGGCTCCTCACTGCCAGAGTCTGGCCAGGAGGGAATGCTGGGGGCATCCATGGCTTGATGGCATTGGTTAAAGGGTGAGATGCGGAGAGGTTTTGCTCATGGCTGAAAAGCTCATATTTAGGCATGTCTGTGTTTGGGATCTCTTCCAGTTAAGTTACAGGACCTCTTGCCAAAGGTTATACACCTCAAAACATCACGTGGTAATGAGCCTTTGGGGCTGACTTTGCAAATTCATAGGAAAAACGGCACATGCTTTTCCTTGGCATCTCGTGGCAGCACATCTGTGCCTGGCAGGGAAGGTTTGCTGGGGTTCCCAACTATCTTAGAAAATGCACCCACCCTGCAGCTTCAGAAAGAACTGAGTAAAGGATCCATCTTCTTTTCCTGGGAGGAGTAGGGATCATGTGCACAGTCCTCGGGCACTGGGAGGACTGGTTTCCTGGCTGTCCTTGCTCTGCATGCAGGCTGTGGAAGTGAAAACTGTCTTTAGACAGTAGTCATTATACAAGGTTCTGGATTTATAGTGGCATATGCTCCTTTTTCCTGTATTGCTACAGAAATGCAGCTGGAACACAGCCTCAGGCAGTGTCCCATGGGTGAAGCAAGTGGTGAGCTCCAGCTGGGGGGAACCTGAGCCCCTGAGGAAGACAGGAGAGCTGGCCAGGCTTAGGGGTGTGGAAGGGGATTAGGAAGTACTAAAGCTGTCCCGTTTTCCGCTCTCTTGAGTGGGGATGCTTAGGAAGCTGGTGCAGTTAACTGCTCTGAGTTTACTGCCCTGTACATATTGTCTGAAGCATTTGAAATCTTGTGTTGGATGAAGACCATTGGTGCAGACCCTGCTCTTTATGATTTCTAGATGATAAAATCCCCAAATTTGAGAACATATGACTGGCTTTGAGCTTTCCATAAATGTCTAATGCCTCGCTCAGCTGTAAAGAGCTCTGAGTTCCTTGGACCGAGCCTTGTGCTGAGAAGTTGAATTGGAAGGTTGGAGTGTTGTGTCTGGGATGTTGTGTGGCTTAAATCTCCCTGGAAAAGGAGTAAATATGGAATGGGTATAAAATGGATTGTTTTCCTCACTGGTGGAGGCTTTAAATCAAAGCTGGTTTAGGGACCCGACCCGCTTTGTTCCAAATCCATGGAGAGCTCTTGGAGTCCTTAGGTTGCATCCCACTTTGTGCCCAAGCCGTAGGGAGTATTGAAGTGCAGCTGCTTCCTGTGGCAGTGCGTTGATCCCCGTGGGTTTGTTCTCTCCCAGATGCTGGAAAGCATGATCAAGAAGCCTCGCCCGACACGTGCCGAGGGCAGCGACGTCGCCAACGCCGTCCTGGACGGAGCGGACTGCATCATGCTGTCCGGGGAAACAGCCAAGGGAGACTATCCCCTGGAGGCTGTGCGCATGCAGCACGCTGTGAGTACTGCCCTGCCCTGCCCTGCTGGGGACAGGGACACCGCCTTGCCTTCGGCCACCTGAGCTGGCCACTCAAAGGCCTGAACGGACCCAGGTGCCCAAAACAGCCGTTTCTTTACTCACGCTCCGCTGTGGGGGATTTCTTTGAACGAGCGTGGTCCTGAGGGCCTGGCATCTCACTTTGTGTGCTCCAAACTTGCCAAGCAGAGCTGAGAGCTGCTCTGCAATGCTGAGATACAAAACTTCCCATTTCTTTTTGCTGTTACCTCGATAGAGATTTAATCCAATGTCCTATTGCAGTGGCATATTAAATGCCTTAAACTTCTGCAAGGTCAAGGAGCTGCTTAAGCAGTTTATCTATAGATAATGAAAGGTTTTGGCTGAGTGCTGCATGGGAAGGGGGCAGGGAGGCTCCCGAGGGTGATTTACAGCACTGTTGCATTCAGCACCTGCTGTGTGCTGGGGGTTGGGGGGGTTTGTTGCATGACTACTGACAGCACCATATTTTTACATGCCTGAACTGCCAGAAACCTCTGCTCTGCTTCAAGTTCGTGTTTCAGCTGATAAAAGCCTGATGTCAAGTACCCATGAGCATTGCTGCTCCCCAGTTACTGGTGCTGTGAATCGCAGCAGTGGTAACTCACAAGTTCTAACTCTCACCAGTTTTATTTGCAATTCAGGTTCTATAGATTAATCAACTCAGCCAGCGTTGGTTTGCAGTGTGTTACCTAAACATCTTTTACCTCAATATGGAGTGGTGTTTTTTGCACGAGGCAAATGCAAAATACGCCTTACGATCACTGGGCAGTGGTGCTCCTTTACAGGCCGAACACTAACAGTGCATCTCAAAGCTTCTCCCTCCTTTTCCAACCCCTAAATCACAAGGATTAACTTCCTACCAAGACTTGGGAACTTGCTGCAGCAAACCTTACACCTGGGTATCCATCCTGGCCTTAATTCTTTGGCCTGGGCAGGTTGTGTTGTACCTGCAGCTTGATTTGAGGATCTGTTGCATGTGCTTCCCTCTTCCTACATACCTGGCCATGTGGTGGTATTAATTCCACCAGGGCCCTGGGGAAACACTGAAGGCTTTAACACTGCAGAAACTGAAATACAGATTGACTAAATGTAAGATGTTCCAGGCAGCAAGATGCCAACTCTTATGGTAGGAGCACGTGCCAGTACGGTGAGGATCTTTCCTCTGAGCCAATTCACTTGTTGCTAGTCGAGCCCAGCTACAATGCCCTGAAGTAACCACGGTCTGGAGATCTGCAGCATGGCTGGAACAGGTGGATGTTTCCATCTGAAGTGGGCAGTAGCAAACTTCCAAATACTGGGCGAGCTGATTGTTGCAAGTGGGAGTGGGCTTCCTTCCCATTCCACTCCACAGCTCAGAGCCCAGCCTGGCCATGCTATGCTGCCTGATGGGACCAAGGTTTAAACAGCCTCTCCATTTTCCTTTCTCCCACCTCTCCAGTATCTCCACCTGTGCACCAACTGGAAACCCTTTATAGCCATTCCTGTCTGAGCAGATCAGCTGTGGGGTGAAGTTAAGGATTGCTGTGCCCCTCTGCAGCCACTGTCAAAGCAGACACCTGTATTCCCATGTTCCATTACACCTGGGGAGTGCAGACTTCCCTCTAAAATCAGGTTTGCTCTCTGTGTTACATGGAGGTGCTGCCTTTGTACCAGGAGCTGAAAATAAACTGCCTGGCTTCCAGCTCCTGCATTTGGAGTAAGTGTTGTGATGCAAATACTCCCATTTTATCTAAATCCAGCAGTAACAAAATGCTTTAGGACAAGTTGGCACTGGCCTGCTGTTCCGGCCTGCTGTCTGTGTCCTGTTATTTTTAGACATAAGATACTTAACTACTTTGGCTTAAACTGATAACTGTGGAAGGGATAATTCCCAGCATCGCATAAAAGAATTGATTAACACTAGGGTAGCAGAGTTCTGATTTTTCTAACTCCAGAGCTTTCACAATAATGGCACATCAGTCTCTAATTTAACATGAACTTGTCATGCTTTGTGTAGTGGCTGCTCACTTTGTGGAGTAACTGGGTGAAGTTGTCCTTGAGAAGATCATGAACCTTTGCATGCTTTTCTAGTCTCCGCAAGCCTTCTTTATCGGGTTGTCAGGCCTTCCGAGATGATTAAACGTGATGTTTCCCAGGATTCTGGCATGAACAGGTTGCTGAACCTGTTGCCAATGCTCAGCCAGAACACAAAGCCCTTAGTTGTGCTTCTGTCCCTCTCATCTGTCCATATCTGGCACTGTACAAGCACCCCAACATCCACACAGTGACAACCCCATAAGGAAGACTTGTTCCTGTTTATTTCCCTATTACCAAAGGGAAGTTGGTATCCCACTTGGATGTGAAGCTTTATTGACTCTCAAGTTAAACAAAATCTTTATTGGTTCTCGAGGTAAGCCAAATCTTCATTGACTCTGAAGTTAAACTAAGTCTTCATTGACCCTGAAGTTAAACTAAATCTAACAAGGCTGAGAGAACAGTCTCCCACCTTTAGGGGTGACATTCAAAGTGTTTAGCTTGCATGTTGGCTCCATGAAAACTGTTCCAGCAGCTCTCTGTGCTGTTGGGAGCCTAGGAAAGGAAGCCAGAGATTCCTTCTTAGAGAATTGCAAGCAGGACCATGGGCAGGCAGGTAGGTGGCACAAGAGCCTCTCAAGGAGGTCTTAAGCAGCCATGACAAAGCACGGGTCTGGCTCTGAGCTGGCTTGTTCTGGTCCTTGAAAAGTAATTTGTGTTTGCCTGCTCTGCTGGAACTCCCAAATACAACAAAAATGCCATGTTTGAAATGCCTGCCCAGTGACTGGGGCCTGCCAGTTCCGTGGTACGGTGAACCTTAGAATGGGTTGTGTTTAGCAAAGTCAAAACCTGAGAGCCAAAAAGCTTCACAGCTTCATCTTAATACCCTCTTGCATGCGTTACTATGACAATTAAGCAAGTTAACGTGATCTCATGTTCCTCTGGTGTATCTTTCCTTCTTTTCTTTCCTCTGTTCTCCTCCTTCCCTCCCACTCGGGCCTGCAGATCGCCCGCGAGGCTGAGGCCGCAATGTTTCACCGGCAGCTGTTCGAAGAAATTTTACGCCTCAATGTTAACAACAGGGACCCTGCCGATGCCATGGCGGCGGGCGCGGTGGAGGCCTCTTTTAAGTGCTTAGCTGCAGCCCTGCTAGTCCTGACCGAGTCTGGCAGGTAGGGCTCAGAGAGGGGGCTTGGGCCAGCCCTTTCCATGGCAAAAACACGCTCCACCCTAACACTGCAGTCTCTGGCCAGCGGCTCACTGCCCACGCCAGCCTTGCATAACCGCTGCCATGTGAGCTGACCCCGTGCCAGGGAGGGACCCCAGCAGGCAGGAGCAGAGCGAGAGTGCCTGGCAGTTGGCATGAGTGTCACCTGAGTGTGGGCTTGGCAGGGCGAGGTGCCACCATTCCAAAAAGAACCCTTGGGAATCGAGTGGTTCCTCTGCAGGGATGTGCCACTGGGGCGAGCCTAGTCTGGGCTCGCCGATTAATGACAGTGCCAAAGGCTGGCAGTACTGATGTGGCACCCGGTGCTGGAGCGCCTCGCCCTGCCCTGTGCCCGAGCGCCTGCTGTGAGTGTTGTCTCCGAACGCGTGTTGCTCTTGTAGATTGCCCGGGAGGCCGAAGCCGCCATCTTTCACAGGCAGTTGTTTGAGGAACTGCGTCGTCTGACCCCCCTCAACTGCGACCCCACCGAGGCCGCTGCAGTTGGCGCTGTGGAAGCGTCCTTCAAGTGCTGCAGCGGGGCCATTATTGTCCTCACCAAGTCTGGAAGGTAGGAGGGGACAGGTGCCCCCAGGCCAAGCCTGCTGTGTGACAGGGTGGGGGAAGGAGAATCCCAAAAACGTGGCTTTGAGAGACCGGTGGAGTCAGGTTCTGGCGGTGCCTGCAGTGCTGGTTCCTCGGGAGATGGACACACATCCCTACGCTCTTGAGTCCTCGGCCCGCCTCTGCCAGCGTGGCACCAGCTCCGAGCCCGGCCTCCCCTCACTGCCGCAAGTGGCAGTGGCGCCAGCTGGAAGAGCCAAGGGAAAATAAGTGTTGCAGCTTCAATTCAAACTTCTTGGCAAGAAGTCATCGATGTAACAGTGAGGCAGAAGTTCAGTGGATGCAGCATCTATTTGTTTTTTTTTTTTAAATCAAGGCTTTGGCCTTTTGTAGCAGCATCCAAATTATTGGTCCCTTGCTGGACTTTGCAGTCGTCAGCCCTGGTTGCCTGAGCCCAAGGGGCGAAGAGGGACTGCGCAGCCTGGGATTTGTAGGCAGGGAAATGAAAAGCGTTAGAAATTTCCTCTTGCGGCATTCCTTGTGCCTGCCTGCAGGTAATCTCTCTGCACAGGCAGGCATCTGGCAGGCACCAGCTGAGCTCAGTGGCTGCAGGTGAGATGCACTGCAACGATGTAGTTTGGGATTTCTGTCCAGCAACAGTGACAGCTGCCAAGCAGAGACTTGTTCTTCCAGTTGTGGAAAGGGAGCTGGAGCCTCATGGATCAGCTCTTCCATCTAGAGGAACTGGGCTGCCTGTTCCCAAAGCACGTCCGACCATAAGTCTCAGACTGCTTTCTGGAAGGAAATCAGGATTTCTCACACTGGATTCACACCAAAACAGTAGTGCAGCAGCAGAGATGTGGTTGTGTGTGCTGGGCGTCACCTACCTGAAGATCTGGACCATTGGTGAAACCTTTACCGGAATGTACAGCTTAAAGTGATTTTGAGCAGCCACTTTCTGCCGAGATGAGGAGTGAGCTATAAGCACTGAGTTCTGGATACCCTCGTGCTTCTAATGTTTCTTTGTCAAATGTTCTAACCTTACACTTGACCTTTTTAAAGAGATTTGAACTCTGATATTTGAATATTTTTAGCTGTGGATTTGGTTAACTCTTGTGAGTACCTGGATCTCCTGGATCTCTTGGGAGGTGGCTCGGACAGTGTGGGAAGGATTGTCTGAGAGTTGGCACGAGTGGTTGGGTGCTTGGAGCAGTCTGCTGGCCCCTGCTTTAAGCAGCAAACTTTGCATCTGAGTGTTGCTGAGCTTGGCTCCACTAAACGAGGCTGCAAAAGCAAGTGGAGACGCCGGCATGTCCGCTGGAAAGATGGAGCTGCAGATGCCACAGCCTTGCAGTTTGAATCTGTCTGTTTGTGGATGGTGTCCCTCAGCAGTGCCCAGGGAAAGGGAAGCTGTAGTCTAGTCCCCACCCAGGCTGTGCTGCTGCTATTTTAAGGCATTTTAAAGCATTGTAAGGACTCTCTGCCCAACTTCCCAGTATAAATTTGGGCCTCTGTTGCATTTGCTTCCCGTTGGGTGCAGGAGCAGAGTTCTGTGTGGAGGAACTGGCCTGTTTGCTGGCTTCAGCAGGTGGCTGGGAGGCAGATGGCTTCCTCCTTGGCATGCTTTGGGCAGCGCTGCTGGCACCGGCTCTTTCCACCCTGTAAACCGGGAGCTCATCTAAACAGGGATCTTTCAGGGACCCCTGTTGAGATGCCAAGGCCTGCTCGCAGAGGCCGGAATAAATGGCACCTCGCCACCCTAACATAGCAACAGAGACAAGTAAAGGCTTGTTCGGGCACCAAAACACCCTGATGGCACTTGCTAAACTGGGAGGTGAGGAGATTGTCACCACCAGTGGGGACAGCCAGTGGTGGCCTGCCCAGTTGCCTAACTGGGACTCCAGCAGAGCATCAAGCTGGTTGGTGAGTGGCTCTTGTGGAGACTGGTCATGTCCCTCTGGGGGTTTTGGGGAGCCCTCGTGGCTGACAGACAGACCTCGGCGCTGCTGGGCTCCCACGGGCCGTTCCCAGGTGTCCTCTCCGGAGGCTGTGGCGGGCGTGCAGAGCCCCACCGTGGCCGTTCTCCCCGCAGGTCGGCACACCTGGTGTCGCGGTACCGCCCGCGGGCCCCCATCATCGCCATCACCCGCAACGAGCAGACGGCGCGCCAGGCCCACCTATACCGCGGCATCTTCCCCGTGCTCTGCAAAGACCCCGCTCAGGACGCCTGGGCTGAGGACGTGGACCTGCGCGTGACCCTGGGCATGAATGTCGGTGAGTGGCACCGCTCCCCCTCCCCCGGGACGTGCCTCTGGTGGGACGTGGTGACCCTGAGCACCTGGGTGGTACTTTAGGGGCAGTGGTGGGGACTGGAGATGGGAAGGGAGGAACTGGCTGCCTGTGTGGTAACCGGATCCAGACAGGAAACGGGTGGCGGTTGCGTGAGCACAGCCGCGTCCGATTGGGAAATGGGGTGGTGGGTTTGGCACAGCTGCCTTTAAAGAGGTTGCAACAGAAGACCAGGTTGGGTTTATGGTGGTGAGTGATGGAATTGTGACACTTAACCACTCCTGAGGGACAAGGGAAGCCTGGAGTGGGGTTGACTCTGTTTTGCAGCCTCTCCAAATCCTGTGCTGTGGAATTTAAAGCTGTTGCAGAGAACCCCAAAGCAGAGGCAAAGGGTCTCAGATGGGTGGGCAGCAGGAAGGTGGGGTTTTGGTATTCTCCTGGAGCCCTGACTGCCGTGGCACAGGCAGCCTTGTGGAGCGGGTGACGAGCACTGTTGCCCCATGCCGAGGGGACAGGGTGGGACTGGGCTCTGACACCTCCCTCTTCTCTTCCAGGCAAAGCTCGTGGGTTCTTCAAGAGCGGTGACCTGGTGATCGTGCTGACAGGCTGGCGCCCCGGCTCCGGCTACACCAACACCNCAGCACCCCCCTCCCCTCCCACTGCCCCTCTCCCCTTGCATTAGACCAGCCATCGCTTGCGCTGTTCTCCTTGTCCCTAGAGTGGATGTAGGTTGCTAAACACCACCCAGTGCAGCAGAAGCAGCAGGGGCAAGAGACCTTAAATCACTAAAAAATATATACTTGAAGTGTTTAGTTTTTTAAAAAACCTCTCACTGTAGTTAAAGTCCTGCCTTGATGTGTGTTGGAGTCAGCATAGGAGGTTCCTGCATGCTGCTGGGACTCCTCTTTCCTGGTGATTGTCCTCAGGGTGTGAAATGTCCCTTTCCCTGGCCCTGCTGTGGGGTTTTGGGGAAGGGTAGAGGCAATGTGTGGTCAACGGTTCTGCTGGACCCCTCCTCGCTCGAGGCAAGCTGCTATTCCTCCCTCCTGTATGGCCACACGCCTCCCCAGACCCAATCCAAGGCGGATCCAGCCTGCCTCAGCTGGCTGTTTCTGGGATGGGCGCAGGAGAAGGGTGTTGGCTCCATGCAAAGAGGTTCCTGTGCTCCCCTTGCAGCGTTGTCTCCTGTGTTAGTCGTGTCCCCCCACCACCCCAGAGCCTCCCCCTCACCCAGCACTCCGATGGGCCCTGGGGTGGGAGAGCACAACTGTCCATCAATAAAGAGAAGCTGAAGCACCTGCCGGGCTGAGCTGCTCCTTGGGCGTGTGAGGGCTCTGCAGGGGCAGGGGGAGATCTGGTGCAGAGGGGGGGCTGCAGGAGCTGGGGAGGTCTGCAAGGATTGGGAAGTGGGGCTCTGGTGGAGGGGTCTGCAGGGCTTGGGCTGTCTGGTGTGGGATCTGCAGGCATTTGGGGAGGGGGCTCTGCAGGGGTTGGAGGGGGTGCCAGTGGAGGAATTTGCTAGGGTTCAGGGTGCTTGCAGGGGCTGAAGGGGCTCAGGTGGAGGGGCTCTACAGGGGTTAGGGGTCCGAGGGGGTGGGATCTGCAGGGCTGGAGGTATCAGTTGGAATTGGGAGGGGGCCACAGGAGGAGTCTAGGGCTGAGGGCTCTGCAGGGGCTG
>VXBT01009078.1:43805-63141 GCA_013400235.1 Oriolus oriolus
CGCGTCCCTCCGGCCGCCGCCGCGAAGCCGGTGCTGCCCCTCGGCCTCTCCCGGCCGGCGGCGCCCTGCTGAGGGGAGCGCGGAAACACCGACAGCCCCTCGCCCCTGCCCTGAGGAGACGGACCGGACCGGGCGGGGCCGGGGAGGAATCCCGCCGCTGCCCGCGCGGGGACCCGCGGGTTTCTCCTGAGGGGCTCCGAGCGCGGGCGGGGATGGGACCGGCACCGGGGCTGCCCCGGGCGCGGCCCCGGCGGTGGCCGAGACCCCCAGTCCCAGCGTGCCCTGCACAGCCCCGCAGGCCCGGGGTCACCTCCCTCCGTGCTCCCTCCGTGCCGCGGGGCGCTCGGAGCGGCTCCCGGTGAGACCGAGCGCCCCGGGCGCTGCGGACATCCCGGGACCGCGGTCTCGGCTTTGTCCCGTCCGTGACCCCCCGGTTCCCGGGGCGGGGAACACCGGGGACATCGCGGGAGGGACACGCGGGGCTCCCTCCGGCCTTGACGTCGCGCCTCATTCTCTCCTGCCAGCGCCGCTCGGCTCCGGCCGTTCCCCTCCAGCATCCCGGGGTGGCTCCGCTCCAGCTCCGACACGCGGGACTGAAATGACCTTGGACGTCGGGACCAAGGGCAGCTCGCCGGATCCCGCCCGGGCTCGCTCGGGCCGCGGCCGCCCGCCCGCCGGTGCCTCCCTCCGCCTCTGAGCCTCCTGGGGGTTTTTGGGAGGCGGGATCCCTGCCTGGCTCGCTCCGGCCTCCGCCGCGCGCTTCCCCGGCAGCGGGGAAGGCATCCAGCGAAAATCGCTCGCCGACGGAGGGGCTCGCGCCGGACCTTTTCCAGGCTGGATCCCAGCGCCGCGTAAGGGGAGGGAGACGGCGATCCCGTGGGAGGGAGAAGCACTGGGGTTCGCCTGGCAAAGCCTGGGGCTTCGGGGAGCCGGTGTGGGCGGGGAAGGAGTGTCAGGAGTGGGCAGAGGGGCACCAGGTCGCTCGATTGTTTTTGCTTTGCTGGGAACTTCTCCACCCACCCTCTCTGCCTCCTCTCAGGAGCTCTGAACTCCGACTGTTTTTGTTCCACTCGTGTTTTGGGACACTTGGGATGGTGAGTTTACCTCAGGAGCAGCTCCCTGCTGGAACAAAGTCCTTGAGGAGGGTGACAGTAGGAACCGCTAGAAAGTGTTTTCCTCACTGTGCTGTCCCTGGAAGCACCTCTGGGAAGGGAAACCTCCCTGTGCCTGGAGCCCAACCTTTTCCTGTGCCTCCCAAACCCTGGATGTGTATCCCAATGCATCTGGGAGCCAGGATGGAGCAAGATCTGGACAGAGGAGACAAAGCAGCTCCTGTGATGTCCCTGCTGGGGTTGAGGATGCTCCTCACAACCCCCAGACTCTCCCTGGAGCATCCCACTGCCAGCACTGTGTCCAGGATCATCTTGTCCAGGAGTTGTCCCTCGTGGTGGCCATGAGAGGGAGAGAAAACAAGGATGCGGCACTTCCAAATGCTCTCCAGCCTGTGTTTTTTCTCATTTTAGGGGATTTCTGTGTGTTTGGTGCCCTCGGGGGGGTTCTGATGCCTTTGCCTCTCCCCGATCCCTGTGTCGTGCCCCTTGGTGTCAGCCCTGGTTAGGGATAAATCGGCTCACCCGGATTAAGCAGTGCAAGCACTTGGGGATTTAAGGGATGACGTGAGGGAAGCTGGAGCATGCTGAGCTCTGGACAAGGAGGCTCCAGATCGGGTCAGAGCCCCTTTTCCAGCACGGGAGAAGGGCAGATGAAGGCTTTGTTGCCTCCGTGGTAGGAGTTTCAGCTTCAGGGCAGCATGGCATCCCCTGGATGAGGGTGCCTGAGGAGTCACCAGAGGGTGCAGGGAAAACACCTTTTGGTGCCGTGCCAAGGGATGTTATTTTGGTGCTTCTTGTCAGTAAGGTCTCCTTTCCCTTCCTGACACATCCTTTGACCTGACCTCCTAAAAATCCTCAACCTCAGCGTGTCCATCCCGTCCCTGCAGTGCTCGGACTCCAGGGCTGTGCAGGCAGGTCTTTGCCAACACTGGCTGTCGGGGTCCGGGAGCTATTTCCCAGCCTGCTTCCAACCACACGGCACCAGTGACTTGTGTTGGGCTCTCCTGCACCCCCATGTGTGTGTTGCCTGTTGTGGGAGCATTCCCTGTGCCTCCAGCCAGGATTCAGCCGGGCTCCGTTGCCTCTGGACAGCGTTTTGGTCAGGGCTCTGAGGCTGTGGGGATGTGGAAGCTCATGTGGCTTCAGCTCTCAGCCCATTCGGGCTCAGCTGTTGGGATCCAGCACCTCTGTCCTGGCTCTCCCCAAGTCGGGGGATTATTTCTGTGGGTTTTCCTTCACATGAGCCCCCTGGAGCAGGAGCGGGATGTGTCTAGGGAAGTACAGGCGGCGAAGGAGCCGCTCTCTGATATAGGAAGTTTGGTGTGGCTCCTCCGCCTGGGCTCTGCCGCACTGCCGCGGCCCCGTCCCCGCGGGCACCGGGATGCGCTCCAGCTCCGCGCTCGTCCCGCCTGCTGGCGCTCATCCTGTCCTGCCGGTGCCCCACCTGCTCCGGCATCACCCCCTGCCTGGTGAGCCGAGTGCTTTCCCTGGAATAATTTCCTCTCCGTGGGTCTGTGGCTATTTGCTGGCTCTGCCGTGCCGCCCGTCCCCTGGGATCGCGCTCTGCTTGGCTGCCGGTGCTGCGGCAATCTCCGGTGGTGGTTTGCCGAGGGTGGAAGCGTCACCTTTGTGGCCTGCCAGGTGATAACCTGCCCGCGGCGCTGGGCCCGTGTTTACTTTGCCTGCCGTGGCTGATAACCACCTCCGATAACATTCCCGATGGTAAATAACTGGCTCTAACGTGCCTGGCGATGGCTCTGCCCCGGGAAGACGGTGTTTTGCCGACCAAGAGGAGCAGACCTGGCTAAAATCCATCCCCTCAAGGAGTTTCATAGACCTGTGGTTTTTCCCATCCCAACCTCCAGCCCTTAAGGAGGAGAGGCTCTGCTTTGGAGGGTGTTATCCCAGAGAGCCGCAGCAATTTGGCTGCTCTGCTGTGAGCGCTGGGGAGTCCCTGGCAGGAAAATGGCTTTTTTTTTTTTTTTCTCTCCACGTGACTTGAGAAATAGCAGAAATATTCTCGCTGTCCTTGAGCGGCAGATTCTGACGTCTCTGTGCGGGCTGGGATTGAAGGGAACAGATTTACAGCTCCAGACCCCTCTTCCCCTTTCCCCAGGGGGCTGACGGGTGTCTCCTTGCAGTGCCACGCCGATGCACGAGAAAGCAGCTCCCCTGAAGAGCCCCGAGCCCAGGCACGGCCGTGAGAAGCTGGAGGTGTCCCACAAGCAGAAGAGTTTGGATTCCCTCGACGGCAGGTGAGGAGCAGCATCCCGGGGTCTGTCTGCAGCTGAGTGTTCTCTCTTCTCACTCCTACTGTGCATTCCTGCTGCCTTCGAGCCCTGAATGCTGCCTGCCAACTGGGGCAGGGCACAGGGCGGGCCCAACTTGGTTTTCTTTCTGAAATGTTGCGAGTATAAAAGCAGGGAAGTGAGAGGGGTTTGGGGAAGGGGACGGTATTCCCGCTGCTGAGGTTGTTGGGAGGATATTGCTCTCTCCATGGTTTGTCCCTTAATGTGTCCGTGGGATGGATGTGGATGGATGTGCCTGTGCACGGCCAAAGTGGAGTCCGCCCTCCTGCTCAGGCACATTCCCAAATTCCTGTCTCTGCTTTCCCTCGGCAATTCTTGCCGCAGCCAAAGCTGCACATTTCCAGCTCCTAACCTGTCCCAAGCTGCTGCCGGGTCAGCTCTGGGCTCCTTCCCCAGGAGCTGGGGTGTGTGTGGGGTGCCTTGGTCCTGGTGCCTCCCTGGGCTCCCATCAGAGATCAGCCCTCAACAGCCAGTACTGAGCCTCAGCAATGCCTGATGCCACGATAAATCATGGAGACACCCACAATGTGGCTTCCTGGGTCTCTCTTCAGTCCTTTCCACTTTTCCATGTCTCATATTGCAGCACACGTGTTTCAGGGAGCGGGTGAGAGACCTGTGGCTCTTTGCTTACCTGGTGATTATCATTTTTCCTTCTAGCCTCCGCCTGAATGAAGCCCTCAAGGATGAGGACATCAAGAAGTGCCACCGGGAAGTGGTAAGCCTTTGGCTTTGGGAATGACCACGCTGGTGTGCTGTAGCCTGTTGCCCCAGGAGGAGCCCACCTCGGTTCTCTGGTGTGGGCTGAGGGAGCCAGAGGCGGCTCCTGGTGTGGGGCAGAGCCTCCTGCGTTTAATTTCAGGGGACCTGGCGAAGATTTTGTGTGGCCCATGCTCTGCCTTACAAACACTTCCAGGATTTTCCATCCAGAGCAAAGGAGAAAGTGGAAATGCTTAACTGGAGAGCAGTTAAATTTCTGTCCATTTGAACCTTTTTGGTCGTTCAGATCATGCCCGAACTAGATGTTTTTGGTCCATCTACTGACAAGAGATGCTCTGGAAGAGGAAGGAGTGACAGGAAGTGGCATTTTGCCTTTCCCTGTGAAGAAAATGGAGGAGAAAAACATCCTTCCAGTTCCTCAGAGGCACCTGGGAGGGTGCCAGGGTCAGCAGTGGCTTTGTGCTGGGACTAGGGGGTGTTTCTTGGTGGAACTGCCCTCCGTGTTCTCCTGGAATGCTCCCACTGGCACCCCCACCATCCCGGTGTCCCTCCGGGAGGTGTCTGAGCCAGCTCCAGGTGCTGCTGAGCCTTGATCCTCTTAGGGCCCAGCTCATCCGGTGACAAGGTGCGCAGAGCAAAGCTGGCCCTGTCCCTGTGGGCAGGAGGGCTCTGCCTGCGCGGCTGCCACAAACCAGCCTTGCTGCGCCAGCCTTCTCTGCACCCTGGCAAAGCAGCTCCTCCCTTGGAACTCGGGGGGCAGCTGTCACCGCTGCGGGACGGCCGTGTCCCTGGGGAGCATCCCGGGGGCAGGGGCACGAGGCTGCCTTACAGGACCGGTTGAGCGGATTTATGGAAGGCGTTGGAGCGCTTCAGAGCTTTGCCTTCGCCACAGGAGCGTTTCAGGGCCGACCTGCCGAGCCTCCTGCCGCGGCTGCCGGCAGGCTTTGAAGCGGCACCGGGAATATAAATAGCTGGATGGCGCGGCGCGATGGGCGCAAAGCAAGTGTTGTCACCGTGTCCCGGATAAGGGAAGAGGAGGAGGAGAGAAACCGCTGGGCAAAATAAACTGCCTGCGGATGAGCGCGGCAGAAAACCGGCTCCTTGCCGAGGCTCGGCAGCCTCCGTAGATATTGAGGGAAATGTTCATCTGGGAGGATGGCACAGGCTTCGCCGGGTGCTGGATCATCCAGCCTTCCTCTAATCCGTCGGGGCTCCCGTCCCCAGCCCGGTGGGACCCCCCTGCGCCGGTCCCGGGTGCGGGCAGAGGGAGGTTTTCTTGCAGCAGAGGGATTTTTGGGTCGCCTTATCACCAAGGTCACCGGATAACTTTGCTCTGCTTTGCTTTCAGGCTGCTAGCAAGTACAACTCCCAGTACCACAAGCTGTTCAAGGACATCCCGACGGAGGAGAGCGTGCTGAAAGGTGGGTGGGAGGGTGAGGGATGGGCACGGAGGCGGCAGGATCCGGCACAGGGATTGCCATGGCTCTCTCTCTGCCTCGCAGTTTGCTCCTGCGCGCTCCAGAGAGACATCCTCATCCAGGGAAGGCTTTACATCTCCCCCAACTGGCTCTGCTTCTACGCAAACCTTTTTGGGAAGGACATTAAGGTAATGTGGGCACCAGCTCACCCTGGTCCCTCAGGGCTTGTAACCGCAGCTTATCCCCTCCTGCACCCAAATACCTCCAAAACCCCCAAAAGAAGCCTCCAATGGGAAGGGGAGCACAGCCATGCCACCCCCTCTGATGACCTGTGGCATCGGCCTGGGGAAACCAAATATTGACTTGGTTTAAAATTCCCTGATGCAAAACATCCTTCCAGCCACAACGGCGCTTGAAGGAAGATCAAAGGTTTTAGGGGGGGGCGAGATTTGAATCTCTTTTGGCTTTTCTTCTTGATTTACAATCTGATGTTTCCCCATTAGTCTTGTGGCTGACGGGGATCTTGGGGAGAGACGACTTCCTTTAAAACTGGGCTGAAGGACTGAATTATTTATATGTGATGCTTTAAACAAATACCTGAAGGAGGCTCTAGGTTTCAGCAAAGTTACCCTGCCAAAAATAACATCCTGCCTTATTTTTTCCCCTCCCTGGGCTTGCAGTGGGGGCTGTCCTGGTGGGTCTTGGGGAGGCTGGCTGGATGATGCGTGTGCCGTGTCCATCCCTGTGTTCCTGCCCTGCAGGTTGTGATCCCGGTGGTGTCTGTACAGCTGATAAAGAAGCACAAGACGGCTCGGCTGCTGCCCAACGGCCTGGCCATCACCACCACCGCCAGCAGAAAGGTAACACCAGCACCCAGCAGATGCCCAGGTCCGAGCTGGATGTGGTTTGAGAGCAGGGAACGAAGCGATTCCCATCCCTGGTTGGGGAGTGAGCACTGCTCTCTGTGCTGGCTGCGAGCCAGGGCAAACACCACAGCTTTGCTTTTGTTCCTGAATTTCACTTTGTTCCTGGACGAAGCAAAGCCCAAGTGAAACTCGGCCGAGCCTGACAAATCCCTGCCAGGCTCACGTAAAACCTTTAAACTCCTTAAACACAAGCAGGGAAAGGGTTTGGGCTGGCGTTCAGCCAGATCTGGTGGAAAACTTGGATACAGGGCTGCATTTCCAGCTTTTAAACCCCGTTGGATGTTGTTGGCTGCAGTGAGCTGATGCAGTGTGTCCAAGTCCTTGCCTGCCCGGGTGCTGCTGCCAGCACTGTGTGTAGCCTCTCCCTGCCAGGGAAGGGGTTGTTCCTGCAGGATTTTGGGAGGCAGTTATCCCTGCGGAATTTTGGGAGGTGGGTTTTAGCAGGGAGTGGCATGGGGCGGGATTTGGGCATTCAAAGCCATGTCTGGTTGCCCTGCACATCACCTGGGGTCTCTGTGTCAGGCATGGTGAGTGTGGCCCTGTGTCCCTTCCATCCCTGGGGATGTTTTCTGTAGGTCCTGGCCCCATTTGCTGCCATGTCCCTCTGGGTTGAGCATGGGAAAGCCATAGGAACAGCAACTGAGCGAGACTGGCCCCAAAAAAATCTGGTCCAGGTTTTAGCAGGCTGCAAAAATAACAGCAGGGAAACTCTGCAGGGAATGCCTGCGGGGGAGACGTGGCTCCCGAAAACGGGGAGATTCAAGGGCAGGACGTCTCTGCCTGTCCCTGCCTGTGAGAACTGGACTCGGGATGGGGGGAATCTCTCCCAGCAGCTCATCTCTTTCTCTTGCAGTACATCTTCGTGTCCCTCATCTCTCGTGACAGCGTCTATGACGTCCTGAGGAGAGTCTGCACCCACCTGCAGGTACCCCCACTCTGTGTCCCACCGTGTGTCCATGGCCCTGGGGCTCTGCACCTGCCTTTGGGCTGAGCACAGCTCTTCATCACTGCCTCCAAGGCTTTGGACTGCTCCCAAAGCCCTCTCCAGTTCCCAGCATCCTCACTCCGCAGCAAGGGATGGGAAGAGGGGCAGGAGCCATGTCTTGGGTACATCCTGTCCCCGTGGGCTTTTCTGGGTCATGGATGAGGCAGAGCCCGGAGTTTCTGCTCTCTCTCAGGGCGTGGGTATGAATTATTTATAATCTGGTGGTAATACTAGTTCTGCCACTCTGCACATTGATGTCTTTTGCCCAGATCTAAAGTTTTAAGGGGAGGAAAAATGGTACAAAGTTAAAAAAGAATTTAAATTAAGTGGGGGAATAAATCCATCAGCCCTCCAGCTGGAGAGGAGGACTGTGGGGACCTCTTCTCCCTGCCTTTGAAGCATGTGGGAAGCCGTGCAGGAGCCCTGCCCTGCCCAGGAGGGCAGCTGTGCCAGATGTGCCAGGGCAGCAATTTGGGTGATTCAGCCCCATTGCCAAACTGGGGGATTTATTCTTTGAAATGTGCTGGGCTCTGCCCAGATATTCCCTCCTTTTTTTTACCCCCTGATGTTTTATCCTGTCCACGGAAGCCCTTGGCTCAACCACGGCCCCACTGGGTTTTTGGTGACAGGAAACAGTGGTGCAGTGCCCTTTCCTCATCCCCAAATCCCCGTGATTATAAGTTCTGGCAGCTGCTCTTCACAGTCTCAGCAGAAAAGCCCAAATTCCATTTTGTGGCTGAGGCTGAAGCAGGGAGAGGTGGCACCGTAATGCCCAATCCTTCCCCCCCTTCCAGGTTTCCAGTAAGAAGAGTTTGAGTCTGAAGGAGCTGTCGGAGGAGCCGGACTCCGTGTCACTGGTGAGGGTCAGGGCAGCTCTGGGAGAGGAGAGACCCCTGACCTCATGCTGTGGGTGGAGAGGGCCCACCTGGCCCCCTTGGTGGGTTTGACACTGTCTGGTGGCTGCTCAGAGAGCCGGGAGAGAGTCGGGAGGGAGTCGGTTCTTCTGCCGGTGCCGTCAAAGGTTGTGCAGGGATGCGCCTGTCGCCGTCACATCTCGTCCTCTGGGACCTTCATCCCCAGACTTGGCAGGAGCAGATGGGTCAAGAGGTCCTGGCTGAGCACAGCCAGTGACTCTGTCTGTTTACAGATGGAAAAACCTCAGAGTGATGTGGAAAATGCCACCACTCCGCTCCCCGACGGCTGATGCTGTTCACAGCCGGGAATGTGGATAACAGGCTGGGAATGGGGTTGAGTTATCCAAAAATCTGTGGGATGAGTAGGATGGCTGGAGAGGGAAACACCTGCCTAACCATGGCATGATCCAGGGAGCACAGGGGGCCACATCCTGCGCCTTTGGAGAAGAGTGTCCTCCATGGCTGGTGGTCCTGAGCCTCAGGCTGGGTGCAGGAGGTGACAGTTGGGGTGCACCAGAGGGGGACAGGTGGGATGTCACCCATGGCCTGGTGACATCCCAGGGGTTAAGGTTCATTTCAAGGGCTGAATCAGGAGTGATCCAGGCTGATCTGGCAGCATCTCCTGGTGCTTTGGTGGGATGCAGCCCTTTGGCAGCTCCAGTCCTGGGAACTCTCCATTGGGGGAGCCCTTCTCTGTGCCAGCTGCCACCCTGCTTGATTTGTTGCCTTTTTGGGGCATGCTGGAGAATTCCAGGTGACCGCCGTGAACTTCAAGGGGTGGAGGAGGCAGCAGTTGGTATTTGGGGCAGGTGTGGGGTGCGTGGGTAGGTCCTTCTGTGGCAGTGGGAACCTGCATTCCCATGGAGCCGTTATGGAAGACCAGCTCTCCGTCAGGATGATGTTTTCGATGTGCTGGTGCTCTGTGGAGGTGCTGTGAGGTTTGAGTTTGAATCTGGCCCCACCATGTCCTTGGCACTGCTGGTTTCATTCATGGCTCACCGGGACTGTTCCCACAGGAGGTGATCGTCCCCGAGGGCAAGTGGAGGAAGGTGTCACCTACCTCACTGTCACTGTCACTGCCAGATGCCAACTACCAGTGCATCCACCGGACCTCTGTCAGCAGCCTGAGCGCCAAGGAGAGCTCCTTCACCTCTGAGGAGCCGCTGGTTTCGGGTGAGGGACATGGGTTTGTGCCCTGCTCCATAAAAGTATGTTCATCCATCCTCTGCTCTCGTGCAGGGGAATTCGGCCTCATGGAATTCTGCAGGGGAGTCAGCCATGGACTCCTGGCTGGGGTCTCCTGGCTGCAGGGTCTGAGCCCATGAGGGAGGAATATTTGATGTTTCCTGGTTGCTGGAGGAGCAGGAGCATCAGCCAAGCGTGGCTGTGCCGCTGACTCTGCGTTTGCTTTTCAGAAAGTGCAATAAACACCGAGGAGGAGCTGGAGGTGGAGCAGAGCTGTGTGGCAGAGCTGAGACCCTCCGACTACCAGCTCCTGAAGATCTTCATCGTGCTGTAAGTGTGCCGAGGGCGCGGGGAAGCTGGGGGGGACACTGGGAATGTCGGTCTTGGTCTCAACTGAGCGTTTGGCTTGTTCCTCTGCTCCCAGCATCTGCCTCCTGGTCGTGTCCTCCTCGTACCTGGCGTTCCGCATCTTCCGTCTGGAGCAGCAGCTCTGCTCTCTGAACCGGGATTACCTCTCCCGCGGGCACAGGAGGTGAGGGACCCTCAAGGACGTTTTGGGACACACAGGTCATGCCACGAGTGGAGGGCTTGAGGAAATGTGGGTGCAAAGAGGAATGGCTCCGCTCTGTGATGTGTCTGAGGAAGGCTTTGTCCCTTATCCTGGGCCTGCTGTTGGGCTGGCCAGTGACAGAACCCACAGTGCCATCTCCACACCAGAGGTGATCCCATCAACTGGTGGTTTGAGTGACTGGGAAGCTCTGCTGTCCCTGAGACTCTGGAGCTTGGGAAGTGGTTTCCTCTTTGGTTTGGGGCTGGTTCTGCACTTGTAGGAAGCACCAGGACATCTCACTGGAGCTGGGCTGTGCCCGGGGGCTGAGGCCATGGGCATCAGCATGGGATGGACAGGAGTGGGATCTCCTTGGGCTGAGGACATCAGAAGGCACTGGGATGGGATACAGAGCCTCTGCAGTCACTCATTCCATCTTACCCCACTCCCTGCTTGCAGGTGACTGTTCTCCTGGCACTGGCTGATGATGGACACTGAGTTGGTGACAACCTGCCCACGAGTCCCGGTGCCACATCCTCCCGACCGTGGCTGTTACACTTGGCCCGGCTTTCCCTCGGCCGGTAAAATGGGACCAAGTATTTTCTCTCTTCCTTCGGGCACTTGCTCCTGGTGGGACTTTCCAGCCAGGTTCTGGCCACCAGTGCCAACTCCCCATCCCACTGGAAACCTGTTTTCTCCCTGGCACACTGCTGTGCTGTAGCACCGGACGATAGCTCGGGGCTGCCGAGCGCTTGGACCTTCCCTTAGGACTTGCTGCTAAAACGGACGCTGGTTTTTATTTCAGGCTTGGTTTGTTCTTGTTAAAAGATGACCTTGGGCTCACCAGGAACCCCCAGAAATGTGGATGAGTTGCCACTGCTGCTCTGGGAGAACCCACCTGTTTGTCCCTGTCTCAGTATCCCTGGGAATGTGCCTGGAGGAATAGCCCCAAACACAGAGATCTGTGGGGATGGGGAGAAAGGCCCTGCTAGCCCTGTGGGGTGTCATCTATCCCACACCCAAGGGTGGGGGTACAGTCCAGGGCCCCCCAGCCCTTCTCTCCTGGAGCACCAGGCTCAGAGGCGGGGGGTGTTTGTGTGTGTCCCTTGCAAAGCACTTTAGGGTCCCCCAGACCAGGAGTCCTCGCTGGGGTCCACAGCTGGCACCGGTGGACTTCGTTAGTCCCGCTCGCCCCGTTAAGACGTTGGGAAGGAGCCCATGGCTGGCACTGGGGAACGTCCCTGAGCGCAGCGTCTGTGCCCTGGTTCCTGTTAACCTTGTCACTGCAGGGAGCTGAGTGCTGCAGGATTTGTCCCGCTGGATTTGTCCCACAGCCCCCCTGGGAACACACCGGGGTGCCAGGTGATACCTGTGTGATTCCTTTGGGTTTTCTCCCCTGGTTTTTCAGGATCTGCAAGTGTTGACGGGGCCAAATCCCTGCGCCCTGGGGAAGAGCTCGCTGCTCGCTCTGGGCTTGGAACGGCTTTTAAATGAAATGAAAATAAACGCAGGATTTTCTAGCACATCTCTCACCCGCGTCCTCCACAGCGGTTCCAGGCTGTGAGCCCCGACACCAGGCACCCCAAAATCTGTGCTGTCCCAGTGCCCCTTCAGGACGTGGGTGACATGGGGACAGCCCATCCTCTAGTGGGGACAAGGGGACAGGGATGCTTGTGGCGGAGGGGCCAAGGAGGTTATTGCACTAGATGGCAGCAGAGACTGCGGGATGTGACGCGCTGGTGGCAAGGCCACCCTGGGGACAGCCGTGCCGGGGGAAGGAGCTGAGTTGCAGCCCCACCCTGCTGGGGTGGGCAGGGTGAGCCTTCCTCTTTCTCCTCCTCCTCCCTGCACATCCACAACCCAATTCCACTCCTTTCCCTGGCCTGGCCCATGCAGCAAAATGCATGAAAATGGCCCAACTTGAAAACCACGGTGGCACTAGCTAAGTGGGGACAGGGGTGGTGTCACCATTTTGGGGGGGATTAGCACCCAGGGGTGCCCGGGGGGGATGGTCTGGTTTCTTCAAAGCCCCGGCATTACGGGGCTGTCAGAGCCTTTCATTCCATGGGTGACCTGGAGGATGAAAGGCGCCGTCCCGTCCCTGCCAGGGACTCACCCAGCTCGTTTACCCGGTGGAAATGGGTTTGGGGTTGTTTTTCCAACAAACAAGTTGGTGTTCAGTGGGTCCAACCTCAAAGTGGCGCTCTTGGCCCCAAAAAAGAAGTTTAGAGGTTGAGGATTGGGGGGGTTTGGTCTGATGTGCCCAGCCTGGTGTTTGCTGGATGCTCCAACAGCAGGTGCGTGGGGCCCGTGCTGAGCCCAAGTCAGGAATGTAGTCTCCTCTCAGAGCTCTGGTTAAAGCCAGTGGTGGGACAAGCCATGGGTGCAGTGATGTGGAGGAGGTTTGGAGGAGCACTGGGATGAGCCCCTGGTGTACTTTGAGGGGTCCCTGCTGCCAGGATGTGGTTCAAGGCTCTGGTTTTGTTTCCCAGCTGGTGCCTGCCCTGCCTGCTGGTTTGGTGCACGTTGGCTCTCCCAGTGACGCCCTGCTTGAGCCTATTTGCTTTTCTTTGTGTAAAGAAATGCCACATAAAAGCCTGGGGTGCAGGGAACGTCCCCGGACGCTCACCTTGCTGGCCTGGAAACAGGGATGAGGAGCACAGGGTGGTGCTGGATGAGCACAGCCCCTGCCCTCAAATCCCTCTGCTGTTCCCCATGCCACACCCACCATCCTGTCTTCCTCCCTCCCCAGCCCAAGCCAACCCCTAAAAATAGGATTGGGAGATGCAATCAGCCAAGCAGGCACTGTCAGACGGATGAGTCAGAGCCATCATGCTGTGACACTCCGTGGGGCAGCGGGAGCCACGGCGTGAGCAGGGACACCAAGGACGGGATGACGCCGGGAAGCGCACGGTTCGGTCTCAGTTTTATTTGGGATTTGGGAGTGGCAGTGACGTTGCTCTGGCAAAGCCCCTCCGAGTCCAAAGTGAATCCCCTTCAGCGAGCAGCTCGATCCCATTCCGGCTCCAGCTGAGTGGGTTTTCCAGGGAGGGCTGCTGCTGGAGGCTGCTCTCCTGTCCAGGCAGTGTTAGGAGGGAGGGGAACGACCCCAAGCCTTGTCAGGCCCCAGTGCTGCCATGAGGGTGTTTTGGGGCAGCCTGGGCTGGTTTCTTGCCTTCCACTTGGAGCAAGGGAAGGTGAAGCCCTCCATCCCCTCAGTGCTGTGCTGCTGCATGCACCGGTGGTGAAGAGCTCCAGGTTAAAAACAATCCTTCCCCAAAGGTTGTATTGAACCCGGATTTCCCTGCTCAGGTTGGGGTGTGGTTGCTCTGCTAGACACCACCTGAGCAACCTGCTCCTTGCTTCTCACCAGGTGAGAGATTATTCCTTATCCTGCAAGGACCTCTCTGTTTAATTTTTATTTTCCCAACTGCTAAGCCTGTCTTTAAGGAGAGGATCCACTCTGGGATCCCAGCCATCATCCAGCACGGGAGGGGAAGTTTTTCAGTTTTCTGAAGTGCATTAAGGACTTCAAGGAGCCCGCAGTTATCTTTGGCTTTTATACCTCAAACTCTGTCCTTTTGTTCTCCCTGGTGTGTTTTTTTTTTCTCTCAAGTAACAGAACTGGTTTTGTGATAGAGCAGCGACTGCTGTGTGCAGCGGTGCTAACAAGGGTTGGGGAGCGCTGACGAACCCTCCCCACACAGAGATGACCTAAAATCCTAATGAAAAACCCCAAACTTCAAAAGAGTGAGTGGCGCTTTTCATCTCAATTAAGTTTCCTTTCCTAGGATTGGCTTTCTCAGCTTCCTATTAATCTTCCAGCAGTTCAGAGTCAGGTTTTAATTTGCAATAAGAACAAGCAGGGGCAAGGGACCAAAAAAAGCCATCGCTGTGTGGCCTAGGAGCACCTGGCTGATGAAAACTGACTTTGTTGTTGCCCTGTTCTTAAATTAATTGTAGCATTTCCTTTGGAGTCTCATCTTTTTGCAGCGACATCTCAATGTCAGGTTTTCAGGGGTACAAAATCCCGGATTGCTCCAATACCGTTAGCAGGAGGCACAAACTAGAACTGTCCACGATAAAGCACTCGGGGGCTTGGGTTCAAAGGGCATTTGCTAAACCTGGCTTGGAAGGACAATGCCTGGAGGCAACTAAAGCCATGTAATGAGGGTGTGTGTTGCCTGCTGGGCACGGGTGGAGAAGTCTCTAGCAACCTGTTTTGCCACAGCCATTACTGTAAAAATGTACCATGGAGAGGGTTTCTTTGAAAGCAGAGCAACTCTTGTCCTTAGAAGTTGAAAGGCCGGTGATTTCCAGAGAAGGATAAGGCTTTTCCTGGAGGGAATGGGGTGTTTGGAGGGTGTAGCCATGCTAGTAGGGTTACATTCTTTTTCTTTGGGACAATCCTGCGCATGGGCATCTCCCTCAGGCACTGAGGGTGCTGCCTCTTGGACCGGGAAGGCAGTTTTTGGGGGGCTGGAGGTGCATCCCCATCACTTCTGTGCCAGTTTCGTGATGAGAGCTTTCCACTCCGACCTCTTCTGCGTGATGTAGGAGGGGGTGAGGAGCTGCAGCAGAGGCTCCATCCGGCCCTGGAAGTACCCGTGGCACAGAGCCTCGGCGTTGCAGATCACGTACATCCCACAGTCGTAGCTGTTCTGCTGTGCCGGTGCCTTCTCCTCCACGAAGGTGGCTTTGCCCCCTCTTTTTCCCAGAAAGGCCTCCAGCTTCCCCGCCACTTGCTTGGCATGGACAGAGTTGCATTTACTGTGGGAATCGTAATGGGCAAAGCACTTCTTGTCCCTGAAATAAACCAGTAAGCTCCAGTGGGTGCCCCCAGCGGCCTGGCTGGAGTTGTCATTGATAGGCAGGAACACCAGCTCCTTGCGGAGAAGGTCCAGCGGCTGGAGGAATATGGCTATTTCTTCCTGACTAAGGGCACACTTGATGAACTGAGCCACCTCGGGGCTGATGAAACAAACGCGGTGGCCGAACTCCTGGAACTGCTGGTTGGCGAAGTACTCGAAGGCGAAGCCGATGATGTGGTCGTTGAGCCAGTTTGGGGGCTCCAGCAGGGCCACGTCCGAGCGCCTCAGCAGGCTGTCCATGTAGCTGAGAACCACGGGATCCATCCTGCGCCGCGCCGGGGAACCGCCAGAGCTGCAACAGAGAGGGAACGTGGGTTAGGAACTGATCACACCTGGGACGTGATGCAGCCCAACAAACACCTTGAGTTCCTTCTCAGCAGCAGTGAGCGAGAGCCCAGGATGCCCAGATGGATATCTGAAGGACTATGAGCAGATGGAGAACACACAGTGTTGGGCTGAGCAGCAGCCTGCTGTGGCTCCAATGAGCCTTCCATCCTGAGGATCTGAACCTCACAGCAAAGGAGTTTCAGAGCAGTTCCTGCACAGAAACCAGGAGTGATCCCAGAGAAGTCAGGTGGTCTTTGGGTGTCTCTGTGTTTTACCTGTGCAGTGACAATCACTGGAGTTCTTTGCATCGCTGGTATTTTTGGGCTGTCTGACAGACACATGGTCCCTTTCTCTGAGCACAGAGTGCCCCAGCTCCGTGCCAGAGGCATGACCTGTTCCAGGAGAACCTGCTGGGCCACCAGCACAGGAGGCACAGCCATGAGTAAGGAGTAACAAAGCAAGACGAGATCACAAACAAACCAATTCCCAACCGTGGGAATCTTTAGGACAACTCTCTACGTAGCCAGAGTAGGATTTAGGAGATTTTCCATAGGGAAATTTGATTTAAAGCCCCTATATCCACCCTGGTTTTCCTTTAGCTCTGACACCCTGCAGCCCTTCCTGGCTCCTCAGTGCTGTGATGCATCCTCAGCCTCCAGCTCCTCTCCTGGCCAGGACAGGGCTGGAAATGCCACAACTTGGGACAGGGGTGACATGGAGCTGGTTTGGCCTCACCCTTCCCTCCTCTGTCCCAAAGGTAGCACAAAAACATCTTCAGATTTCGGCAAGCCTCATGTGAAAGCTCAGAACAATAAGATCACTTTAATATGATTCACTATAAATAAGTCACTAATTTTCCATCATGATAAGGAGGAAAGGAGCAAATGGAGTGTTCTGTTAGGAAGTAGATTCACGCTTCTTATTGTGACATGAATCATGAGGAATAACCTTTCCTGGCCTGGGATGCATAAATTAAGGGATTTATCTCTCAAAAATCTCGGCAAGGTCCCCAGGCACGTGACGGGCAAGGAACGGAATGGATGAGCCACGGCCCACGTGTAACACGTCGGAAGGAAGGGCCGAGGCGAGTGCTTGGGGCATGAAACAGCCAGCAAGCGTTCGTGTGCGGCTGGTGCATCCTGGCGGTGCCGAGCAGCAGGAGTCACCGGAGGAAGGGAGCAGCCCTTGTTTGTGCTGAGCCAAACACAATGGTATTTGGACACGCTTCCGACCTTAACGAGCTCCAACTATTTCCAAGCTCGTGGTGCAAACCCTCCTAGTATAAAAACAAGAAATCCAAACGGAATCCCAGTAACTCCTCAGCCTGCCTGGATATAGGCTGGTTTAAAGATCTGGACATCCTCCAAACATCCTGTTTGGGGGTTTAACACGGGCACTGCTGAAATACTTCTTGTACGTGCCCATAAAATGCCCCAAATTTTCCTTTACATTGTGTTCTTTCTGCTTCATCTTCTCCTGGACACGGAGAAGTCCAGCCAATAGCTTTCCACTCCAGTCCAAATGGGATTAAGGGCAAGGGAGGCGTGTGTCCCGTGCTCTGTTAATTTTCCACTCTGCAGAAACATAGTTGGGTTTTTTTTTTTTCCTGTCAGGACATTTGGCAGGTTCCTCCAGTCAGGAAGGAGAATGGTTCTAGCAAGTGCTCAATTGCCACTAGCTACTACTTTTAATTTTATTGCCATCTGGTATTTGTGAAACTGCCTGAGAGTTCTGTGGGATGACTCATGCAGCTCCAAGGAAAACCCTTGGGAGGCTCCCTCAGAACCAGGTCAGGTAAGCAGCAAGGACCAAAACAATGTGGTGGGGCTATGAAAAGCCACTGGTGAGGTGGCTTTGTTTGGGAGAACCTCCCATTAGAGCTAAAGATGGGTCTGCAGAGGAGCCAGGATGTGGATCCGAGCCTCTGAGGAGTGTTGAAATCCCAACGTGGCCTGGGAGCAGCTCTGCTCAGCCACAGCCAGGACTCTCTTCCTGAAGGCTCAGGCACACTCTGTTCAGTTTTCATAAAAATAGGAATAAATACTGGCACAGGCCTGAAACATTTGCTGGAGGTTGCCAACAAGTGTCTTGCTGGTTCATTTAATTTGCATATTAATAGCTGGAATTTGTACAAACTCCCTGGAATCCTCAGCTCCTCCAAGGGATTTCAGCTGCCCCACTTCCAGTGCTGAGACAAGAAAACCGGGGAGAAAGAAAGGAGCATTTCAGTACAAACACCATAATTTCATTTACAGATTTGAAAACGGTGCTGTGTTGCATCAGGAGGGCGAGAGGTCGAGTTTCCCTCGCTGAAGTCGTAATAATTTAACAAGTTAGCTGCTGGCGTTAGTGCGAGTTCAATCCGTAAACAGATGGGGCTCCTTCGTGTCCGGACGCAAAGCAAAGCCTCTGTTTTCCACCACTTGACCAAAAAACACCCCAAACCTGTCATTTTCACACCATTAAAGACAACAACCCTCTGCAGGTAATTGTTGAAGGCACTTGAGAGCCAAGGAATGAGACTCCTCAGTAACTGAGCGTAACAAGGCAGCGACAGAGCAAAGGGCGTGTGAACTAAGGATGAATCAGATTCCTAAAGTCTATTTTAATAAATTAAAGCTGCCAAGAACCTCCAGAGTGAATAGTTTGAGGTGACACATCACTAGAGCCCTGTTCCTAACTTAAAGACCATGGAGGTAAATAGGAAAATGGTCACCTGGAAGGCAAAAACTCCAGACTTCACCAGGGAACAGGAGGAGGGACAGACAAGGTTTTGTCTTTTAAAGATCAAGAGTAAAAGACCCTATGGTTCAAACTCCAGACTATTCACTTTTCCTGGAAATATGGGGTTTAGATACCATGTCTGGATAGTTGTAAATGGAGCAAGATCAGACAAGGAACATTAATTTCCATTTACCAGCAGGGGCTGGGCTGGGTGACTCCTGAATCTCTGGACTTCTGTGTTTCCTGACAGAGCCAGACGAGAAACTCAAAGAAAATTAAACAACTCAACCAAAAGGGAAGCATAGTTGTCTCCTTTTTTGTTAAATATAAATAATCTCTCTGTAGCTGCAGGTTATAATTCCTGTATGATACAAGAAACATCCCACTTCTGCAGGTTCAACAGGCCATGAGTGCTGAAATCAGAGGAAAATACTCCAAGCTCTGTACCCACTACGCCCAAACTTCTCCATTCTGGACAAATTCCTCAAACCAGAGACTCTGCAACCAAACTCAGAACCTCTCGTGGTGTCACAGCATCTCCTAGGGCATGAAACCAAGAGCCACAAGAACAACACCCAACGGATTTTGCTCCCCAGGATGGGGTTGGCCAAAACCTGGAGTTTAACAGGAAAAAACCGCTCAGCGACCAGAACGCCTGAGGATGAGTGATGGCATCGGGAATGTCCCAGAGGTACTGGTGGGGTTGGCACCGATGGGATCCCGGCTCAGATCCATAACCCGAACGCCGACGCACTCACCTCTCACCTCCCACAGAAAGGGTCTAATCCAGGGAGCAGCAGGAACCACGGGGAGGGAATACAACTTGCCGGAAAGACCTGGAGGTCACAGGAATTTGACCAGGAGTGGGAATTCGGTCAGAGGAAGCGACTCGGGAGGAGGAGCGACGTGCTGACCCCGAGCCTGACCCCGAGCGTCTCCGGGCGCTCAGGTGCCAGGATCAGAGCACGCCCGCAGCCCCGGGAAGGGCTCGCTCATCCCAGCGCTGCTTCTGTGGGAATAAACGGGAATTACGGGGCCAGGAGAGGGTGCCCCCGGGCCGGGCGCAGGGTCAGGGCCTGGCTAGGGTGGGAGCAGGGACCACCCACAGCACCGTAACACACCTCCGCTACTCTTTCATCCATTTTACCCTTTTTTCCCCTTAAAACGCGGGCTGAAGCTTCCGGGCCTGGGGCCGACCAGCACCGACCCCCGACGGCTGAGGCCGGCGCGACCCCGGGGCATGGCGCCCAGCGCCGGGGCCTTACCGGCGCCGTGTCCCGCCGTGTCCCCCCGTTTTCCCG
>VXBT01009078.1:63720-97165 GCA_013400235.1 Oriolus oriolus
CCCCGCTGGAGCATCGCGGGGCCGGCGGGAGCCTTTGTTCGGCGGAGGAGGGCGAGTCCCCCCGGCGTCGTGGTGTCTCCCCGATGTCGCGGAGTCCCCCCGGTGGTGTGGGGTCCTCCCCGCCTGAGCCGGCCCCAGTGGGTGCGCGGTGCGGGGCGGCCCCGCGCTCCCCCTCATGCGCGGGGTTTCACCGCCCGGTGCCGCTCACCCCCATCGCGGGTGGGTTGGACACGCAGAACATGGAAAAATCAGCCTGGGGGGGGGAGATTTACCTCAGTGGCGTCCCCAGTGTCACCAGTGCGGCCGTGGGCTGTATCCCTGAGTGTGGCAGTAGCCCTGAGGCCACAGCGATGGGCATCGCGACGGGAGCAGGTTGCGATCGCCCGCGGTCGCCCCGTGGCTCCGGCAGCCCGGTGCGCCACGCAGAGCCATTCCCGAGAACCCATCAGCCATTCCCACCCGTCGGAATGAGGTATACCTGGGTCTGCTTAGCACAGTGTTGGACTTCACGGCAGTTCCCACCCTGGCACGCCGGACCCCTGTGGGAGCACTGCTCCTCCGAAGGTTAAAACAGCCGATATTTCTTTCTGGAATTTTCCTAAATGTAGCCAAAACGGCCTTTGCTTTATCCCAAAAAAAAAAACCCCCTCCGACGTGACCTGCGCTAGGACCTGCCCTGAGTTCGGAGCCGGGCGTTTTGCCGCCTTTCTCCTTCTCGATCGGCTCCCTCCTCCTCCATTTACGTTTTCCTATCCCCAAATCAAGCCGAGGTTGATCAAGTGGGGAGCGTGAGCTCAGCAGAAATCATGGCTTTCCCATCCCTCGCTGCAGCGCGGTCCCTGCCCATCGGCGGATCAAAAAAATAATCACGTAGCGGCAGAGGAAGGAGATTTGCTGCTACGGGAGGAAAACGGGAGCGGTGTCTCGCTCAGTCGATAACCAAGCGCTGTAATAAATCGCTCTGTAAATAGATTGCTAGGTGGAGAATTTGGTTTCTGGCCGGCTCAAGTGCTTTCCTGACTCTTTTCCCGTGGGACTGCTAGGAAATGACAGGGGAGCGTTGTGTTCCCGTGGAGAGGTGCGTGGATGCTGCGGCGGTGGGCTGTGAATCCTTAAGCAGGACCTTACATATCTGAGCTTATCCATAAACTCTGTCTGGGTCAGAGCCTGCATTATCCCTGAAG
Source organism: Oriolus oriolus (assembly GCA_013400235.1). Lineage (NCBI taxonomy): Eukaryota > Metazoa > Chordata > Aves > Passeriformes > Corvidae > Oriolus > Oriolus oriolus. The sequence continues at coordinate 64,905 of VXBT01009078.1, forward strand.
AACATCATCTTTTCAGCCTCTCGCCCTGCAGTCACACGATTTCCCCTACGTCCTTGAGTAAACTCACCCATTTCAATGGCTTTTCTCATTTTTACATTTTATTTAATTAAAGTGAGAGGGTTTTCTATGCCTTTTTCCCTCATGAAGGCTCTCCCAGCCTTTGCCCTCCCTCCTGGCTGTGATTTTTGATCCCCAAGACCGTTTTGGAAGCTGTCAGTCAGGCTGCTGATGGCAGGGAAGGTAATTCAGCAGCCCCGGCACACAACTAATAAGCTTTTGTTTCCTGGGCTATCGATGATGATGCAACTTCATATTTATTTATTTATTTATTGCAATCGATGCATAAATCAGGGTGGCTTTAGAGATTTTTCCTCTGTGTTGAAAGGCCTGGTGTCCATCAGCAGCACTTGGAAAAAGCTTTATTTGAATTCATCATGTATTTAAAATGTAGATCTGTTTTGTGAAGTTATTTGTTCTGTGCATCCATTGCTCCTGTTATGATTTATAAACTCCACACTTTAACCTTTTTTTTCCTTCTTATTTTGGGTGGGGAAGCTGCATTTTAAGATTCAAGGTATCAAATGCCTGAGATGACGTCTGCTGTTACAGCATCTTTCAAAAACATCGGTTCTAAATCACTCAGACAGTCAAACCTTTGGGATCCTTTGCTAGGCAAATCTGAAGGTTTTATGCCTAAATTATTTTTATCTGGGATGTTTATGATGAATTTTGTGAGCATTGATCAGGTTTGCAGGAAAACCCCTGAGAATGTGAAGCACCCGAGGCTGGGCACTTGGGAAACATGAAACCCAAGTTACCTGTGCAACCTTAATTTAGCTTGTGTCAAGGTATGGCTGGACTTGAAATCCTCACCCCCTGCTTGGTTTCTGGGAGAACAGTATTCTGCTCCGGATGGAAGAATGGATCGGATCGCTCCTTCACGTGCCCGCAAGTCAACAGGGGGAGTACTGGGAGCACAGGGACAGTGCTGGTCCCTCCACTGGTTTTGCAGCTTGGCACCACTGAGTGGGCAAGGAAGACCAGGGTTCACCATCACAGCCTGGGGACCACACGTGTCCTGTAGTCCTGGAGCTTAAACACCTCGAGTCTGGGGAAACCGGGAGCAAACTTCCAGTGTCCGAAGAGGGTGAACAAGGAAGCTGGAGGGGGACTCTTCATCAGGAACTGTAGTGCCAGGACCAGGGGGAATGGCTTCCCACAGCCAGAGAGCAGGGTTAGATGGGATATTGGGAAGAAATGGTTGTCTGAGAGAGTGGTGAGGCCCTGGGAAAGGTTGCCTAGAGAAGCTGTGGCTGCCCCATCCCTGGAAGTGTTCCAGGCCAGGTTGGACGGGGCTTGGAGCAGCCTGGGATAGTGGAAGGTATCCCTGACCATGGCAGGGGTGGAACAAGGTCAGCTTTTAAGGCCCCTTCTAGCCCAAACCAGTCTGGGATTCTGTCATTCAAGCGTGACAGGAGAGTTTCTAAAGTTGTTTAGGGTGGTTGATTTTGGTGAGCATAGTGTTTTGGCCATTTTCTGCCCAATTCTAGTTCTTGCTCTAAACCGTGCAACTTTTGAACTCAATTCCTTTAAAAATACATTTATGAGGGAGCAAACAAGGTCGTTGAACCACTGGAAGCATCTTAGCCGGTCAAACTTGATTTCAGAAATTCCTGCGTCCCCTTGGTTTGTAAATAAAAGAGAATTTGCGTTCCCGCTTGCACGCGGAACACCGGGGTTGAAGCCATGTTTGTTGTGTCGCTGACGAAGCTCCCAGCCTGGTCCTGGACTCTGGCTCCCTAGGACAGGCTGGGTGCAGGTTTCAGCTTTGGAACATGGTGATTTTTTTGTGTTGAGGTTTAAAAGAGCATCTGAATTTCTCAGGCTTTGTTCCTGCGTGCCGATGTTTGCTTCACTTCCTCTCGAGTGAACGGGATTTCTCCCCTCTCGACAAAGTAAACATGAGCATAAATATTTAAAGGATCACGGCTCAAGTTTGCGAATTGGAGACTTTCTCTAGCATTCCTTTGGACAGAAGCAGTAGCGTCGGAGGTTTGGGATATGTCTGGGTGCTTCCCTGCTCTGGGGAGAAGCTTGATAATTCTTTGGGCTTCATGCTGCAAAGATACTCTGCCACGTTTTCAGGTTAGATGGCTGGGATTATCACAAAGCTTGAGTTTCTTATGGAATTTTAAGGACAAAATGCTGCTGGTGGGATGTCTATGGATCATTGGAATTCAGATTGTTTTTGCGGAATTTTATTTTTCTTTTACACAGGCCAAATTTTTCCATCGGTTTTGGGTATACGTGTGAAGGCACAGGTGTTCAGAGTTGAGACTATAGAAAGCAAACACATGAAACTCTTGCCAGATAATGGATAAAAACAGGAAATAGGAATAGTCTTTGTTTTCTTTCAGTGGCTCTTGAATATTAAATCTTGTGCTATGTTTGACAGGTCGAACACCATGGTGACATGTATGTCTTGCTCCTGTGATTGTGTCGATGTCAACCTCTGTGTCTTGGAATTAAACTTCTAAAAGCGGAACTCAGCAAACCACTTGACCTCAGAAAATATGAAAATTCAGGAGGGAAGGCTATTGAACAGGGATTTTTAGAGTTGAACTAGTTTTTATGTCTGTTTTTGAAATATCAGGAGTTGGGGCTTTGTTAGACCTTGTGGTAGCGTTGCTCTGTCTGTGGGGAGGAATCTGTGGATCCCTTTTTCACAAGTACCTGTGGAAAAATCTTACAGGTGAGGTGACAGTTCCGTGTCTTTGCCATAAATGCCTTTTATTCCTAACAAAACCCCCATGATCTTAATGCTACCTCTGATGGAGGAATGTAGGCTCACCTGGGTCAGAAGGGAGCTCAAGAGGTCACTTGGTCCAAAATCCTGCTACCAGCAGGATCATCTGCAAAGTCACATTGGGTTCCTCGTGGCTTTAGGTGTCTCATGTTGTTTTTCTTCCACCTGTGGTTTGTGGGCTGCAGGAGGTGAAGGGAAAGGAAGTGGTTTGAGCTGCACTGGGTGGGAAGTGTCCAAGGAGAATGAGATTATCTGTGATCCACTGCTTGCAGAGCACAGCCTTCCACTTGCAGCCTGTTAAACTGCTGCTGCCCGCTGCCTTTCCTTGAGTTCATTAATCTGGTCTAGTCACAGGCTCCAGTTGAAAGAAGATCTGGCCTGTCTGAAGTTAATCTTGGGAGGGGAACAGGGATAGTCTGGGTCCACTTGCTGATAATCAGCATGAAGCTGGCAAGCGGCTCCACAGTGTTTTGGTGGAAACTCCTCAGAGTTTTTCTAGGCAAAATAAAATAAATAAATACCTGTGATTTAAGGATTATTGCTACTCTTCTGATTACTTTCTGCTGTTAAGTCTTGCATTCCAGTTTCTCATTAGGCACGGATGGGCATCCCTTTGGAGAGGGATGAGATGTCTCTTTGTGTAGGGTTCTCATACGCCTTTGGCTGTTCACGCAGCACCAAACCATGGTGAGACAAAGCCATGGGTCATAGTTCTGCGCTCTGTTGGTGGTTTTTGTCAGCCCTTCTTTAGAGTTTTGCTAAGAGTCTCGTGAAGAGACAGAGTGAGGTCTTCAGCCAGGCAGATTTTTTGCCAAGGGAGATGGGGCTCAGGAGTGGAAAGGCCGTGGTGCACTGAGGATGCTTAGGGTAGGACAGCAGCAAGGCTGGGTCAATGCTATCCTGGAAAACAAAGAGGATAGGAGCTACAGGAGCTGGTGAGGCAGCCAGTTATCCTGGGCAGATACACAGTGTGTCCAGGTTTGGGTGTAGACACTTGTGCTGTCTCTGCATTAAGCACCCAGACACAAGCTTGGAATGTGCTTGGACCCTTTGAGATCTGTTTCTCCATCCTCCCAAGGAATACTGATATTCCTTAGTTGGATCCTCTCTCTGTTGATGTGAGATCATCACATGGGGAGCTCAGCCAGCTGTGTCTTGTCCAAGCTCTCGTCTCACACATCTACAGAGTTATGTTGCTTTTTCACAGCTACATGCCTGACTTAAAATAAGATGCAGGCATAGCTCTGCTGTGGTCTCCTGTCATCTCTCTGTTGGGTTCTAGTGTGCCTTTAAAGATCTCTTCCAGGTCATGGAGGAAGTGTATGAAATCCTTGTTAAGGTGTTAAGGCCCCTAGGGATAGGCTGGCTCTATGTGTAGGTGATCCCCTTTGAGGGGAGGGCTGGACTGGACCCTTTCAGCCCTGGTAGTTTTGGTGGTTCCAACTGTCTGCTCAGCTTCTCCTGGAAAAATCATCTCGGTTTCCATCCCTGTGACTCGTAGGAGTTACTGCAAATCCCTGTTAGGAGCAGTGGGGAGCAGAGCAAGGGACTGTTCCGCTTGGATGCTGCGTGGAGTAGTAGAGGAAAAATATAGTTTAAAATAAACAAATGCCTTGCTTACCCCCTTTAAATGTAAAAATAGCCAAAATATGTGGGTTTCAGTATAATATTTGAGTCTTATTTGCTGGTCTCTTCACCTTGAATCACTTCTGGCATCCCCCAGATGACCCTGAATCCTAGAGTTACTCTTCGGATGCCCATTCCAGGTCTTGGCTTTTATCCATCGTGCACAGACAATCTGACAGCCTCTGTGCTGTGTTTAAATCAAAATTCTTTGGACCATCTTCTATTTCTTGCAAAGCATGACCTTTAAAAAGGTAGAGGATCCTGGATATGCCGTATCATGGCTGAGCATTGATGGAAGAGGAGTGTTTAATCCAGATAGATCCATCTTTGGAAAACCTGTGCTTTAAAACCAGCCTAAACTATGAATGTTTTTGGTAGACCGCCAAGAATTCTTTTATTGTATTCAGCATCTACATGGTTGGTTTTGAGGGATGAACTTGAAACAAGTTAACTGAAAATATTTACTTTAGTAGACTTCCGTAACTGTACTGTCTTTTCATACTTCACATAAATACATAGACCAAAATAAAAATTCTCCTAAATGTTGCCATTTAAACCTCTGTGGCACTTGTCTATGAACTGTTAGGTTGGTTTGTGCTTTTTGGGTGCACAGGACAGCCTCCCCGGGGAGGAATTAGTAAATGATTTAATTGTTAAGGAATGTGGTCCCATTAGGCAAAAAAAAAAAAAAAAAAAAAAAAAAAGGACCGCAGTGGATCGTTAGAAACGTTGTGCTTGATGAGAACAATGCTGAGCAATTTGTAATGATTTTTTGAAATAAATGGGTTTTTTGGAAGAGGGAGGTTATGTGGGTAAATAACCCTTCTTGGGGTTTCTCTGAGTGCAGAAGAGCCGGTCTCTGCTCCTGAATTCACCAATCACTTCGTAAATGGGGCATCATTATGTGGAATTTGTTGCTGCTGGTGGTGGCAAGGATGACTGAACCACTCCAGCTCAACAGAGGGATTTGGAGAGATGTTTAAAAGCAGAGCCACTGTTTCTTTTGCTTCTTTTCATCTGAAAATAAAGGTCCAGCCCTGCTGCCAAGGGATGCGGCGGCCCAGGCGCCTCCCTTGGGATTCAGGCCCCGTGTTTGCGGAGCGCAGCGAAACGTCTGGCTGAGCAACGAGGGCACGCTCTGGGTTTCCTCCTTCCCGGCCAGACCGTGGCACAAATAACCTGCGCAGGCCGGCGCCGGCGTTCCTGTCAGGGGAGCTGGAGCAGCCATCACCGCGGATAATCTTATCCGGAGGTGCTTCACCGTGCCTGGCAGGTAGGCAAGGAGATAAGAGGACAATGCAGAGCAGAGGTCAGGTTTGAGGTGCCTGCAGCAGATAATGAGGAATCTTAAGAGTTTTCCTCAGCTATGAAGAGAATGAACTTTACCAAAAGGAATCGAGGATTCTGCAGGGAGGATAAACCCACAAATCCTTTTGCTGCTCGCTGCTTAAACTTGCTCAACTCCAGGGGTTGCCAAGTGCACCTTGACTTGTCAGAGCACTTGTTTCAAAGCGTAGTTCCCTTCTCTAAATGCAGCTCTGATCTCACTGCAATCCACAGGGATTTGATTAAGGAATTTATTAGCATTGATAAACATTAGCAGCAATATTTCTTCTTATATCTGTAAGAGAACTTGCCAAGAAAGATGACTTGGCTGCTGTTGCCTGTTCCTTGCCCCACCAATTTTGTGGAAAAGACACGGACTCATGTGCATTGTTCTAGGCTCCAGTCTCTTTGTAATTCCAAGTGGGAGATGCCGCCTTCCAATGTTTGGTTTCTGAGTTCAGCTGTCCTATGCTGTGTTTCTTCATGTATGTGATTGGAATACCCCTTTAGAGCCATTGCTATTCATCTGGGGTGAGCAATACAATAAATATGAGGAGAAAAATATATTAAAAAAAAAAAAGGAAAAGAGCACTTCCAGCAAATGGAGTAAGGAAAAAAAAATGAGCACAAAGGTCCATGTCTGAGGGACTGAGAAGTCATTCTCCCACCGAAAAGTCTTTGCTGAAACAAGGGAAAAAAATCCCTGCCTGAGTATTTTCCTGTTCCTGCAGAGGGAAGGCGTGAATCTCACCCAGCATTTGCTGGCTGGGTTTTAGCAACATTAGGGGTTTCCTCCCCTGTTTTTTTCTCTGCAGCTCAGCTGCTTGAAGGCTGTTTTCATTTTTGGTTTGTCGGGGAAGATGTGAAACCTGAGGAGCCAAAGCTAAATGAGACGTTTTATGCAGTTGTTGCAGTCTAAGGAGTGGCCCTGCGTGAAACTTTTTCAATTGCACTCAAAACTTGTTTGAAAACTCAGTTTGAGAGTAGCTCAGTCTGATACTCGTGGTTCAGACGGTATGGTGAGGACATTGTGATCTTCTGTCTCGTGCTGAGTCTATTTTTAATAAAAATGGAATCTTCGAAAGAATTATCTGGGAAAAATAATTGGAAATGAAAACCTGTAGACCTGGATTTACAATGGTTTGGGTGCAGTTTTTCTGTGTATTTTGAAGGTCTTTTCCCTGAGCACGGACTATCCTCTGCACCAAGAAAGGTGTTGGGGTTTTCTTCTGTTCTTGTAGGACTGGATCAACTTTCTTTTCTGTTTTGGGAGCATTAATCTACATACTTTCCTTTCAGGTATGCTCTCCAGGGGCTGTGAGGGGACAGGTATTCAAAAAACTTGAGCAATTTTCCTTAGGTGAAGGATCATTACAGGTTCAGGTGCTGCCGTTATTAGCGAGACTCCTGCCAGCTGCAGTTTAATTTTCTAAATGTCTAAACGTTGAAATTCCAGATTGTTACACAAATATGTGTATTGGTGTGCTTTGGGAGGCTGGAACTCTGGGCTGCTGGGATGATTCTTAGCTAATGGCATTGATGGATTTGAAGAGAATGTCAGTCTGGGAAATTAATCACCAAAATAATAAAAAAATTCAGCCTGTTTGGTTTCTAATGTAATGCGGCTCCATGTAATGTGGGGTGCAAAGTGATTGTAAAGCCGCAGAGTCAAGTGGGAAAATTGAGTGGAAAATAGTGAGTTAGGGACCTGGTGCACACCAGGAGACCTTGAGGTGCTTGTCCTGGTGGGCGTCTTCTTCAGAAGCAGCCCGTTGAGATGGGTGTCCTTGGAACCTTGGGGATGGGAGAAGCAACAGTGGGTGGAAGAAAACGAAGCTCAAAACTAACCAGGGAAATTCCTCTGGTTTAGTTTTGGGTTGTGCTAGCTGGGGTATCATCTTGTGGGGAAGGCTGAGACGGGAGGTGCTGTGGTGGCACTGAGGACCAGGGTTAGGCCGTATTAGACCTGAGATCATCCCGTGTGTTTTTGCTGGTGCTGCTGGGATTTTCTGCTTCATCCTGCACTTCCTGGTGCTCAGCAGCTCTGAAATCTGGCCCTGAACTGGGTTTTGGGGGGTTGTTTTGGCTTTAGGGGTTTTTTTTGCTGCTATTGTGGTGGGGTTTTTTTTTTGCTTTCTCTTTTTTTCCCCTAAATGCCTAAAAATACCCCCAGCTCTGGTCACCTGGTAGGAATCACCACCTATTATAAAGGCAAGGAGGGAAGTAAAATCTCTGTGGTGGCATTTGCTCGCTGATAAGAGTATTTTTTTAATGCATTTCCTTTCCTCATTCTCAACATGCCTTTTAATTCCTCAAGAAACAAGGTGTGAGCCCTTCTGGTGCCTTAGTGGAGATCGTAATTCTCTGTGTTTGGTGTGTGTGCTGAGATCCGCAGGGGAAGTCTTGGGTGGGTGAATCTGGGGTGGGCAATTGTGCAATTGTGTGTTATTTGGAGGAAAACTAGTATTTTGCTTATGTTACAAAGTACTGCAGAGTGATTCATGTTGCAGGTGAAATTTTGGGTTACCTGCTTCACTTACCATAATGTGCTGAAAAATGATCAATACACATTTGATCTTGCTTTTTTTTTTTTTTCAATTTTTAAAGCTTTTGTTGTCATGAAGCTGTTGATTTTTGGGCAAAAACAATACGAGGCAGTCACTGTGGTCTGCAGGGTGGGGCTCAGAAAGGTCTTGTTGCTGATTCCCTTCACTGGGAAGGGCTAATTATAGAGACAAACTGGGGAAGGAAGAGAACGGGGTCAATTAGAGCATCCAGCACAGTTTCCTTTAAATTAGAGGTTGGGCTGGAGAGATAAAAAAAACCAAACCCCAACGTTAAAGAGGCACAGAGCGAGACTTGAAATGCTCTGGTGCACAGCAAGCTTGGCAGCTACAGCAGATGTCCTGCAGTTTCAATTTTTAAGTAAAGAACATGTTGAATTAGGAGTTTTATTGCCAGAATTGCCAAATCGAGCTGAAAAGACAGAGGAGATGTTGCTACTGCTTTTATTCTTTAATATGCTTTTGGCTTGCAGTAGGTTGAGATAGTGAATGAAGCAAAGAAATACCTTGTCCCCATCGTTGAGTAAAATGGATTTTGTGGGGAAAAAGGAATTAATTGTAAGTCTTTAATGCTCAGAATGTTATATTTTCATAAAAAGACTACCTGCATCTTTGTGCACGTAACTTGGATCAGTTTTGTACATGTTTTATCCCTTGCTGGAGAGGCCACTAGGGCTAAACTTCTTTTTCTTGGAGCTGTCTTATGGGTTTAAAAGTTTTTTTCGCCTGGATTTATGTATAAGCTAACTCAGATTAGAGGACACAGTATTTGAAGATATGGTGCAGACACAGTACAATACAAGCTCTGGGCTCAGAGCTCTGCAGGTGTGGAAAGCAATAAACCCCAATGCCAACTGGAACTCGTGCAAGTCAGTGAAAAACCAGAAGAGCTTTTGGGGTGCTCTTCCCAAATGATTCTCTCAGTCCCTTAACGCCTTCCTGCCTCAGTTTTTAGGACAAAGCCATGGTTGGCACACCCTCCCCATGTCTGCCGGGTATTTTTGCTTCCCCTTTGCCAGACGGCCTGCCTGGCAGCGTGCAATTACTGGGAATTGCTGTGCAAAAAGGGAGATGGCAGAGCAGGGAGAAAAATCCCATAGTTTCATCTGAACGTTTCAATCCAGATTGGCAAGTTCCTTCTGCCGGTGGCGTGACTCATCTCGGGCTTCCTCACTGGAGGCCACTTCTGGCAGGGCATCAAAGGAGCAGCTCGCGCTTCCAGACCGGAGCTGAACCAGGACCTTCCTGGAGCAAGGGCTGTTTTTCTGGTCCTGGGATCTCTCGAAGTACAGAAGGTTGTGAGATGCTCCCAAATCTCAAGGGAATCAGTGATAAATTTGATGAATTCATCCTGAGGGTGAGAAGGGTTTCTTCTTGCTGCTTTGAGCAAGGCGCGTGCCTGTCCGGAGGGTCCTGCCCAACTGGGGATGGGCTGGGAAAGGCCCTTTGAGGTCAATGACACAACCAGCAGAACAGTTTGTGCACTTCTGGTTTCTCAGGTAGAGCTGATATGCAGGGCTTTAGTGTGGCAGTTAGGAAATTCTTCAGCTAGGAAGGAAATTTTTAGTTTTATTTTTCCTGAGAGCATAGGTAGAAGTGCTCCTTGCTCAGGGCTGTGCTGCAGCAGAGACTCCTGCCCTCGTCTCCTTCGCTCTCCTGGTAAAACTGACAATATAAATACTTTTCCCTTGGTTTTGGTTCAACCAACTTAGCTCTAAATCTTTGAAAGACTAATATTTTTTTCATTTGGATCAAAGAGTGTGAGCAGTTCCACCAGGAGTTTAGGATTGTGCCACCAGGACCTAGGAGAGCCTGCAGGATGTCACTGGTGGTTTGACGTGAGAACATCCTCATGAGCTGTACTCTTATTTTTAGGGAATTTTTTTCCAATTGAAGTGCATTGTCAAATATTTTGTAGGTTTTAAATATTATTTTATCAATTATTTACAGTGTTAAATAGTATTTTTAGGCTTTTTGTACCTTTTTATTGTATCACCATGTGCCCAAATTACCGTCCCAGGTCTCTTGTGAAGTTGTGAACACTTCTATTGTTTCAGATGGATCTGTAGGGTCTATCAAGGTCTTGGCACACCTACAGCCTTGGCTGTGGGATATTCCTCATTTGTAGGTGTCATGTAAGGGAGAGAAAAGCTGCAGAGAATATGAAAGGGATGTATAAATATTTAGAGGCTGTTTCTTTCAAATGTGTGGCAGGAGAGTCTTGGAATATCGTGAAAAGTGGTGGTTTTCCTATTTTTTTTCATTCCTGAATGGGTTGGAAGTGGAGATCAGCATCCTGAGCTGGCAGAGGAGTCAACCTTGTGATAGTGATCTAGAGTTCCACATGAGGAAGATCCTCAGAGTACAGATTAAAAACGCAAAGTTAGTGCAGTGGGGATCTATTGGGATGCAAGAGAAAAGCAGCAAAGTCATGTAAAGCAATGGCTTTTGCTGCAATGTCCTGGCAGGTCGGGGCAGGGCAAGATTGTCTTTCTCAGATCAGAGGGAAGCTGCTCTGCTGGCTGGGATAAGTGCCTGGAAAGGGGAGCTTTAACTCTTTTTTTTTTTTTTTTTCTAGGAGGGATTTAGCCCCCTCGATTTTTAATTTATACAGTGACATTCTAAATACCAGATTGCTCTGATTCCTCTTCTGCTTCCGTTTCACGTATACGTTCCTGTCCTTGTGGTTATTCCATGTGTGTGACAGCGTCTGCAGTGCACAGGTGGGGTTATGGTTTTCCTATCACCTCCTCGTTCTGCATCTCTCCTGCAATCCCTGGAGTTTTGGAGGGCTGCTACAATACTTATTTTTCAGCAATTTTTCTAATTTTTTCACCTGCTGTCTATATGTCAGTCTGTGCTTTCCTTCCTTTGCGTTGTGCAACATTTTGCCACAATTTAGGATATTTTAAAACCAAGCTCCCTGCTTTGTTTGGTAAAGTCATCAATCGACATTTTTATTTCAGATTGTTTCCCGCAGAGCCCTGAGTTGAGTTTTTGCCTGTGCCTGATCAGTCAGCACAACTGTTGAGCACGTGAAGCTTCACTGATTGCCGAGTTCTGTTTTGCTGCTTGTTTTTTGAGTTAGTCCTTTAGCTGAGAGCACTTAAATGCAAAGTATTGCAATTTGTGATGCGCTCGGTGGATCTCAACGCTGAGTTGGGTTTATTTCTAATTAAGATTTTAGATGGTCACCTGTAGGTGGTTGTATGTGAAAACTACCTAGAGAAAAGCCACTGCCTGGGTACGATGTGCTGAAGGAGGTAATTCTTTGTTGGGTCTGTGATTTTTAAGAGTCTCATTTAATTTTGCATGGATTCAGGTATCTGAACATGCTCAATGCTGCTGCTGCTGTATTTTTTTCCCTCCTAAGCCTAGTCAAGACGTTAGGCCCAGCTTTAATTTTCTCCATTTCCTATGATTCTCGGTTAACCCTCTTTTCAGGAAATCGGTGGCTTCCTGCAGGCTATTTGTAGTTGTTGCTGGCCGACTGAAGCGAGGTGATGTCTACACACTGAAATATGATGAAATCCTTGGAAAGATTTGTTTGGAGCTACCAGAATGAGGTTTTTTTTGTTTTTTAAGGCATTGTCGAGGTGAAAGCCCATGGCAGCGGCACTTCATTAATCTTATTTACCAGTGTTTGAAGAATATCTGATGTTATTGTCCATTCCTTCATACGGGAAATCTAATCTCCACTTGAATTAGCCTTTGTAATAAGGCTCCTGCTTGATAAGCGAGTAGATAAATATTGGGGCCTTGCCACCGAGGGCTTTATCCTTCCCTGAGATAAAGCAGCTGGGCTCAAACGTAGGTTATTGATGCACTGAAAACAGACTTATCAGCATTCCTGAATTGCCCCTGTTGCAGAGACCGGGCACTCCTGCCCCTAAACAAAGCCGCATTTAGCTCGATGGCTTCTTCCCTAGCCCAGGAATAAAATACTTTCCTGTTTTCCCACGTGGCCAGTATTTCTGGCACTGCCTATGGCGTGCATGCAGAAAATGCGTAAAGAATCCGGTGTCTGTGGGCAGATCCCACGTCAGGCCAGGCCTTCCAGCCCCGTGGCTGAAATAAGTGCAGCCTGTTCCCTCGGCGCCTACATGATCTGGAGACCTGGCAAGGAGGAGGAGGGGGATGACGAGGGTCAGAAGCAAATTGTTGCCCTTGCAAATAAAAGTTCTCGTCCATCCTGCAATCCTGGAGGGAATCTTGGAGGTCCAGCACTTTCTGCCTTGGGACGGAACGAGTGAGTCGAGCTGCCCCAAGCCTCAAAGCTTCAGTGATGTATGGGGTCGGTGTCGGAAGGTAAGCTGGTGTTGGAAAGAGGGAGGATAAAGATAATTTTAAGTTGGGTACTTCTGAAGTGTCTTTATGACTTTCCAGGGTGTTGGTTGTTATGATGTGGATTTTTTGGCTTTCTGGGTGAAAAAAGTGGAGGGAAAACTGCTTCGAGAGGTGGTCTTGCAGCTGACAGCAGGGAGCACTAGAATAGAGACGGCAGTAGAGTTAATAGATGGAGGTGGTTTCTCCCTGTCCTTTTACGACATTCCTGTTGAAGCATTGTGTTATGGGGGAATTCTTTGCAAAATAACACCAGGACACCCCTTGGAGAGCTCCTCTTTGTTCACCTCTTGCAAAGCCAGCTCATGACATGGCCTGGCATTTCAAGATGAATCTGAAAAAAACCCTTTGAAGTTCTTCATCATATTACTGGAGACGAGGTACCTATTCTCGCTTCATCCTATTTCTATATAAACTCGTTAACTGACCTTCTCTGCTTTGTGTTTCTCCTAATTCATATTTTCAATGCCCTAATGGGCCATTTGGTGGCTTCGATGCTCATCTGATTGAATCATTCTTTGTGGTGGCTTATAACGGTGCTTCCGTTTGCTCTGGTTGTGTGAAGTGAAGGGAAACCTCTGGGACATAATGGGGTGTTGAGAGAGAGGGGAGGGGGGTGTAGGAGGCTGTAGCTGGATAAAATCAGTCCCGATCAGTATTTACAGTCAAGTGGGACATACAAAGTAGTCATCAACTTGTGTAATTTTGGTGGAGACCATTCAAAATTCAGTTTGAACAGATCATAAAGTATCCATACGTTAATTTTGAAAGCTTCTGTGTGTCTGGGTCTTGCTTGGTTTTTCCTCTCATTTGTGCTTCTGTGAGTGTGTGCCAGCAGAACCCATGGGACTAAAACTTCCTAACATGTGGTTGGTCCTGGCCCAGTAATCATCTGCCTGGGTTGCTCACCTTAACCTGAACTGGTGAGCAGAGTCCTTAGGCATGGAGAATACGAATGTTCTCCTTTGGAAATTTCCCCAAATCTTGGTGTCGAATGCTTTGTAGGTGTCTCAGCCCAACAGAGTTTCTGGTGGTTGGTGTGATGGGCCTCCACTTGACTCATTTGGACAAGTTAACCACTTTTCTACCAGCCTGATCCAAAGTCAGAGTCCCATCATGGACGTGTTCAGCCAGAGTTTTGGCCAGCTGCTCGTGCTCTTGGCACACGAAGTGTGAAAAATACTTGCCGTCCCTAGAAAGGTTTTGAGTTGGCTGGTTGTCTCCATGGTAGGCCCAGCTCAGTTTTGGCTTTCCTCATTCCCAAACATAGAAAGCAGTGGCCAGATGATCACAGGGAAGGAGTGTTGGAGGATGTGACTTCCTCTGCAGGAACGTGCCGTTCCTGTTACTTTTTTTTTGGCTCAATCCGGTGCTTCTCCTTTTCTTCCGAAAAAACAGCTGGTTTAACTTCTTGTAGCAACACCACCCAAAAAAACCCCAAACCCAGTAGTAAAGGACAACCTGAAAGGAGATGTCATGGAGGGCTGTGGCAAGGACCTGCTGGGATGCAGTTAATTTATTTATAAAATCAAATTAAAAGCACGTTTGCCACGGCTGCTCATCAGAGGAGCTGTTTTGATTTATGTTCTTGCATCTTTTGCTTCCGAGATGAGACCCAGCGTGGCTGAATGATGAGGTTTGGGGGAATACGAGCCAAACAGATGCACTTCAGAAAATGACACTTCAATCTTGGATTTACTTAGCTCATTTCCTGGTGTCATTACCTTATCCGGATGATGAATGTGCCTGGTTGTGGGATCCTACACTGAATACATTTTGAAACGTTTTCTTTCGCGCTCCCTTCTGTGGATCTCATCACGCAGCCGAGTTAATCCATTTCAGGCAGTTTCATTTCCATACCATATGTTGTTCAAGGCGTTCTGGAGGGATAACTGTGTGGATATAATTTGCTTTCCTGTGTGATGCCAAGACGTGCTCTGCTTTTCAGGTACAGGGGGAGGCACATGTGTCCTCCGAGAAGCTCTGAGGTGACTTGGGAAGTCATTGAAGTCTTGATGACTTTCTGAAGGTTCCGTCTCCTGTTGTTTTTTAGAGGAGTCGGGAAGGACGAATGTGAGGACAAGGAGATCATGTACTCACTCTGGAATGTTTATTAGACTTACTTAACCCCCCATCCTGCTAGCGGGATGTTTTCCTTAAAGAGCAACCATCATTTCCATAATGTTAATTATTGGGAAAGGTAGGAATGTAAATATTGTGGTGAATTTAAGGGACTGAGGATTTTTCCTGCTCAAATCCCCCTAGCTAAGTGTTAATGTAAATTATAAAACTGAATTATACTCGAAGAAAGCCCAATCCCTTTTTGGATTTTTTCCTATCTAACAAATCGTGAAGAACAAACTCAGATGTAATTGCGAACGGCTGCCAAGGCTCCACTAATTTACCCAAATTACTGGAGCAATGCACTGAAGTTGAGAAATTTAGCAGCATCTGGTTGGTACTAAAAAAGTTGAAACCTTCATTCTTTAAACAAATCTGTTTTATAACTATCTTTGAGCAAAGTTTATTTCGATTGGTTTGTGTTAGAGGTGAACAGGTTGTCCTTGGACTAAAGATGTGACTGGAATTTGGAGGAAAAAATACTCCGTTGGATTATTTGGTAATTTAGGCTAGGAAATCTCTTCCTTGCACACACTTCCATAGGGTTTGGGGTATTTTTAAGTAAAATTTGATTTTTTTTTTTACTGATGAATGGAGCCAGAATGAATGCAAACCAGAATGCCAGTATATTTTTTAACTTGACAAAACAGTGCAGAGAGAACACTTAATTTCCACACAGGACTTATTTTTACTGCTTTTGTAGAAATTAATATCCTTTAATATAAATAATGAACTCATGGTCTTAGTAGAGAAGAATTTTTTTGAAAATATGTCTGCTGATAATTGGCATTATAAAAGAGATTGAACAATTAAAAAGGGATGGCGTGTAATGGATGGTGTCCCTGTCCATGATGGGGTTGGAACAAGATGATCTCTATGGTCCCTTCTAACCCAAACAATTCTGGGATTCTCTAATCACTGGGAGCAGCTTTATTCCATCAAATCTATTGCTGTATTTTACATTGTTGGGGCTGAAACCTCTACCCAGTTGATTTCAGTGATAAGGGAGACTTGCAAGGAGGGACGTCAATGGTTAGATGATAAATCAGCAAATCCCTTCAGTGGTAGCTGTTTGGAAGATGGAGATGCAGGATGTGCCTTCCTCATGGTAACATGAGAACCTGGGGTGACTTTTGATGGGGGGTATCCCAAACCAGCAGGTTATGGAATGTGAGGACAAGGAACTTGGTCTTGTCTTTTACTCTTTGTTAAAATAAATAAAATTTTAAAAATCCTCAAACCTCTAATTCAGAGAATCATGTTTTAAAAAGGGCAGCAACCAAAGCCCTCATTCATTAAAAAATTACCCTTCAAACCTGATCATCCTTTAAAGGTCAGGGTTAAGGATGTTTGTTTAAGTCAAATTGCTGATGAGTTTTACCACAGGCTTCATTGGAAAGGCTCAAGGAAAGTGGAAAATCCCTGAGGCTCATGTGTAAAGTCAGCAAGGACAAGCAGGAGCAGAACGAATAGGTTCCTCTGTGTCTGTCAGACCCCAAATGCTGACAGCACAAACACATTTATGCCCTTAAATGTCTGGGAAGATTTGGATTGCTTTCTGCCTGCAGCCAGGGTATAGACAAGGATAACAATCCTAGGCTGGTTTTCTGCAGAAAGGGATTTTGACTGAGGATGAAAGGATAGGGTAGAAAACAAGTTTTCTGTCCTGAAAAGTCAGTTAAATCTCAGGTTTCTGGTCTGAATTGTGGTCTGTGATTCCTGTGCTCACAGTATAGGTGGACTTGATATATTGGGGACAGAATTTTATAGGGAGGTACATGAGCATGGGCCTGTTGTGAACAGAAAGAACTTCTCGTATCATTTTATGTCTCAAAAAACCCCCGAACTAATACAGACACTGTGAAAATATCAGGGATGGTAAAGAAATCAGGTCTGTTTTGGTCCTGTCTGAACAACGAGCAATAACCTGGCATTCATCCAACAAACCAAGACAAGTCCTCCGAACCCTTCTGCTGAGATCCCTGTGTCAGAAATCCCTTTTCAGGGCACTTCGAATTTTTCCTTGGTGTATTTTGAAACTTACAGGGGTGACACACCTGCACATTCTTCCCGCCGTGCTCCTGCCGGCAGCTAATCCCGGGAGCTCTGGGCATGTCGGACCCACGCTGTGTCTTCCCGTGGCTGATGAGAGCTGAGAGGTGGCATCTGCTGCAGACACTGCGATGGCTGCGGGGCGAAGGGAGAGGGGATGCATTGCTGGATGTCATGGCCCCGGGCACCTGCCTGTTGTGGCAGCGCTGCTGTCCTAATGTTTCTAATTCTGCCGGTGAAATGGAGTGGAAGAAATTCCAAAACCCAATAGGTTGAATATTCTGGGGCTTTTTTATTATTTTATTGCTGAATCTCCTTTTCATCCCCCACCCCTCCCTGTTCCGTAATGACCTCACTTTGCCTCCAGTGAGAAAATTGAACTAATTTTGTTGACTTGTCTTTTTAAATACTCGTTATTGGATTTGGCCGACCTCTTTTTCTGCTGTGGAGAGTTGTGCTGGCCTTGTGCCAGTGGCATAATTCGTCGTAATCTGAAAGCGTTCGGTTAAAAGGATTTACTGTCCCCCTCCCCAGACTTCTGCTTTACATAAAACGATTCCCGGGGAACTTTGAGGTGTGTTGGTAGTTGGGGAGATGAATGTTTTGAAGTAAATCCTTTGAGTATGACAAAGATAAGACACATGCACAGGACTAGAAATATTTCACTGGGAGTATTTGCAATGTGGTGAATATGAATTAAAGATTTAATAGCTTGAGAAAAGTAAATTGTGTAATATTTTTAGGCAGGATGTGTAATATTTTTAGGAAGGTGCTTGTGAACTTCAGGCTGCTTTTTGTGACATACATCGTATTTTAGAGTGGCAGAAAGTATGGGTTCTCTTTTATGATCGATGTTGGATTCTCCTAAATGTATTGGAGAAATCCATATATTTTCTAAGTGAAGATATGCTTGTGGAAAACCACCAAGATCTGGATATCTGGAGGGCCTGTCATTCCCATCTCGGTTGTCCTTCATGTAAAGAAAAGGTGGAAATGAAGCCAGTCGTGTCACCTGAGCCTGTTCCACCAGGATCAGCATCGCGTTTCAGTTTCTCCAGATAACGCACGGCTGACCTTGGCTGTGTCCTGTCCCTTCCCAAGGGTGGCGATGCCAGGTTTAAGAATTGTTTCAACCTTGTGGAAGCTAATTAGTTGCTCATAATAATTTTTAAAGAGCTTCAAGAAACTTAAGGATTATGTTTATAACCAGTGAGTTTGCTCAACGCAGAACTGTCTTTTTCTGTACTGATGGCACAGAAAGTATCTAAAATATACTTAGTATTTTTTATTAAGGAAGAGGCTTAAACCCCAAGTGTGCTGCAGTTTTTAGAGGGATGTTTGTATCTCATCCTGTGTCAGGTGTAATCGATGGTTTTCTGCACTAAGACAGGGACCTCTCTGTGTGTTTTGTGGGAAGGAGATGCCTCTGCTTTCGCTTGAACATGGAAGAGAAAAATTGGGATGGACAGGTTGGCACATGGTGGAAAGTAAAAGGTGAGATGACTTTCTCTGGGAATAACCCAGCAACCAAAGCTTATACTCCTTCAATAATTATAGAATCACCTCAGACATGTTCAAAGCCAAGGTATCCCTCGGGAGGCTTTAGATTTAGAGCAGGTTTTGTAGGAAATGAGTGTAGGAGTGGGAAAGGAGATGTTTTCACATTGCACTGGGCACCCCGTTTCGGGATAAGGGCGATTATCCGCTGCCTGCAATTAGGGCAAATCCGTCACCGGAGCCGCTTTGGGAGTGGCCGGCGGAAAATGCAGGAGCAGATGTTGGAGAAGCGCTCTGGCAGACCTGGCTTAGAGGAGCTTCTCTTTCTCCCCGAGATGGTTCAGCTTGGGATGGGGAATTATCTTGGAGATGTTTAATACTGGGCTGCTGCAATCTGTCATCTAATTTCTTCAGCCATCTGAGGATGCCTGACCTCTGTCTGTGCTCTGGGGCCGTTTGTTTTCCCTTTGTTTTAATCTTCGCTTTTCGAGGATGGATCAGGTCAGAATTTCTTTGTCATAGCAGTGCTCTATCCTAATGAAAAATCATGCCTGCCAATGGAAAAAAATTGAAAAGCTCACCCCCCACATCGTAATCAGGATGGAAAAATAGTCCTAAAGACAAGGGAGGACACATGAAAGTACCGAGAAAAAGCAAATCCACTGTGCTAGTTTGAATATGCTCAGGTTTAACTTGTGCTCACTGAAGCGCTGAAATAATTTCCACTGCCAGTCCGGTGAATATTTTGATTTTTGCTGCTTGATCTCCCAAGAAACCAGATCTTCAAGTTCCAGATGAGATGGTTGGTTTTTTTCTTTCCAGAGAATATAATGAGATACAGACTGTTATCTCGATCGGCTTAATTGCTGCCTTATTGGATAAATACAGTGATTTATAGAATAATTTTATTTTCCAGAATGTGTTTTTGAAGTTTTTCTCCACAGCCACATTTGTCTGTTCCCCAAGTTTGTGTCAAGCTGTAGCTTGGCTGGGAGAGGTGGAAGCTCTTACCCAAGTGCAGAATGAAATCCTGATCCCAGCTGTGATGTTGTTCTAGCTTTTGCCACAAACTGGGAAGATTCAAATGAAATACAAAGTCTGTGTATGTCTTTGTTCCTCAGTGTCATCTTAGTCCTTGTTTGTAGGTTCTGTCTGTCCTTGTTTGTGTCGGGTGGCTGTAGGGATGTACCTATTTCCCAGGTTTGGAAATCAGGGATACTTTCCTCCTGATCTTATCAGTGATGTACAATTAGCACAAGGTGTGAGAACCCCCATAAACAGCTTTAAATAACCCAGAGGCACCATAAAATACATGTTTATTACAGCACAGTGCTGGGTCAGAGCATCTGCTGTAGATCCTTGATAATTTACTGCTTATTTCATTTTAAAAAAGTGAATTATGACATTTCTAATGGATGTATCGATTCCCTGATGCCAGTCATCAAACATCTCTGAATTTTTGCAGCCTGCAGTCAGTGTGTCTGGTCCATCAGGAAAAGCAGGAACCTGAGGACCTTAAGGAGGAGCTGAATTTTGCTTGTCCAGGGCTTCAAGTTCTGCTCAGATGAGACCCCACCTGCAGAGCTGCCTCCAACGTCAGAGGGACCTGGAGCTGCTGGCGAGAGCCCAGAGGAGGCCCCGGAGCTGCTCCAGGGCTGGAGCCCCTCTGCTCTGGAGCCAGGCTGGGAGAGCTTGGGGGTGCTCACCTGGAGAAGAGAAGGCTCCAGGGAGAGCTCAGAGCCCCTGCCAGGGCCTAAAGGGGCTCCAGGAGAGTGACTTAGGATAAGGGAAATATTTCAATTAAATACTTCATTAGCTCCTGCGTTTTTTGGTTTGTTTTTTTGCTTCTCTGTCTGATATCAATGTTTTCAAAGAACTACAAAGCCTGTGTTTCAGGTGGTTGCCAAGAACTATTTTTAGTGGAGCTGTCAGCTCTAATTCAAGGGATTTTTCAGTACTTCATGCATTGTGAGAAGGCTTTTGTTTTTGGTTTCATGTCCTGATGCTTTCAGAACGCTCTTCTTCAAGTTTAAAAGCCACTTTTGTGTTGTGGCATTTGCCTGACAGTTTAATTTTCAGATAGAATATATTGATTTGTGGTTCATTTAAATCCAACATCCTATTCCTCCTGTTGCTTGTAAATTATCATAATCTGTGGGCTGAAGATTTTTTATAAATATGGCCTTTAGAGGAAAAATACGAATTTTTTTTTCTGTGAACTAGTTGCTGAAAGTCTTGTTTAAAGATGAGTAATCCTGTTTGGTGTTTGGTTTGGTTTGGTTTTGGGGATTTCTTTGGGTTAATTTCCTTTGTAAGGTAACTAAGCAAGATCTGGCAGTACAGTTTTAATATTCTTTTCCCTTTGATTTTCGACATCACAATTCTGAATGCTCTAAGATCTATTCCTTATGCTGTATGGGCTGTGCAGAGAATCTATAGGTTGCTACCAGCCTGTTGTGGGTTGACCCTGGCTAGGTGCCAGGTGCCCACTCAGTCGCTCTATCACTCCCTTTCGCAGTCAGGACAGGGGAGAGAATAGGATGGTGACAAAAAAAACCCAGCAGGGTGAGATAAGGCAGTTTTATTACAACAAGAAGAAAGGAACAAGCAGAGATCTGCGCACGCAAGAACTAAAGAGAGAAAGAAATCAGTCTCTACTTCCCATCAGCAGCGATGTTCGGACACTTCCTGGGAAGCAGGGCTTCAGCACGCGTAACGGGTCCTCCTCCTTCCTTAGATTATATATCTGAGCTGACGCCATAGGGTATGGAATATCCCTTTGGCTGATTTGGGTCAGCTGGCCTGCTTGTGTCCCCTCCCAGGATCTTGCCCACTCCCATCCCCTTTGGTGGGGGAAGGAATGTCAGAGGGACAGCACTGCTCAGCAATAGCCAAAACACAGCTCTGTTATCAACCCCCGTCCAGCTACCAATGCAAAGCACAGCACGGTAAGGGCTGTGAGCTTTGCCTCAGTCAGACCCAATACACAGCCTTAAATCAGTCTCTGGATAATAGAATCCTGCTCTTGCGTGGACCAGGGAGCAGAAGGATGTTTTCATGTTGGTGCTACAGGATTTTCAGTAGCTCCACATTGAAAAGAAACACTAATTTTGGAGGATTTTGAGCTGCTTGGTTTAAAGGAGTGGAAGGTACCTGCATCAAATCCCTAAAATGTGTCAGTTATTTATGAGTTACTTATATTATTCTGCTAAAATCTGTAGGTTATTAAATATCACTTAGCTGTTTGAGACAGTGAACGTGGAGGGGAGGCAGATAATGAACGGCATCACCTCTTACTTAATATGGAACTAAATCCAGTCAGGAGCAGTCTCTTGATTTCCTGACGAGGCTGCAGCTCTTGCTGCTGAGGGCTGACCTTCACTGAGTGCAGAGAAGATGATTCTCTGTGGGGAAATGATTTCATCGCCCATGGAAAACGGGAAGGAGGTGCCAGGACGAGAGGCAGCAGAAGGGTGAAGTTAGTTGAAGGTTGCCTTCATTTAAGGAGGGTTTAAAAGAGTGAGGACAGGCTGGAGGGGAAGCTTTTGTTTGGAAAATCAGACTTTTAGCAGAAGAAACCAGCAGCCGCAGGGGCACATGGCACTGTAAGATTATAGACTCCCCAAAATAAGTTTATTCCTATTCAGATGCTTGAGAAAAGCTGAATTGTAGTGTTACTTAAGAAGTAGGAGATGGAGCTGAAAAATTGGAGAATCACCCTTCTAAACTCTCGTTCATTAACAGGTGTGTTCTACCTAAAATGGAAAAAATTGGGATTTGGCTGCTGCCCAGCCAGAGTTAATTTTTATCATTCATTTTGATCTTGAGCAGTAAATGTCCTGTCAGGAGGAGAGTTGGAACCATCCTGGCAGAAGAGAATGCTCATGGGTTTGTGTTGGTGGGTCGCGGGTAATAATTCTTGTGAAATGCAATAAAATTGTGTAGGGAACGCTGGAAAATTCTATTTGAAATGGACTGTTTGCCGAAAAGAGTTTTCTGTGAGAAGGCTTTAAAACCATCCCTTCCTCGCTATTGGTCATGGTCTGTAATCCTCCATAAAATGAGGAAAGGGAGAACATCGGTAACCACATTATTGCATCTTTTCCTGGCACTATTGCACTTAGATTTGACTTTGTTCCTAAGCTGAATTATCATCTTCATAACTTCAAAGCTCCTAAGACTACAGGAAAAACATCTGAAATTATTAATTATTATTTGACTCAGTATTCAAAAATAACATAGTGACATTCAGTTATGTAAATTGTCCCCAATTTTATATTTTTAGGGTAATACAGCGCAGGTATTGTCACTTCCATTGTGATTTAATGTTTATTTTCCTGTGTCTGTGGGCTCCACAAGAAGCAAGGCTGAGAGGTGTCAGTGTTTGCCTTGGCTTGTGCTGGAAGTGAGCTGAGTTTCCCAAGGACGGAGAATGTTGAGGAAGGATCCATGTTGAGGATCTATGAGAGGACATGATTCTGTAACCCAACAAAATCCTTTGGCATGGATCTATATGTTGATATTTATCAGTATATTGATATATGGAGTTGATATAGGTCAATGTATATTTATATGGCAATATTCAAAATACTCTGCCATTTCATTATAAAGGTGAGAAATAATTTCTTGGTGGTAACGTAATTTTTTTTTTTTTTAAATGAGCTGCCCTTTATGTCCATTATCTTTGGAAACTTCCTAGCGCTGTGATTCGGTGGCATTTAGGTGCCAGCACAATGTATTTCTGCAATCCTTGGTGCTTCTGGAAATGCTTCTGCCTTTTGCTCAGCTGTTATTTCAAGTGTGGTGCTTGTTGGAGCTGGAAGTGGTCCTGGAGTGCTTCCACATCCTTCAGCGAGCTTCCTTTTCAGCACGACAGTCCTCAGGCTGCTCCCACCACCTGCAGCGCTGCATCAGGAGGAGAAGGATCCCTTGATTTCCCCAGGTTTTGTTCTTAGAAGCTCTTGGGCTCTTCTAGGATAGAAGCACCTTGTCCTCAACGCTGGTGTAATTCCTGAGCTCTCAAAACGTATTTTCTGCAGCTATTTTGGGGCTGGAAGACACTCCTTGGTGTGAATTCCTTTAGTCCTTGGCAGCGTCGCTCTGCTCTTACACTTCATATCCTTCATTTTTAACAGCTTCAAAAATGTTTTTATTGTAAGTGCTGCTGGTTTTCAGGCTCTATGTGTGACATTTTAGCTGCAAACTAAAATATAAATAGCTGGGCACATTCTTGTAGAGCTAAAAGGGAGATCCTGAGTCCATTTACAGTTTCTGCAGGTGTCTCCGTGCTTGCTGGCTCTGCTCTGTGCCTGCTTCAGTGATCAGTGTTTTCAGGGTATCAACTCCAGATTTGTTTCCAGTTGGATTTCCAGAGGCTGAACTGCTCTGTGTCCACCTGTGAGGAACAAATCCAACCAGTCAGGTCGGAAAATCTGATATTTTGGCTGTTCATGTGAACAGAATTGCTGTGTTGGTGAGGGATGCTCTGTCTGATTATGATGCTGGAGCCTGGAGTTAATCCAGGAAAACCTGAAGTGGCTGTAAATGTAATTCTATCAGTTCTATAAATGACAGATTTGTCTTGGTGTTTGGAACAGGGTTGTCCCACCTCTGGCCACTGACTACTTCATTAGTCATTAGAAGCACGAAAACAACATATAGCAAGGATTTGTTCCCCTGGAGGACTCAAAACACTTGGGATACACCAGGCTCTTCCTTAATTTCTGCCTTTTTGTTAATCCCTGCCATTCACTGACAGTTCTCATTACTCATATAGGAAATGTGGGAGCAGCAAATTAAGTTAAACAGGTGCCACCATTGCAGCCTGAGAGAGGAGCCAGCGATTAATTCTGTTTCTTTAAATTTTATGTTTTATGTTACTATTTGTTGGTTTCTGGCAAAAATAGCCAAGAGAGCAGCTGGAGGATCCCATTCTCTGTGTAGGGGCATGTTTTGGGGGAGCAAAAGTGCTTCCAGAAGTCATGATTCAGTGACTCAAATCCGAAGCTCAAGAAAGAGGAACGATCCGGGACAGGATTTCTTTGCACTGCTTTTTTGGGTTTTCCAGCATCACGCAGAAATACTGTGACGGAAGCGAAGATGGAAGTCACTTCTCCCGTGCAGCTGCCTCGGTCAAGACCTCACCAAGCCTTCTTGTAGTTCCTTTATTTACTTTTCATTTCTTTGGCACCTGTCTGTGCCTTTGGTAGCATCTCCAGCCGGTGAGGCCGGAATCATGCAGGCAGGAGCTTCGTTCACTGCATAGCCCAGATTAATTTCTTGGATGCTGATTCATTCCCTGCACAGAAAGTGCTTTGACCTCCAGGGAAAGCATAAGTGATCGTGTTGTTATTCACGTCCTAATTCACTTCCTCCTTTGTCAGAAACGTTTGTAACATTTTAGGAGGAACTCATTTCACAACAGCTTTTCTTGTAATTTTTTTTATTTGTGATTTTTTTTTTCCTTCCCATTTTCATTTTGTCTCAGCTAAAAGGTCTGGTAGAAGCTGAGAGATTTCCACAGGAGATGCATCAGCAAGGATGTGATGGATAGCAACATCCTCACCCACCTCCCAGTTTCTAGAAGAAGAGGAACCACTGAGTGGTTGTGATACCTTAGGGAAATACCAAAGCCTCAAGACAAGGTGATTCCAGGCTCTGGAAGGGATTATCGTCCACTGAGGTGCTTTATGTATCCGTGGGCTTCATAATACCAGGGTCTGATTAAAGTGGGGGGGAACCAAGCCCATCTCGGAAAGAGAGGAGGAAACACCTCCAGTGCCCAGCAAGGAGCTCCCAGGTGCCAAACTGCAACTCAAGTGTCATCCTTCACTATGGAAGTGAACAGACAGGGAGGTGGTGGAGTTGCTTGAAATGCTGAATAAAACTGAAAGACACAGGGAGAAACCAGCCCAATACGACTTGTCTCAAATTTTTCAGGCCATGGAAGAAACAACTTAGAGAACACTTGCAGCCTATTTTAGTTCCAGTGTGGGCAGCTGTAGGTCTTTGTGAATGATTTACATAGGGTGAGCTGTGTCACTGCTTCTGTTATGTTCTGGGAATCCCCCTCGGAGGCTGAGTAAGCATCTCTGGCTATACAGGCATCTTTACTTGCAGAAATATTCCCTTTGTCTTGAGGCAGGATGGCTGACACTGACCAAGGGTTGGCACTCCTTTTATTATAGCTCTTGATAACAGCAGCCAAACCCCAGTTTATGAATCTGACTTGGATTGAGGACATCAAGAAGGTTTAACTCAAAATCGCTTGGGTTTGCAGGAAGCAAAAGGACACCAAATTTTTAAGTTCACCCACATTTGCCCTGAACTCTGAGCAAGACAAAGCAGGTTTAGCAAAGGAGAAGAATTTCTTTCTTTCGAAGGAATTGGGACCAAATGGAAAATTTTAAGGGGAGAGGAAAGAGGCCCCTGAAGCAGTCAGATGTGTCATTGGGATGTTGCTGCCATCGCCTGCGTGTCCTCGCTGTTGGTGCCTGCGGGGCTTTGTTTTGGCTCGGTGCCGGGTCCAGCAGGGTCCTGTGTTGCTGCAGAGCCTCTGGGAATGTGTCTCCACTTCTGCTTTCATTTTCTGTTCTAATTTAAGTTGTCTCACTGCTTTGGCATCTTGCTTAGGTGCCTCAGTCCAAATAAACTGCTCTGAAATTCAGCCAAAAGACCTTTCTTCTGTATGTGGACAATCCTGGAGTGCTAATGGGTATTTTTTTCCCCCATCCAAGCTTATCATCCCTTAAGAAGTAAATTTGAACTGCGATTACAAATCAAGTTGAAGACATCCCTGCTCATTGCGGGAGGGTTGAACTCGATGACGTTCAAAGGTCTCTTCCAAAACAAACCATTCCAAGATCTCTGTAACGCTTCCAAATCTCACTTTTCCTGTGATAGAACTTTCATTCTTTTTGATGAAAATAATTTTCGAGAAATTTTGCACCTCACACCTTCCCCACGCCACTACCTGAGTGCATAAATCTGTGGTTTGGGTACCACCACCTCCTGCACTTGCACACGAGGTTCTTTGAGAGGGGCCCACGTAGGTGATTAAGTGATGATAATAATGTTTCTCTCCCATCAGCAAACAGTGGGAAGAGAAAAGCACAGTGAGCATGGAAAAGGAAGATGATAAAAGGAGAGGGTTAAACATTATGCAGATTCTGAAGGGAGCTGACATGTGAAACGGTGCAATGATAACCAAGATGTTGAGCTTCCACCTGGTATTCCTCCTGTGTGTAGCTGTCCCAGATGTGTCGGTCTGGCGTCAGTTTTGGTGTCACCAAGGTGTTATTTCGGGTACCAGCAGCATGAGGCTGTTGGCTGCTGCAGGAGAAACATCCGGAGGGCTCTTGTGCCCATAGACTCAGATTAAGCAGTGAAGTGTGTTTAGATTGGCAGCTTCTTTATCAGACTTCATAAGTTTATCTATACCCGGAATTACTGCCCTGCACGGTGTGTGTTGGGATGTGCCGGTGGATGGATAAATCCAGGCTGCCCTGAGAACCGAACCCTGAGGATTGGGAATGGGGAGAAAGTTTCCCTGTTTCTGTAGTCCCTTGCCAGGTTAGGGGATGCTATAATAAACCCAGTGAACTTTGCTTCCAGAATTGCCCCTTTAGCAGCCTCAACGCTGACACTGATCCCTGTTTTTTCCAAATCATTCGGTATTTGGCAAACTCTGCCCATGATTTCAGGCTTTAGCTGTCACAGATTATTTATGCCGGGTTCAGATGCTTCCAGTGGACAGTTTGTTTTGGATTTTTGCCATGTGTTGCTAACGCTGTCCCTGAAAATGAACATACTGAGGCTTGTCTTTCTGAATGTGTATTAAACTGTGGTCAAATAGCAAAAGATCGCATAGGATGTAAAAATCAACCAGTATTTACATGTTCAGTGTCTGTACAAAGCCTAGTTGGCTATCAAAGTTTTAGTCTTTTTCTGTCAACCTGCTGATAATCAGATGATTATTGTCAGTTTTATCAGGACCCTCTGAGCCTTCCCCTTGGAAATAGTAATTTATTTTGTTGTGTAGGAGAACCCAAGTAATATATGTAATTTGTAACCATGTTTGGAGATTGTGCTTTTTTATGTTGGAAATAAAATTATGTTAGTGTAGTAAAATTGAACAAAATCAGCATTCAGGGTTAATTTGAGAAGAATCTTCATTAAAGCATAGAAAATGGAAAAGGATATAGTAAATATTAGGCCGAAAGTGTATGGTCAGAGGGCTGGAGCCCTCTGCTCTGGAGCCAGGCTGGGAGAGCTGGGGGTGTCCATCTGGAGAAGAGAAGGCTCCAGGGAGGCCTCGGAGCCCCTTCCAGGGCCTAAAGGGGCTCCAGAAGAGCTGGAGAGGGACTGGGGACAAGGGATGGAGGGACAGGACACAGGGAATGGCTTCCCACTGCCAGAGGGCAGGGATGGGTGGGGTATTGGGAGGGAATTGTTCCCTGTGAGGGTGGGGAGGCCCTGGCACAGGGTGCCCAGAGCAGCTGTGGCTGCCCCTGGATCCCTGGCAGTGCCCAAGGCCGGGTTGGACGGGGCGTGGAGTCACCTGGGCTAGTGGAAGGTGTCCCTGCCCATGGCAGGGGTGGAGTGAGATGAGCTCTAAAACCTCTTCCAACTCACACCATTCCATGATGCTGTATTGACTTAAAATGCCATGAATGTTTCCTTTCACAGGTGGCAGAGTCCATGAATTTTTGGCCAGAGTGTTCCCAGGAGCTTGCAATAGGCAAAATGTATAAATGGCTGAAGTGTAGCATCATTTTTATGTGTTCAGCTGTAAATGTAAGCATGTAGCGACTCCAAAGGCCTCTAATTAAAATAATGCATAGCACAAGTATTAACGGGTGGGAAAATACAAACATCGTGTCATTCTTTTCGTGTTCCCATTTAATTTCTTATGTCTAAACGCAAAACTATTATTAATTTTTCAAGTCATGTAACAGCTAATACAACAGCCTGCTGGAATGGTTGTCGTTAGGAGAGCCTTTCTCGCTGACATATGCTAATTACCTCAGGATGGATATTTCATTGCATTATTTTCTCCAAAATGCTTCGGAAAAGCCGACTGCACGCACGAGGCGTGTTGGGTGCTGAGCAGGGCCAGGCTCATGTGCGGCAGGGCGTGGCAGACCACAACCCATTAACTTCATTAGCGTTGCTTTGACCTCCAGCAACATGGAGCCATGACTGGGGTTGTTACCAGTAAACCCCGTGGCACCCCTGGGATTTACAAGGCTCGAATTAACACCCCTTTGCTTTCTGATCTCGGAAGCTTCTGGTCTTTGAGTGGTTTTGTGGGGGGGACTTGGCTTTTCTGCATCCCCAGACTTGCTGAGGCTTTCAGCATCTCCATGGGGTTCACGCTTGGCTCGGGATCCTGCTGGATTCAAGTTGTTTGGATACAGAAGGCACAGATGTTTGTTGTTACACCAATTCCATGCAAAACAAACATCTCTAGAGATGTTTGGGTGGGTGGGGTGGAGCGGCCTGATGCTTTATAGGGTATTTATTGAGTGTGCAGGAGGGAGGAGGCAAGGTCAGTTTGCTCAAGGTAACCAACTTAAAGTCCTGTTTGCACTTCTCACGTGAGTCAGCAATCTTGAATACGCTCTGATAACATCAGTAAAAATAGCCAGCCCTCTTGGCCGGAGCTTTGAAGTGAAATCTGGGTGAGGAATTATTGAGTTTAAGTATGGTGGGGGGTTTGTTCCCCCCTTCTTCATGAAAAGCTGATGCTGGAGCTACAGAGCTACTCAAAGCAAGCCCAACCCAGCGCTTCCCTGACATCATTCCTGTTGCATCTGTGCCTGTAGTAAAGCCATAGGAAAGCAGCTGGAACACTTCCCGGTGTATAATGTATGTCCTGCTACCAAGCAATGCGCCGCGAATCCCTGCCAGATGTATTTCACTGGGACATATTAATTTCTGCGCTTTGAAGCGCGCGTGGCTGGGGATAATATACTTAATGAAATATTGGAGCGAGAAACAATACAGCGTGAAATAGTGCTGTTCATTTGAGGGCCTCAGAAATGAAACAATTCTCCAAATCCCAGCCTTGGAGTGGATGTAGAAGATGAGGGTGGCTGTACTTGGACCAAAGGTTCTGGATCTGGGAACGTGGGGGAGACTGCAAGGACAGGGTGACCAGCGAAATGCTTTCTCTGAATACTCTTTCCAGCATCAAATATCTGAAGTTCCCTAAACCTGTTGTGGGTTTTGACTTCATGTTTTTTGACCCTTCTTGAACATTTTATTGATGCCATGAGGGAACTGTCGTAGTTGTGAAGTCTTGCTCCAGTGGGGCAGTGCTCAATGGAAAGCTCAGAGTTACACGTAACCTTAGGATGTGCATCACGTAAACTTTAACCTGTATAAAGTGTCGCTGCCAGCTGATGGCCCAGATCCTGGTTCTGACGGTCCTGCTTTCCTCCCTAGTTCCCTTCTGTCTTCCTATTGGAATAACTCCTAACATCTTCCAGGGCAGTTTGGAGTTTGTTCCAACTGGCGGAGAACTGGGGCCCTTTAACTCTGGATTTGCTTTAATTTGGGGCTTCTGGTGGTGTGTTATCTTCTTGTAGTGCTGAAGTTTGAGAAATCAGCTGCACATTCGATGTTTCAGTGCCAGAGATACGTGTTTGTTTGGTTTTAAGCAGTACAAGAGAAGTAAAAAGTAAAAAGCGCGATGTGCAAGAGAGTTGGACCCAATAACTCATATCCAGTGTGAGATATGGACAGCTCTGAAAAAGAGTGACTTGGTAGGGGCAAAAGTGCTCCTGATTAAGTCCTCATGGGTTCAAAATCTTGTGGACAGGAAGGAAAGGAGTTTGTCTACTCTTTGCTGGCACAGGACTGTGGAAAAATGTATCTGGGGCAAGGGCCAGGTGTGCAGGGGAAGGTGGTGGTAATTTTCTTTTAGCAGCTAAAATTTGTGGGTGCTGAGTACCACGCGCCCATGAGATTGAGTCAGGAGGTCGTCTGGTGTGTTGCTCACAAAATTGTCACTGAAAATCTGAGGGTCTTTCTGAGACCTCAGATTGGGGGCAAAATAAGCAAAAGCTTGAGGTGCTGTGGGAGTTCCATCTGAGGAAGAGGAGCCTGTGTTGTGTGCGTAGTGTTCAGGTGTTGAATACCTTTATCTGCTACAGCTTTAGAGTATTTGGAGGCTAACACCTAACCTGGTTTTATTTTGGTTTTTTTCAGCCTTGCTAACATGATGACCTGACAAGATACAGCGCGGTCCTGACTATGCAGCGCAGGGACTGATGGGAAAGGATCCAATATGAGTGTAAATGATGTTGGAGGCAGACGACGCTTTGAGGATAGCGAGTACACGCTGCACATCTACCCCGGGAGCATCGCAGAGGGGACCATCTACTGCCCCATCACCGCCAGGAAAACGTCCACGGCCGCCGAGGTGATCGACTCACTCATCAACAAACTCCAGCTCGAGAAAACAAAATGTTACGTGTTGGCCGAAGTGAAGGAGTTTGGAGGGGAGGAATGGATCCTCAACCCCACGGACTGCCCGGTGCAGCGCATGATGCTGTGGCCACGCATGGCGCTGGAGAACCGCACCAGCGGCGAGGATTATCGCTTCCTGCTGCGGGAGAAGAACCTGGATGGCTCCATCCACTACGGGAGCCTCCAGTCCTGGCTGCGGGTGACGGAGGAGCGGCGCAGGATGGTGGAGCGGGGCTTCCTCCCCCAGCCCCAGCAGAAGGACTACGATGACTTGTGCGGTCTGCCGGACCTGAACGAGAAAACGCTCCTGGAAAATCTCAGAAACCGCTTCAAGCAGGAAAAAATCTACACCTACGTCGGCAGCATCCTCATTGTCATTAATCCCTTCAAGTTCCTACCTATTTATAACCCCAAGTATGTCAAGATGTACGATAACCATCAGCTGGGGAAGCTGGAGCCCCACATTTATGCTGTGGCAGACGTGGCTTACCATGCTATGCTCCAGAGGAAGAAGAACCAGTGCATCGTGATTTCAGGAGAGAGCGGCTCGGGAAAGACACAGAGCACCAACTTTCTGATTCATCACCTCACCGCCCTCAGCCAGAAGGGATTTGCCAGCGGAGTAGAACAGATTATTCTTGGAGCTGGCCCAGTGCTTGAGGTAAGATGGAAACGATAGTAGTGTGGAAATGTTTTAACGGTGAAAAAAACCCAAACCCGAGTAGCTGAAGTTTTATTATGACACTGCTCTGGGGTTATCTGCTAAATACTGATAATAAAATGACAACAGCATTAGCAATGAGAGAAGGTTGTGTTTCCACCTATAGAATCCTACCTGCTTCCAAAAAAAAGAGGATAAAAGTAAAAGTACAGCAAATGGCTTGCTGCCAAATTTGCTAATGCATTATTTTCACTCGAGTGTTTCTTAATGCTGGTTTACCTCGGTGGTTTCTCAGTGGGAAAATGAAATGAGAATCATCAGTAGCCATTTTCTAGTACATTGGAAAGAGAATTCGTTGCACACGGTGTATTGGTAATGTTGTATTTGTGGGGTTTCTGTGCACTCAGCTTCTGTGAGCTGGGGAAGAAATTAAAGGTAACTTTCATGGTCAAAATTGTGTTTTCTAACCACGACTGCTTGATTTGACCACATTTTGCTTACTTTCTGAGGGCTCTTCCTGCGTATTAGAGATTAGATGAACTGGGCCATCAATTTTCAGGTATAAAACTCTGAAGTGGGATACCAGCATTCATTAATTTGTCTTGAGTTTGCCCTATAGTCTTTGAGATGGTTTTCCTTGGAATTGCCAGCTTTGCTGGTTACAAATTTTTTGGTTAAAGCCCATTTGCACATGGGTGGGTGATGTGTCCACTTCAGCCATGCCATGTCCTTTGAAGCCGTGATGCATGGAGGTGGTTTGGTGGCTCCTCTCCCTCTCTCCCTCTCTCCC